>BLSH010081776.1:1598664-1609767 GCA_018402905.1 Glandirana rugosa
ACAGTTCGCCAGAGAGAGCGAGAGACGTCCGTTACGGTTCGCCAGAGAGAGAGACGTCCGGAGCGAGAGAGACCGCTTGACATTGCCTGCAGAGAGCGAGAGAGACCGCTTGACATTGCCTGCAGAGAGCGAGAGAGACCGCTTGACATTGCCTGCAGAGAGCGAGAGAGACCGCTTGACATTGCCTGCAGAGAGCGAGAGAGATCGCTTGGCATTGCCTGCAGAGAGAGAGACCGCTTGGCATTGCCTGCAGAGAGCGAGAGAGACCGCTTGACATTTCCTGCAGAGAGAGACTGCTTCACGCTGGTTGTTCTGAAGTCAGTTAATAGATTGAATTCTGTACAACCAGTCTGCACATAGACTGATATTCTGCCAGTTCAGCAGAAATTTCAGTCTCTATGGTGGCTTAAGTCCACCAGTCTGGGTTTAATAATATCCTCAAAGCTTCTGAAAGGGGTGCTCCACGTAGGTGTAGAAATTCACTTTGAACGCAACCTTATTTCCATAACTCCCTTTAGGTATAAGATGTGCAAACAATAAGATGAGAGCACATCTAATGCCTACAGAGAGTAATGGAAATAAGGTGGCGTTCAAAGTGAACCGTGCCATTACCTGGAGGGACTGGCATTTAGGAGGTTAAAAGAGGCAGGGAGGAATGTGAGATCACCACCTCACTGCCTGTCAAATACTGCTGAAAAGTGACCTGAGTATGGATCACTTTTCAGCAGAGTGGCAGTGCCTGCTTCAAGTTAATACACGCCTTTGGGCTCACACTGGTGTGCTGTGGTTTGGCTGCAGTGCTGATGTCCTGGCAGGTTTCTTTAGCCACAGTCCCTCAGACTTCTTTTAGGTTGTGTGTTTTTACTGCATTTTCTGAAAGTTCACCAAAGATGCAGCATGCTGGACTTTTTGTGCACTTTCAGAGCATGCAGTGATCATGTCCAACCTAATATTCGCAGACACAAATACAATATAACTCACAGAATCCCTGCTAAAATCGAAAACATCAAACTGAGTTAATAAATAAAAATGAAGATGAGATGAAAAAAAATATACAGGCTCCGGGATCAGAGGGACAGAAAAAAAGTTAAGCTCCATGCACACTGGGCTTAAAAAAACTCCAGTTCAATTGGTAGAAAAAAACACTCTTGTAGAACATTTTTTGTACAACGTTTAGACGAGTTTAGGAGAACCAGAAGGGGTTTTTTTTTTTTTTTCTGTCTTTAAACGTTGAGCTTAAAATATGCCTGTAATCGTCCTAATGTGTATAGACTCATAGGATAACATTGAGCTGCTTCTACAGGCAAAACACTAAACTCCTGTAGAAGCAATATTTTTTAAGCCAGTGTGCATGGAGCCTAAGTTAGAGAGATAAGAAACTCCAGTGCTGAGAGGAGGGGGGCCCACACAGCCAGGGGGATTAGTGAGGGACGACTGTCTCTTTCTTAGCAGATAAAAGCTGGCAGCAGGGAGAGGGAAGGAGAGCAACTTTTTCATCTGCTGGAGGAAAAGAGACACAATTGTCATCTGTCCCTAATCCCCCTGTGTGCACAGCAGCCTTTGCACAGCACATCAGAGCGGCCCAGGGGGCAATTGCATCCCTGCCCCGCCCGCCATTGGCGCTGCTGCTTTTTCTCAGCCAATCAGTAGCAGTGTCCCGGACAGCTTAGACAATTCTGGACATCGCTAGAGAGAGATGGGGCTTAGGTAAGTAATTAAAGGGTGCTGGGGAGATTGCCACACACAGACAGGTTTTTTTATCTTAGGATGGTGAGCAACAACAATGCATGCATCAGTGACAATGTCCCACTAATATTCCTTCTGGAGCACACACTTTGTGGAATCATGGACAGGGCACTTGAGGGAGGAAGAGGAGGACTTCCTTTCCTCTTAAGGCCCCCTTTATGCAGAGAGCATTCTTGCAGAGCCGCCAAACACACGGGAAGAGCAAGAGGGTCGTGCCAGCATGGATGTGGAGTATAATACGCAGCAGTCTTCAAGAGATCATGGTTTTCAGGCCCCAGAAACCCAAGGAGTTGTACGTGGCTGGGAGGAGGTGTCTACACTGTGTCTACAGCGCTACCATTACCCGATCAATGGTTTCCTCAATGCTGAAAATTACAGGCAGATACTTCTCTATCATGCCATACCATCAGGGAGGCGTGTGATTGGCCCCAAATTTATTCTGCAGCAGAACAACGAACATCTTCTGTGTAAAGAAGAACAAGAAGTCCTGGAAGTGATGGTTTGGCTCCCACAGAGCCCTGATCTCAACATCGAGTCTTTCTGGGATTACATGAAGAAACAGGATTTGAGGCAGCCTACATCCACAGAAGATGTGTGGAGCAGCCTTACCTGCCAAGTTCCTTCAAAAACTGTGTGTATCTAGAACAAATTATGCTGATTTGAAGCCAAAGGGTAGTCACACCAAAAATTGATTTGATTTAGATATTTCTTCTGTTCGCTTTGTTTGTAAATTTAAAAATATTCGCTCATTTTGCTTTTTGTTACTTGATAAAAATAAATACATTTATTTATTTTTGAAAGCATTTTTCCTTTACAGCATTTCTTCACACCTGCCTAAAACTTTTGCACTGTATTGCATTTTCTGAAAGCAGAGACCCTGGAGAATAAAATGATCGCATGTACAGATTTTCGGTACGCAATGTTAGCACAATGTTTTATTAAATCCATATTTTCAGTGAAAAATACACTTACCTTTTTAATATACACAAATAAAATAGGTACTTCTTTTTTGGTAAAATATATGTGTAAATTGATAATGCATATCAAGCCTTAAAATTACAGGTGGCTGTGAAATGGCGACAAACTAGGATACCTAAAATTGTCTATAGGTAATGCTTTAAAAGTCTTTACGTTATTAGTTATAGGTGAGAATGAGTGCTGGCCCTATGTGCCCCAGTGCACAAAGCAAGGCCCATAAAGACATGGATGAGCAAGATCGAGGTAGAGGAACTTGACTGGCCTGCACAGAGTCCTGACCTCAACCTGATAGGACACTTTTGGGATAATTTAGAGCGGAGACTATGAGCCAGGCCTTCTCATCCAACATCAGTGCCTGACCTCACAAATGCGCTTCTGGAAAAAAGATCAAACATTCACATAGACTCACCTCTAAACCTTGTGGACAGCCTTTGCAGAAGAGTTGAAGCTGTTATAGCTGCAAAGGGTGGGCCAACTCAATATTGAACCCTACAGACTAAGACTGGGATGCTGTTAAAATTCATATGCATATAAAGGCAGGAGTCCCAATACTTTTCGTAATATAGTGTACATACAGGTGCTGGTCATATAATTAGAATATCATCAAAAAGTTGATTTTATTTCACTAATTCCATTCAAAAAGTGTAACGTGTATATTACATTCATTACACACAGACTGATATATTTCAAATGTTTATTTCTTTTTTTTTTAATTTTGATAACTGATGACTAAAGAAAATCCCAAATTCAGTATCTCAGAAAATTAGAATATTGTGAAAAGGTTCAATATTGAAGACATCTGGTGCCACACTGATCCGCTAATTAACTCAAAACACCTGCAAAGGCCTTTAAATGGTCTCTCAGTCTAGTTCTGTAGGCTACACAATCATGGGGAAGACTGCTGACTTGACAGTTGTCTAAAAGACGACCATTGACACCTTTGACGAGGAGGGCAAGACACAAAAGGCCATTGCGAAAGAGGCTGGCTGTTCACAGAGCTCTGTGTCCAAGCACATTAATAGAGAGGCGAAGGTAAGGAAAATATGTGGTAAAAAAAAGTCTACAAGCAATAGGGATAACCGCACCCTGGAGAGGATTGTGAAACAAAACCCATTCAAAAACGTGGGGGAGATTCACAAAGGGTGGACTGAAGCTGGAGTCAGTACTTCAAGAACCACTTCACACAGACGTATGTAAGACATGGCTTTCAGCTGTTGCATTCCTTGTGTCAAGCCACTCTTGAACAACAGACAGCGTCAGAAGCGTCTCGTCTGGGCTAAAGACAACAAGGACTGGCCTGCTACTGAGGGATCCAAAGTTATGTTCTCTGATGAAAGTACATTTTGCATTTAATTTGGACATCGGGGTCCCAGAGTCTGGAGGAAGAGAGAAGCACACAATCCACGTTGCTTGAGTTCCAATGTAAAGTTTCCACAGTCCGTGATGGTTTGGGGTGCCATGTCATCTGCTGGTGTTGGTCCACTGTGTTTTCTGAGGTCCAAGGTCAACGCAGCCCTATACCAGGACGTTTTAGAGCACTTCATGCTTCCTGCTGCTGACCAACTTTATGGAGATACCGATTTTCGTTTTTCCAACAGGACTTGGCACCTGCACACAGTGCCAAAGCTACCAGTACCTGGTTTAAGGACCATGGTATCCCTGTTCTTAATTGGGCAGCAAACTTGCCTGACCTTAACCCCATAGAAAACCTATGGGGTATTGTGAAGAGGAAGATTCGATATGCCAGACCCAACAATGCAGAAGAGCTGAAGGCCACTATCGGAGCAACCTGGGCTCTCATGACACCCGAGCAGTGCCACAGACTGACTGCATGCCACGCCGCATTGCTGCAGTAATTCAGGCAAAAGGAGCCCCAACTAAGTATTGAGTGCTGTACATGCTCATACGTTTCATGTTCATACTTTTCAGTTATCCAAGATTTCTAAAAATCCTTTCTTTGTATTGGTCTTAAATAATAATTAATTTTCTGAGATACTGAATTTGGGATTTTCCTCAATTGTCATCAATTATAATCCTCAACATTAAAAGAAATTAACATTTGAAATATATTAGTCTGTGTGTAATAAATGAATATAATATACAAGTTTCACTTTTTGAATGGAATTGGTGAAATAAATCAACTTTTTGATGATATTCTAATTATATGACCAGCACCTGTATACCTATTTTAACTTGGTCAGCATGGGTGGTAGGTACTCTTGAAACACTTGGAGCTCCTGTCTTTGCCACAAGCAAGTGGTCCTTAAAGTGGTTTAACAAAGCATACGGTGTGTATTTGTCTCAATTAAGAGCACTAAGTGTCATTTCTGACTGCTGCTTCTTTCCTCCGCTAATAGCATGAATCAATTCTAAAATGTTTCCCTGACACCAAGAGAAAAATGGTGATGTGGGAGGGATCTCCAGCTGATTGAGAGCTTCAGCTCTTCTCCTGTATGCTGTGTGAAGGAGTCCCTCCCCCCCCCCCTCCCCTTCCAATCAGCTGTCGGAGCTATTCTCACTGAGCTCTGCAAAGTGGAACTTCAGCTCTCAGCCCCCTTTTTTCTGAACGCACAGACAAGCTTCAAAATTCAGTCTTTGAACAGATGTAGAGAAGAAAGGGCCGCAGATAGACAAGTACAACTTATTCAGGAGCATTTGTTTAATCTCTGTGTATCAACAGAGGCCAGTCACTTCAATGGGTATATGTGAGGGTTTACAACCACTTTAAAGCTTAACTCCATCTTTTGACATTTTTTACATGCTTGGCCCATGTGAGGCTGCTGGATGTGTGGTATAAACTGCATGTAGCTGTGGCTACACACATCATACAGCACTGTGTTCCGGGTTTGAGCCTGAGACTTCTGGTCTAATTCCCGCAACACAGAAAAGTCTATCACAGCGGTGCTCAGCCATTCAGAGAAAGATATGTATTCTATCAATGAATACAATGCTTCCTCTGATTGGCTGAGACAGAGAGATGGGCTGATGTCACAACCTCTTGGTTCATTTGGGCCAAGCTATATAAAGTATGCCAAAAGATGGAGTTGAGCTTTAAGTAACACCATATAATGATGTAATCATTTGTTATTTTAATGTTTTGGAGGGTTAAAGACAAGTTGCTTTTATCAGCCCCCAGCTATAAATTAACCTTTTAAAATGATGGTGAATGTAGGTGTTTCTAATACAATGAGGTTCTGTCTAGGTAATCCTTCTTCTGAGTCGCTTGAGTATAGCACAGCAGGGTTGCCAGGTAGACAGATATATCGTATCATTCCAAGCAGCTAAATATACACAAAGTGGGAGGAACTGACTCATTAACTATATCTGTCCCTAGAGGATTGTATTGTTATGCAGTAGTCGTACATTATGGTAATGATTAATGAATAATTTACAGCAAAGACAGTGATAAATCTAACACAATGTAGCAATTAACAACTTAAATTTCAAAGCATACCAGACATTACCATACCGTAGTGGTAGTTTATATTTTTTAGGTGCAGTTTTTTTTTTTTGCATCTTTTTTACTGTATGCAAGTTTGGATAGATTTCTCAGATTAGAGAGCCTGGTGCTTTGTTCATGCAATCACATGTGCTCTGTTTTTGGTAATTTCAAATTATATAACCAGTTTGCATATTGCTTACAATGCGTGCTTGATTTAGGGACTGTGATAGGGAGTGCCTCTTGTATTAATCTCAAATACCGGGCCATTGTAAAATGATGCCAGCAAGCTGCACTTCCTATCCTGGGTAGAGGTCATATGACGTCCTCCCATTCTTGCTGCTCCTGCGGGCCCCTCGGGCACAGCCCACCCCTGATCAGTGGTAAAGAGCCAATAAAAAATGTCTCTTAACCATGTGACTGGCTGTGTGCAAACACAGCTGGTCACATGCACTATCCTCGTGCATGGCGCTCGTGCGCACCCCTAAAGGCACGCAGAGAGGCGATTGGGGGTGAGGCTTGTCACCCTCAATGAAATTGGCTCTTTACCACGTGACTGCCTGTGTCCAATCACAGCCGGTCACAGAATGTAAACAAACCACGGTAACTAGCTGTTTTGTGATAACCTGATTGTGGTAACAGCTCGTTACTGCTTAGAGTACACACAAAAGCACACGGATTGCCCCCCCCCCCCCCCAATAAAGAGTACCTGTTACCAGCCCATCTGAGTACCCGAGTACATGTCTCCACCTCATGCCTCATACAATATACATTGGGGTGTTCGCTTTCCAAAATGGGGTCATTTTGTGGGTAATTCCACTGTCCTGGCGCTCCAGGACTTTCAGAAGTGTAATAGGTAGAAATGAAATTAGATGTGTCATTTATGCTCCTAGAATGCCTGAAGGTACAACTTCAATGTTGGACCTCCTGTATGTGGCCAGGCTGTGTAAAAGTCTCACATATGTGGTATCGTCATACTTGGGACGAGTAGCAGATTGTATTTTGGAGGGTAATTTTTGCTAGGTACATGCTATGTGTTAGAAATATCTTATAAATTGTCCACTTTGTGTAAAAAAAAAAAAAAAGTTTTCGTTTTCTTTCCACATTTTCCGAAGAAATGTGGGAAAAAATGAACCATTCAAAAGACTCATAATGCCTCATAGAATATACGTTGGGGTGTTTTGCTTTCCAAAATGGGGTCATTTTGGGGGTAATCCCACTGCCCTGGTGCTCCAGGGCCTTCAAATGTGTGATAGGTCGTTAGGAAATTTTATGTATAATTTATGCTCCTAGAATGCCTGATGGTGCTCCCTGCATGTTGGACCTCTCTCTATGTGGCCAGGCTGTGTAAAAATCTCACACGTGGTATCCCATTACTCTGGACTAGTAGCAGAATGTATTTTGGGGTGTAATTGGAAGTATGCATGTGCTGTGTGTGAGAAATAACTTATGACAATTTTGTAAAAAAAATAATTATTTCTTCATTTTCTCAAGAATAGTGGGAAAAAATGACATCTTCAAAAAACTCGCCATGCCTCTTACTAAATACCTTTGCAATGTCTACTTTTCAAAAAGGGGTAATTTGGGGGGGGGGGTGGTATTTGTACTTTCCTGACATTTTAGGGCCTCAAGAAATGAGATGGGCTGTCAGTGCATCAGGTGTGATCAATTTTCAGTGATTGCCACCATAGCTTGTAGACTATAACATTCACACAGACTAAATAATATACACTTTTATATGGGTTATTTTTACCAAAGATATGTATCAGCATAAATGTTGGCCCAAATTTATGAACAAAAATGGCTTATTTGCAAAATGTTATCATAGAAACTCAAAATTTTTTCACTTATGTCACAAAAAATAAAAACCCAGACGTGATTAAATACCACCAAAAGAAAGCTTTATTTGTGTGAAAAAAATGATACAAATGTAGTTTGAGCGCAGTGTTGCATGGCTGAGTAATTGTCATCCACAGTGTGACAGTACTGAAAGCTGAAAATTGGTCTGGGCAGGAAGGGTGTATAATTGTCCTGTATTAAAGTGGTTAAAAACGCCTCTCCGTGTTATTCTATGTGTCCATGCACACACAGGCTTTTAGCAGCTGTAAGTGGCATAGGCATTTTCAAGCTGCAAAAAAAACCCAGGGCCCGCGCGTTCTGAGTACCGACGTTAAAGCTATAAAAACTTCTGGTGCTGTTAAAAGCTGCTAAATGCAGCTTAATGCTGGGTACAGCCGTGTTAAGTGTTTATTTATTTATTTCTTTATTTTTTTTACATGTTAAAATCAAAGGTTCCATATGAGAGCCCATTGATTTGAATAGAAGTCGCAACAGAAGTTTGATCATGATGATCCGACTTGCGGTGCAGATTGTGCACTGAGTATCTTTAAGGGGAACCTTAAAAAAAAAAAAAAAAAATGGTGTGGGTCCCCCCTCCCCCTCCCAAGACCATACCAGACCCTTATGCGAGCATGCAGCCTGGAAGGTCAGGAAAGGATTGGGGGGGTGGGGGGGAACAAGCAGGCGCCCCCTGCCCCTCCTGGATCATACCAGGCCACATGTTGAGCAGCTAGATCAGCCTTTCTGAAACTTTTTAACATGTAGGAGTCCTTGAAATAGATTTATTATCTCAGGGAACCCCAGCTAATTATTACTAGAGCTCACTGTACATTGGTGCGATGGTCCAAATGCTCCTTAGACTTATGCCTGGTACACATGATGATTATCGTGCGAATGATCGTCTGTTTTTTTTTTTTTTTTTGCATTCTAATCTCAGATCGAATCAGAGTTTACTTTAGTCACGAAATTCTCGCTTGACAGAATAAAAAATCGGAAGCGATGTGATGTGTTGCAGTGTATTTGTATTGCATTTTCGAATGACAGCTGTACTGATGAAATGAAATGCGTACAATCAGGCACCGTGCAAGAATTTTTCTTGCATGTCCGATCATGTCCAGACGGAAAACATCGGATGAACTGTCATGATCGGCTCTCAAAAGCTGCATTCACATTGTCGCGTAGCAGGAGCAACTTGAATGGGCCTCCCAATGTGTGTAAAGCTTCTTTTCGGATGACAAGCTTAACGTGATTTTAAAGGATTGGTCTGCCTCAATGGCAGAATTGCATTGCATTTGGGGTTTCATCAAGGGATAATGGGACCCAAACGCGTGTTGTGCAGCCTGCGATTCCAAATCGCAAAGTGTAAATTAAGCTTAAAGCATATACAGGCTCAGCTATTTGTCTATCGCTATTGAGAAATTGGACCCTGCCTAACCTTTAAATATTTGCTTTGTGCCAGAGGCGTAACTAGAACCTTCAGGGCCCCGGTGCAAGAAATTATGAAGGGCCCCCTGACCCCTGGCCAGGGCCCTTCCCACTGATCTTGGGGCCCTTTACTCCTATTGTGGGTCCCTTTATTACGGTACTGCAGTGGGGCCCTTTCACAAGTTCTGCAGCAGGCCCCAGGGGGACCAGGGAAGCGCACAGGGGCCCTGGGAACAGCAGAAGACAAGTAAACTTGATAGAGGAAAATGGAGGAGATTGGGTCCTCTAAATGCAACCCCCGCCATCCCTCCTATTTAGGTGTACAAGGGAGGCACATGGGCCCCCTGGACCATGGGGCCCGGTTGCAATTGCAACCCCTGCAACCCCTATCGTTACGCCCCTGATCTGTGCCTTGCTGCGTTTGCCTTTTTTGTACAAAAAAAAAAAAAAAAAAGAGAGGTTGGGTGTGGGAGATATCCTGAGATTGTGTGCTTCAAGTAGACGGGGAGAGCCTTCTGTGCAATTACAATTCCACCAAGGAGAGATTATGAATTACGAATCTTGAATGCTGAAGTAAATAAGAACCACAAAAAGGGGGAAAATATATAACCCATCAGTAGGTAGTCCCTCTAACTGCAGTCAACCCGAGTCCAGCACTGTTCGTCTAAATGCCTTTATATATCTACTTTATATACTTTGTAAAATCTGTGTTCTTTTAGCAGAGATTTCCATGAGACACTTACCCTAACCTTGTGCAGAGAACGGTTAAGAAAGAAAATCATAATTAGTGTTTCATATATTAATTTGACAGCTTGGTAATTAGACTAAGTCCAATAATAAGGAGTAATTGAGCAGTGTTGCATAAATGTGCAGTGGTCTGGGTGACGTGTCACGTATTTCCCTGAAAAAAGAAATTTCATTTAATTTGTGATATTTATACTACTCAGGTTTTCATATCCCATCTTAGAGTAACATTTTTTTTTTAAGGTTTAAAGTGACAGTCTTAACTGAATTAGTCCTTAATATAAAGCTATGACCTTTAGGGCTTCATGAACACTGACGCTGATAAACGACCGTATATGGTAGTTTGGGCGTTTTTTTTTAACAGCCCATAAACGGCCTTTTATGTTATCCTATGTGATGGAGAAATAGGCGCAAGGCCAAGCAGTGGATCTGCAAGGGTTGGGGTTTGTCCAGGGGAAGGGACTGCAGATCGGCAGCTCTTCTGTGGGTAAGCCAAGCCACAACACTAGAATACAATAACAAAGAGAAGGCGCCTCTAAATGCAGAAAGTTTTATTACAATAAAATATGCAAAGGATGATTACACTCACAGATTGAGAATCCTAGAAGAGCGTGTCCGCACTTTTGTCTGCGGATAGACATATGTGGATAGCAGTGTCTATTTCCTGCGGGTCTCTGTGTGCTGGTCGTCCGTGGGAAGAAAGTCCATCGATCGGGGCGACCGCCTGCGGTCGTTTCTGTGCAATTCCCCTCGTGGCAGTGGAGATGGTGAGGAAATCCCAGGATCCGCGCGCACAGCGTCCCGAGTCACTGGTGTGCGACGCGTTTCAGAGTCTGCAGGCCTGCGATGTGTGGAGCAGGCGCACTCTTTCATCAGGCAGTAGAGTGACGGGAGAAGAGCTCACTGCTATATGTGGAGAGAGGGGGGAGGGG
>BLSH010081776.1:1644600-1655256 GCA_018402905.1 Glandirana rugosa
CAGCCCCCCCCCCCCCCTCTCGTCGCTCTCCGGGCTTCTCCCAACTCACCTGAGCGATCAGTGAACGGGAGAAGGAATCGACTGCTGCCGGAAAGGAAGTACCATAGATTTCCAAGGGACAGATGATGCCCGGTCATCTCTATGGCTCTCGTATGCCTGGGCGCGCGTTATGTTTCAAGTCCGGGTCTCCGGATGTAAACCCGTGAACTCAGCTGGAAAGGCTGGGATTGTCCGTTTTTTTTTTTTCTGATCTCAGACTTTCCAACCTGGAGGACCTGTCACGCACTGTTCCCATTACAAGGGATGTTTACATTCCTTGTAATAGGAATAAAAGTGATCAAAAAAAATTAAAAGAGAAAGTGTAAAAATAAAAGTAAAATAAGGAATGAAAAAAAAAAAATGTAAAGCGCCCCTGTTCCTGCAAGCTCGTGCACAGAAGCGAATGCATACGTAAGTTGTGCCCGCATTTGTAAACGGCGTTCAAACCACATGTGAGCTATCACCGCATGCTTGAGGCCTCATACACACTGGCGTATGTTTTTAAATAAGCAAAACGTCGGGTCCGACATCAGGGAAAAATCAGCGTTTTTTTTCGGCATTTTACATTGGCGTCAATGAGCGTTAGTGAGCGTCGGCGTCAATAGGCGTTTTTTTAAAAAAAAATCCTCTGCTATTTTTTAACCAGAAAATGTCAGCGTCAAAAAACGCCGGTTAACGCGTTAGTGGGCGTCAGTGAGTGGTTTGCCGATTAGCATCAAAAAACGCCAAAACGCTACAGCCTCAGAACGCGCTGGTCCTGCGTTCTAGAAATAGCTCACTAACGCCGATGCCCTCTACTGCTCAAAAATGTCGACTTTTTTAGAGGGCCATTGAATAACATGGAGAGCTGCAAAAAACGCCCAAAAAAGTGGCGTCAAAAAACGCCCCTGTGTATGAGGCCTTAGAGTGAGAGCAACACTTCTAGCCCAAGACCTCCTTTGTAACCCTAAACATGTAACCTGTACAATTTTTTTTTAAAGCATTGCCTATTGAGATTTTTAAGTACCAAGGTTTGGTGCCATTCCACGAGTGTACGCAATTTTAAAACGTGATATGTTGGGTATCTATTTACTCGGCGTAACATCATCTTTCATATTATGAAATAAAATTGGGCTAACTTTACTGTTTTTTGTTTTGTTCTTTTTTAATTCATGAAACCGGGTTAAAAAAAAAAAAAAGCGTTTGAAAAATCGCTGCGCAAATACCGCATGACATAAAAAGTTGCAACAACTGCCATTTTATTCCCTAGGATCTCTGCTAAAGAAACATATATAATGTTTGGGGTTCTGAGTAATATTCTAGCAAAAAAAATGATGACATGTAGGAGAGAAGTGCCAGAATTAGCCTGGATGGCAAGTGGTTAATGGTAGCCACCCTATTGCATCACACCACAGAGCTCCACAGGTGCAGGGCACTGCTGACTCCCCGCTGACTTCCAAAAGTTCATTGGTGTGGGCTTTTTTGAACACTTGTGCAATAGATTGCACCTTTGCTGTTTTCATTCTGTCTGAAGCGGATCAAGCGCAGCCAGAACAGCAGCTGCTTGGGCATCACATGCTTGACAAGACATATGACGACCCGCCATGCAGTCCATTGGCAACAGCACCTCAAAGACCCACATCCTAGAACAAGGCAGACTTCTCCTTGCACCTCCTCTGTGATCTCAACCCCTACTAGACCTCCAGTCCTCTCAAAAGCCTGCACTGAGAGGAATGAAGGTATAGCAATGGGTGCCACAAGAACTTGCAGCCAGTCAGCAGTACACCACCAGTTGATTTCAGCAGGCAAATTTCCCTACCCCAGTTGCTGAACCATTAAAAAAAAAACTGTCCCAGCCATCCACATGCTTTGCATCTAAATGCTAGCTTGGCCAAATTGCTAGCACTACAACTGCAGCCTTTTCAGCTGGTAGACTCTGCCCCCTTTCGTGAATTTGTGGAAGGTGCTGTACCACAATGGCAGGTTCCAAAAAAAATAATTATATTCATGTAAGGCCATTCCAGCATCTCTGTCATATGGAAGGCAATGTTTTGGCCTCCTTGGACAGGGCAGTTAGCAACAAGGTCCATATTACCTTTTACTCATGGTCAGGTATATTACCTTTCCTTCACTGCGCACTGGGTGACTCTGCTGGCAGTTGGGAAGGATGCAAGGCAGGGTTCAGTGTTTGAGCTAGTTCCGCCACCATACCTCCAAATGGGTGGTTCTACCACATCTGCTTCCACCACCCCCTGCTCTTCTTCTTCCTCTGTGGCTTCTGAAGCAGCAGTGCTCCCGAAGCATTCAAGGGGCTATTCAAGCAGTTAAGCTAAAAGATGCCATGTGGTGCTTCAGTTGGTGTATCTAGGGGACAGGAGCCACACGGGCAGAGATTCTGTCAGCTCTTCGGGGGCAGGCTCATAGGTGGTTGACGCCACGGCAGCCTGAGCCAGGAATGGTTGTATGTGACAATGGCACCAACCTTCTCTCTGCCCTCTGACAGGGACACATGACATGTTTCATGCTTGGCACACGTCCTGAATTTGGCGGTGCAGCATTTCTTGACCAGCTACCCAGGCTTACTAGATATTCTGAGACAGGCGAGAAAAGTCTGTGGTCATTTCCGGCGGTCATACAATGGCAGTACTCGGCTGCCTGACATTCAGTGGGAATTCAACCTGTCCACCAGCCGCCTCATTTGTGACATGCCCACCAGGTGAAACTCAACATTGACAATGCTGCAGTGGCTGCACATACAGCAGAGGGCCATCAATGTGTACCTGTGTGAGTATGGCACCAGGACAGGCTCAAGGCAGCTTGGCTTCTTTTCACCACGCCAGTGGCTAGTGATCAAGGATGCATGCACTGTCCTGTCACCAATGCATGCATCAGTGACAGTGTCCCTCTAGTCTTCCTGCTGGAGCACACACACTTTGTGGAATTATGGACTGGGCACTTGAGGCAGAACAGCGGGAGGAAGAGGAGGAATTTCTTTCCTCTCAAGGTCCCTTTTATGCAGGTAGCATTCCTGCAGGGCTGTTAAACACACAGGAAGGGGAGGAGGAGGATTGTGTCAGCATGGAAGTAGAGGATAACATGCAGCAGTCTTCAAGGGATGGTTTTCAGTCCCTAGAAATCCAAGTAGTTGTACGTGACTGGGAGCAGGTAGTTCCTGACAATGTCATCCTCAGTGACCCAGAGGACTCTCATGCCTCCTCAAACCTGATTCTACAAAGCCTGCGAAAAGACCAGAGGGTTCATGGTATCAAGGAAAGGGATCATTACTGGCTGGCAAACCTTCTTGATCCATGTTACAAGGGTAAAGTTGCAGAGCTCATCCTGCCTTCGCAGAGGGAGCAGAGGATGAAACATCTTCAGGATAACTTGAAGATAAGTTTGTGCAATGCCTTTCCAGACAATGGAAGGTTACCATTTCCTGGTGCTGGACAACATGTTTCTGAGGCTTTGTTCGGTCAGAGGAAGGTTGGTGGAGAAGGTGGCCGGCTGACCGATGTCTTTAAACAATTCTTCAGTCTTCAGCGCCCAGGGCTGATGGGTTCAAGCAACCATTGTCAGTGTCTGCATTATATGGTGCAGTAATATCTAGGGGCAAGAGCAGACTTGGAGACCTTTCCCACTGAGCATCCACTGAGTTACTGAGTTTTGAGGATGGACTGT
This sequence comes from Glandirana rugosa, assembly GCA_018402905.1. Taxonomy (NCBI): domain Eukaryota; kingdom Metazoa; phylum Chordata; class Amphibia; order Anura; family Ranidae; genus Glandirana; species Glandirana rugosa. The sequence continues at coordinate 1,648,297 of BLSH010081776.1, forward strand.
GGCCTGAACTTGCTCAATATGCAATCGAGCTACTGACCTGTCCTGCATCCAGTGTGCTTTCTGAAAGGACATTCAGTACTGCTGGAGGGTTCGTAACGAATCAGTGTGCTGTTCACAGACTTCCATTGATAGGCTCACATTTATAAAACGAATCCGTCCTGGATCAGCAGCTAATCAAACCCCTGATGCTGATGTAACTGATTGAATTTGCTAGGGATCTGGGATCCCTTTAAGACTGCTTATGCTGCCTATCCTATTCCTCCTGAATCTTGACGATGCTAGCTTCCAACAATATTTTTTGTTTAGGGCAGCACCAACACCCAAGGCCCAATATTTCTGCACCTGTTTGACTGGGACGTCATTACAATTGTTTAAATAATTTTCAACAGCAGGGCCTGTTCCTGCGCCCAACAACAGTAACTGTGAGGGGTTATAGTGTTCTGCCACCACCAAAGGCCCAATTTTTCTGCACCTGTTTGACTGGGGCATGTCATTACAATTTTATAGAGTGCAGTCCCCGTAGTATATATAATACAGTTCAGACTATATGGTGCAGTCAGTGTTGTGTGTGTGTGTGTGTATATATATCTCTAAGCATGTTGAAGTGGTTAAGGGGAACTCTGACAGAATTAGGAAAAAAAACATCATGGAGTCCCCCCTAAAATCTAAACCAGGTCCTCTGGGTCTGGTATGTTTTTTAAGGGGAGACCCGTGCCAAAATGAAACAAAAAAAGGGTGTGGGGGCCCCCCCAAAATCCATACCAGACCCTTATCCGAGCATGCAACCTGGCAGGTCAGGATGGGGGGGGAGTGAGCGCCCCCCCACCCCCAACCATACCAGGCCACATCCCCTCAACATGGGGAGGGTGCTTTGGGGTCCCCCCAAAGCACCTTGTCCCCATGTTGATGAGGACAAGGGTCTCTTCCCGACAACCCTGGCTGGTGGTTGTTGGGGTCTGCGGGCGAGGGGAGCCCCCAGATCCCGCCCCCCCCATGTGAATAGGTATCTGGTACATTGTACCCCCTACCCATTCACCTGAAAAGTGTCAAAAAAGAAAAAAACACAGAAGACAGTTTGGGACAAGTCCTTTTATTAGAAAATAATCCATCCTCAATCACGGCATGCAAAGTCTCATTTTTTTTTCGTATTTTTCGGGCCGTCGCACGCCGTGATTGAGGATGGATTACATCGCGGACACTTTATTAAAAAAGAAAAAAGGACTTGTCCCAAACTGTCTCCTGTTATTTTTACTGTTTTGCCACGTTTATGGTGAATGGGTAGGGGTACGATGTACCCGATACCCATTCACATAGGGGGGGTCAGGATCTGGGGGCCCCCTTGTTAAAGGGGACTTCCAGATTCTGTTAAGCCCCTCGCCCGCAGACCCCGACAATCACAGCCCAGGGTTGTCGGGAAAAGGGTCTTGTTCCCATCAACATGGGGACAAGGTGCATTGGGGTGGGGGGCGTAGAGCCTCCCTGTCCCAAAGCACCCACCCCCCCATTATAATGGCATGTAGCCTGGTACGGGTCAGGAAGAGAGGGCGCTAGCTCGTCTGTCCGTCCCCCCCCCCATCCTGCCAGGCCAGGTTGTATGCTCAGATAAGGGTCTGGCATGGATTTTGGGGGGGGCCCCACTTCAATTATTGTTTTTAATTTTGGTGTGGCATTCTCCTTAAAATTTAGGACCATTTTCTCCCTAAATGGAAAGAGCTCTGTATCTCCCATGGGGTGGGTCTAATGAAACTTATTGTAATAGAAGAAAGGGCCCAGTGAGACGAACTGAAAAGTGAAATAGAAAGAAGTAGTCTTGATTTGGACAACAGGTGGTGAATGGTACTGCGCAGCCTATAAAATGAATCAATATATATTGAGGTCCCTCTAGTGGTGAAAAAAGTTCTGAATAAAACTTCTGTTTGCTGGTTATGCTTCTATTGTGCTTCACTTCAGAATCACCCGTGTATATATAAATACCTGTGTATATATAAATACGGGTGATTCTGAAGTGAAGCATAACCAGCAAACAGAAGTTTTATTTATAACTTTTTTCACCACTAGAGGGACCTCAATATATATTGATTCATTTTATAGGCTGCGCAGTACCATTCACCACCTGTTCATTACATATATCGTCATATATCAGGTACAGCAGCAACCTAGTGATACACCACTTATTTAGCTAAAACATAGTAGCGCGAGGACACGTACACCTTTTTATTTCTAAGTCTTGATTTGGACCCATTTATTGAGGAACCTGAGTTTAAGAAACAAAATGAATTAGCAAAAAAAGAGGTTGATAGGGTCCAAAGGAATTTAAAAACTACTAAACAAGCCAAATTCAGGAGAGATCTCCAAGACTGAGAGAGAGGAGAGATTTTTGATCTATCTGCCCAGCGTGGCAGAAGTGGATCTAGACGTAGATGGCGTCGCTCCCCCTTCTTCCAGTTTGGCGACGAGGGCCACTTAAGTGAGACCGATACTGAAGGGTCAACTAAATCAATATCCTTTTTCTTTTTTAGACCAGGATCAGGACGTTGAGACATCCCCATCGCAAGGATGTCAAGTAAAAACAGGCATATTAAAGAAAACCAAAAAGGCTCAGGGAAAAAAGAGAAAAAGGCAAAGGAAAGGGAGAAACAGAAGTACAGGGAAGGACGAGGAATCAGAAAAATGGGACGTCTTAGGGGGGGTTCCATGCATCTCAGGGACATGAGGGTGGTTACAATAACTTGTCCTCGTTCCAACTTAAAGAAGCCCATATTAAGGTTCTCAGCAAGGGCCTGTCATTTTCCCCCAAATGTAATATGGAGGAATTTGCGGTCTTTAAAGACCTGAACTTGTTCCTACATAAAGTTCTTTTACAGTACCTACACGAACAAAGACTTGAGTGTTCGAACCGCCTTGGAGGCTATGGGAGAGGAGGATCAGAGAGCCTTGAAGGACCTTTTGTCTCTCCTGGAACAAGGTATGATGGACCCAGAGGATCCTGAGGATGAGGAAATCATGCCCTTGAGACAGGTGGATCTTGGAATTAAGTCTAAAAAAATGCTACCATTGTCTAAAAATATAGTTATTAGCCAGTTTCTGGACTTGGTGAGTCAGGATTTACACAAAGTTAACTGGAATAATGTAAGAGCAAACGACCTCTCTAAAGATGAGAGGAGAGCCCTAAAAGAACTTAAAGATGCTGGAGGAATCATCATTAAAAAAAGCGATAAGGGGGGGTAACATTGTTGTTCTCAATGAGGAGGACTACGTTAAGGAAGTACGCAGACAATTAAATAACGTAGTAACTTATCAAAAACTTCTTGCCTCCCCCTTCCCCCAAATTGTGAGATGTCTGAATGACAAATTAAGTTGGGCTCATGAAGAAAGTTGACTCACCAAAAGGGAGTTTAACTTTCTTAGAGTCGGGGACTATAATATTCCAGTCCTCTATATAATTCCAAAACTACACAAAAATGCTGCCAACCCTCCAGGGAGACCGATTGTTTCAGCGATACATGGTCCCCTGGAGAGGGTTGGTAAGTATGTAGATGAATTGTTAAAACCCATGATCCCCACTTTGAAGTCCTTTGTTAAAGATACGAAGGATGTGCTGGCTAGGATTGATGGGATGAAGGTGAGTCAGGAGTGTTTTTGGGTGGGTATCGACGTGGAATCTTTATACACATTGATACCCCACCAATGGGGCCTTCGAGTAGCTGAGCATTTCCTGTATAAGAATTTTCCCGAAAGGTCTCATCAAAATTACTTTGTCTTAGACCTACTGGACTTTATGCTGAACAATAACTGCTTTCAATTCAATGAAACTCATTATCAGCAGATCTCGGGTACCTCGATGGGTGCCCCGTGGGCACCATCCTATCCATGTTTGCATTTGGGTCTGTGGGAAGAGGAGGTGCTGTACAAACTGAAGGCTTTTGAGGACAAGATAGATATCTGGGTACGATATATAGATGATGTCTTGGTGATCTGGAAGGGAACGGAAACCGAATTACATGAGTTTATTGAGGGACTCAATCAAAATGAGCGGAACATTAAGCTGACAGTCAGCTTTGATAGGGATCTCAAAGAAAGGACATCTAATGACATGCACATATCAAAAACCCACAGCTGCAAACACTTTTCTTCGGGCAGATCGCAATCACCCTAGAGCCTTATAGCAGGGTATACCCTTTGGACAGTTTCTTCGAATTTCGAAGAAACTGTTCGAGTGATGAGACCTTTCGGAGGGAAGCACAGGAAATGTATAAAAGATTCAGAGAAAGAGGCTATTCGCATAAAACCCTGAGAGCCACAAAAAGAAGAGCTATGGGTTGTGATAGGCCTTCCCTATTGGCTCCTAAGGTTCAACCTCAAACGACAAGTAGCTCTAAGGAACCAGTCAGATTTATAACGGACAATGGCCAGAAGTGAAGAAGATTTTGAACCAACATTGGTCATCCTTCTCTCGGTGCCCTTTTCTATCGAGCATCGTGGGAGAATATCCCCACGTGGTGGCCAGACGAGCTCCAAACCTGTCGGACATGCTGACTGGCTCCGAATACGTTCCAAGAATGGACAGGTCTTGGCTGTCCACAGTGCCCAGAACCAGGGGCATGGTCGCATGTGGACATTGTCAGATCTGTCGGTTTGTGGAACGTACTATGATTTTCTCGAATGCAGATGGCACATGCACATACCAGATTAAGGGTCTGATCAACTGTGCTGCCACCAGAGTGATATATAGCTTATGTTGCCCTTGTAAGAAAATCTATATAGGCAAAACAAAACGGCAGTTATGAGTTAGAATTGGGGAGCACCTTAATGATATTAAACAGAAGGAACCCAAAAGCCACATAGCCCAGCATTTTCTATTACATCATCAATCCAAAGCTGAGGGACTAAAAGTCAAGAAGATATGTGCATTAAAAATTAGCAAGAGAAGAGGGGATTTTGATAGGGTCCTCTTACAAAAAGAAACATTTTGGATCTACAAACTTGACGTTTTGGCCGCCAAAGGACTCAATAAAGAAATTAATTTTCAGGTTTTTCTATAATGGGGTTTCTTTTTTCGGATGGAGTACTTTGGTGGGTGACAACTTTTTTGTTTTCCACCAAAGATTCCCTTTAAATTTAGCCCCCATTTATTTGCCTTCCATATTCCCCCTTCTCATCCCATTAGCCCAATGAGAAGTAGGGCCTTTATTTATCTGGCATTATTTGGAATCTAGTGATGGCTTCTTCTTATCAATGCCCAAAATACACTATACTCTTAAGTGATGAACCTCTTTTAGAGGTGGAGGAGAACGTTCACACAATCATGGTATTACTTTAATTTGTCTCACCATGTTAGTATGGAAGTTGTATGACTTCAGTCTGGCCCCTTTAACTCAAAATTGATTGATTTTTTGCAAGTGTATTTATACCTGGGGGGAGCCCTTGTGCTGATGAAACTGGGGTCTCCCAGTGAAACATGTCCATGCTAGGGACTGTGTGGACGTGTCATCTAGTCTTTCATCTCCTCCTCATCCTCTTCGACCATGCCCCATTCTCTCAAGCGACTTGAGATGCACTGCGTGAAGCTTATTGGCCTTGCTGCTGCAGGAAGGGAGAACGACCACACGATGCGCTCGAGTCCTTAGCCTGGGTTTGTAGCCCAGGAGGACCGAACGCTGTGCTATCCCTCGTGGCACATATGTCCAGCAGTGCCGACATAGTGTGCACGCTCGTGACCAATAGGTCGGGCATGGAGGTCGAACGTTCTCGACCATCCGGTCAGACGTGGAGGTTCAGCGTCCGTTGTCCGTCTGGTCGGGCGTGGAGGTCGAACGTCTGTGGCCATCCGGTCAGACGTGTTTGGTCTAACGCCTGCAGGTGCCCGATCAAGAGGTGGAAGGTGCACAGTCCTGACCATCTGGCTGGACGTGGGAGACGTTTGCATGCATAGCCCTCAGTGGAGACATCAGGAGGACTCTATACTTTATGCTAAGTGGGACAAGACACGGAACTATAATCTACCTTTTCACTACCTATGAATTGTAGTGCTTTTTATGCACCTTTACGATGACCATGCATATGATTTAAGAACATTATGGTTCAGGCGCACTTTTCTATGCAACACTGTTCAATCTGCGTTTAATGAAAGGTGCGGATTATAAATTGCCATTTGTTGGCTAGGACTTGGATTAATATTTGCCTTCAGCATCCGGGTGCTTTTTTCTCCTTTTGGTTACTTTTTTAACTTTTTGCAATTTTTGACGACTTTTTCCCCCACTTGAATATCCATCTGTTCATTGTGGCTCCTTTTTGATTTTGATCTCCATTGTTATCAATGCCTAATTTTGGACCCAGTGAGGTAGTTTGCACATTAGTGATTCACCAGGTGATATCTAATTCCTATATGCCAATTCACATGGTCTCATTGTACTGGTGAAGCGGTTTGGTAATTACTACCTCACTCTGTCCAGCCCAACCATTGTTTGGTACGAGTGATTGCATGCATGACACATGTCTAGACAGTGTTTTTTTTTTTTTTTTATTATAGTCTTTATTGTATTTTTCTGAGGAAGATTAACAACAGTAGGTTATAATAGCTTTGTTGATCATTCAGGTTAGTAGTACATTGTTTTAAGGATAACATCAGTAAACAGTACGTCAAGATGTTGTATACAAACATAAATGCGAAGAAGCGCGTGTTGTGTGGAGCCGCGTCGCACCCCCGCCACCCCAAAAGGGCGCAAGCTGTGACGAGGGAGGGACGCGACCCCCACGCATATACAAGTTTGAACATTCCTTGTAGTCACTGACAACTCATTGATGACGGCTAGTGAAATAGGCTAAATAAAAAAAAGGGAAAAAGGAAAAAGAGAGAGAGAAGGAAAAAAAAAAAAAAAAACAACAAGAGTTCTGACACCTGTGGTATGGGGACTTATTATCGGAGATCGACGGACGTGGGTAATTTGCTGCTGCTAGGTG
>BLSH010081793.1:21929-33984 GCA_018402905.1 Glandirana rugosa
GTGGTTTAACAGTGTAATTGTCTAATAAAGAGTGTGGGTCGTATACGTATGGTAAAAAATGTTAAAGAAACATAGATCACACTCGCCGACAATAGCAATGCAAAAGTTCAATAAAATTCCGGGTGCACCCCAGGGGGCGTGCAGGAGTGTGATTCTGGGAGGATGTTATAGTACGCCCTCCCAGAACAATGGATCCACCTTGCAGTCGTGTATTTACATTACGCGGTTGGCAAGTGATTAAGAGCTTTGTTGGTTAGAAAGGGCATATTTCGGAGATAAAAGTTTTTTTTACTCCTGCGCTACCAGGACTCAAGGAGGACAGCTTAAAATAACTTGAAAACGTAACGATAACAGCCGCTCACACTAGATACAAAGAAATTGTAAAAAATGGTATGCATATGCTGGGTGTGAGAAATAATCTGTTAATGTGACAATTTGGTGGAAAAAAAACAGAAATAAAAAATCTTCATTTTGCAAAGAATTGTGGAAAAAAATTACAACTTAAAAAAACTTGCCATGCCTCTTACTAAATAGGTTGGAATGTCTACTTTCTAAAAATGGGTCATTTGGGGGGTATTTGTACTTTCCTGGCATGTCAGGGTCCAAAGAAATGAGATGAGGCTGTCAGTACATCAGGTGTGATCAATTTTCAATGATTGGCACCATAGATTGTAGACTCTATAAATTTCACAAAGACCAAATAATATTACTTATTGGGTTATGTTTGCCAAAGATATGTAGCAGTATAAATTTTGGCCAAAATGTATCAAGAAAAGATATCATCCCCATTTGAAGAAGTCACGAGGAGCGTGACGTAACGCGTAGGGCGGTAGCAGAGGTTGTTGGAAAAGTTAACACTGAAAGGAAACGAGCTCGGCGCTCGTGGGAGATTTCATCTGTTTTTATCTACAAAATGTGAGTTTTTACACTTAAGTTTTAATAAATCTGTTTTTATCAAAACGTTATTACACCAAAAGGAGTGTTTTTCCGTTTTTCTTTATACTTTCGCATATGATGAGGAAAAACATTTAAAGCAAGCCGGGACAATCCCTGGAAGAAACACAAGCCAGTACGACATAATAGAGGCACATACACTGGATACCCCCAGAGGTCGTTGTGACGCCCCAATATAAAGAAACCTCTATGTGCTAATGTGCTAGCACTTCTCAGGTGAGAGGCTAGCATCTATAAAGGTGTTACCCACAACACCAAAAGTCACTGGAAAAAATTGTCATCCACTGCACTTGTCATACACCGGTGAAGGGAAGCACAATCTTCAATATCTGTTTTTTGACATCTATCAAAACCCATGATGCTTTGACTGAACTTTATTTGATCACCTTATCATATTGTCCTCAATATATGTGCATGTTACGTTTTCCTCTGGTGAGGAGGACATACAACTCTCTTTTTAAATTAGCATATGCCTCAGAAAGCACTCAGAATAATTGTACTGTATTGCACTTATCCAAGTTGATTTGTTTGCTTTACTTATTATTGTGTGCCCAGCCTTGAGGCACATGCATATGATACGGTTTTATTATTGTAGCTGATTAGTTTGCTTTACCTATTATTAGGTGCCCAGCCTTGAGGCACGTGCATTTAAAACGATTTATCTCCACCGATCTTCAATCATTATCTTTCAGCTTTTTGCCATAGTTCACCCTTATTCAGGTTTTTATACCCTTTTATCAGTTATTGATCAATAGCGCTCCACATTATTTCACCACATATTTCAGAGATGTTGCGGAGGTTGAGGCAGCAAGATTTGGACAGTTATTGGATGTGGGGCTGAAAGGAGAGTTCAGAGTCCAGAACTACACCTAGGACCTTGGCTCGTGGGGATGGGCTTATAGTTGTGCCATCGAGTTTGACAGAGAGATCAGGGGAAGGGGCATGTGGGGGAGAAAAAATTATGAGTTTGGCTTTGGATAGATTGAGTTTGAGGAAGTGGTGTGACATTCAGACTGATATGTCTGTTAGTAAATTAGTGATACATGAGGAGACAGAGGGATTGAGCTGAGGGGTAGATAAATAGATTTGGGTGTCATCAGCATAGAGATGTTTTTGGAAGCCATGGGAGCTGACCAAGGGTGGAGGTGTAGATTGAAAATAGGAGAGGTCCAAGAACAAAACCTCGGAGGACCCCAACAGAGAAAGGAAGAGGATAGGAGTAAGTAGAATTGTAAGTAATGCTAAAAGTGATGTTGAATAAGTAGGAAGAGAACCAACAAAGAGTACATTCACTGAGACCAAAGGCATGGAGTTTTTTGAGGAGGAGGGGGTGGTCAACCATATCAAAGGCAGGAGAAAGGTCCAAGAGTAGAAGTATAGAATAGTGTCCATTGGTTTTAGCCATTAGTAGATCATTTGTTAGTTTTAGGAGAGCAGTTTCTGTGGCGTGTTGAGGACAAAATCCAGACTGAAGGGGATCAAGAAGGCTATTCTCAGCAAGGTGGTCACTCAGTCAGTTGTAGATCAGACGTTCAAGGAGTTTGAATAAAAAGGGGAGCAAGGAGATGGGGCATAGGTTGTTAGGACTGGATGGGTCCAGTGAGGCTTTCTAGGGCATGTTTTAGAGAGTTGGGGAAGATGCCAAAAGAGAGGGAGAGGTTAAAGATGTGGGTAAGAGAGTGTAGAATAGAGCCAGTGGGAGAACGTAGCAGTTGTGAGGGAACAGAATCCAGAGAGCAGGTGGTTAGCTGGATATTGGCAATTAGTCTAGCAACCTCATCTACAGTGGTGGGGTTGAAAGAGGGAAGCAATGATTGTACCTGTGGGCGTGAAGTGTAAAGCGTGGAGGGTATCCGAACAGCAGAGATCTCCTTGCAAATTGTATCAATCTTCTGTTTGAAGTGATTGGTGATCTACTGGGCAGTAAGTGAGTTAGTGGGTGGAGGCAGTGTAGGACAAAGTAGAGAGTTGAAGGTAGAGAAGAGTTGATGTGAACGGGAAGATACGTTGTTAATGAGAATGATGAAATAGGTTGCTTGGCAGTGAGGAGGCTGGAATTGTATTTTTGGAGGGCAGATTTATATAGGTTGAAATATTTCTGAGACTTAGTCTTATGCTACAGGTGTTCAAGAGCATGGCTATGTTTTTTAAGACTTCTAGTGTCATCTGTTTGCAAAAGTTGAAGGGGTCGGGGCCTGCTTCTGTGTGTAGCGAGAGGGGCCAGTGTGTTAAGTGATGCTACAAGTGAAGCGCTGTAGACAGAAGTGGTTAGGTCAATGCAGGATAGGAGTGAGATTTTGTCATAGAGGTGGTCGATAGCAGAGTAGAGAAGAGTAGGGTTGAGATGATGTAGGTTTCTATGGGTAAATGTTAGGTGGTTGGAGAGAGAGAAGGTGGAGGAGAGGGAGAGAGTGAAACTAATAAAGTAGTGATCAGAGAGAGGGAATGGATAGTTGGAGAGGTTACACAGAGTGCATAGGTGGGAGAAAACGAGGTCAAGGGTATTACCTTCAGAGTGAGTAGAAGCATGTATCCATTGCTTCAGGTCAAAGGAGGAGATTAGACTGAGAACTTTGGAAGTGCCAGATGTCTTAGTATTAATAGGGATGTTGAAGTCACCAAAAATGATTGTGGGGATTTCATAAGAGAGAAAGTAGGGTAGCCAGGCAGAGAAGTCATCAAGAAAATTGTGGAGATATTTATATCCCTAAGGACAGCAGAGAGGTGGCATAAAATGCTAATGCTCCTAAATGCCCCTAAAAGCTTCTAAATGCCCCTAAAAACTTCTAAAATGCTACTGGAAGCTGTCACAAAAATGCTATTATCAGCATTTTTCATCCAGCATTTTTTTCTAGTTTTTTTTCTTTAATATGAAGTAATAAAGTAATATATTGCGCAGAAGGGAAGTGGAGCAGCAAACACTGCATTATACCAAATAATGCAAACAAATCAAAAACAAATATAGCGTTGCACTAAAATAAAAGTGAGCAAACAATAACAATTTTTGAAAATTATAAACACCTTGTGTTTTCAACTTATCGTACATATACATAATAATTAATGTGCAATCCAAAAAAGTCCTAAGATCGTGGTCCAAACAACAAATGGACACCAGGGGAAATTTCCCAAACTTTGATAGATGAGATGTGAAGTCAATTCAAGTCCAGTGGCCAAATGTGTTTAAATCATACAAATGTAATGAAATGGGTGCTTACCAGAATGGTTGGATTCACATGATCATTTGACCAGTGAATCAATCAGGCTTATGGGGACTTATCCACGAAGGTAACAGCAATGGCAAACTGTGCTTAAACCACACAACATAACACAATGGGTACTTACCAGAAGGGTTGGATTCACATGATCATACGACCAGTGAATCAGTCAGGCTTATGTGGACTCATCCACGATGGTAACAACAATGGACTCACACCTCCGATTCGATCCAATCAATTGCCTGGCACACCTAACGTCAGATTTATAGAAGCTCTCAAGGGTTCGTCATAGGTGAAAGGGTACATGTGGGGAAAAGCACACTTTTCATTTTCATTGTATTTTTTTCTCTTTTCTTTTTTGTGATATTGATATTTGAAATATTGTGAATGTAGGATTCTGCCACCTATTTATGCTGCCTTATTTGTTCTTTCTCTTTATATACCTGTATTCTGATATGGATCCTGTTTTGCTATATAATACCATCTGACCTCTCACCGGGGCTGTCGCTGTGCTTTGGTCTGTGTAACCATCAAGACCTATACAATGGAGAGGGGGTGTGGCAACCACGCTTGTAGATGGCCGCTCTTAGCTGAAGCTCCGCCAGGCTGACGGGACATTCATCACCATCTGAAACTCCACAAGCCCCAGAAACAGTTTTCCAGCTACACCAGGCGTGAGATGATGCGTCGCCGAAAGGAGCCGCAAATGCCCCACAAGCTGGCCATGCTCTTCCAGCCTCTAGACCATGGTCCATGACAAAATGGTGGTGGATGAGGACCTATATCACAGCATGTAGCAGCACCCAAGCCACACAGGGAACAGTCAGAGTGCCACAAAACCTCCAGGACAGTTCCCCAGCAGTGACATCTCCTCAGGGGGCTCCTCACCCACCACCCACAGCCCTGTTTAGTCCAAGGCCCACAGGTAGTCACCCCACAGGCCTCTACAGGACTCCAGCATGGAGGTTATCACTGCACAGACACTAAGGGATGGGGCCTCTACATCCAGCACAGATCCCGTAACAGCCTTCCCAACTCAGGGCCAGCCTGTCTCTGATACTACATTGAAGGAAATGCTCCTGTCCTTGTGCACATCTTTGCAATCTGATCTATTGTCCTGTGTTCACCAGTTCAAAGCAGAATTACATGACATGGGTGACAGGGTGGACCAATTGGAGATATCCTTGGAAGAATATACCTCTTCCTTTAATACCATGGTCGATGCTCATGCTACCCACTCTGATGACATTGCATGGCTGAAAGATAAAGTGTCTGACTTGAAGGACAGGTCCAGGAGAAATAACATTAAAATCAGAGGTGTCCCTGAGTCAGAATCAGCTACAACAATACACTCGGGACCTTTTCTTCAGCCTAGTCAGACCACGCCAAAATCTCTGTGAAGATAGAGGAGCAGGAAAGTCGCAATAGGTCTTCCTTATGGCCGTGTAATGTCAAACTGTTACAGGAAGGTGTCACACCCAGTGCCATTTCTCGACACCTCTGGGAATATATGTCCTTGAATGAAAACTCATTTGTAGATCCATCTGTCCTATAGAATGCCCCTAAGGCATTTATCCAGGGTATATGCATCCAGCAAGGTGCTAGGGCAAAGAAGCAATATAATGCAAAACAAACTAATCTGTTGTCAGAGATCCATAACTTGGAAACAAGTAACAAAACCAAACCTTATTCTACCTCTAGCTCCCTCTCTAAACTCAGAGGGGAGCTAAGATCTCTTCTCATTGAACAATATGACAAACATATGACATGCCTTAATCTCAATTGCTATGCAAGTGCCAGTAAGGCTGGGAAATATCTGACAAACAGAATTAGAACCACTCAGGCAAAATCCAGAATTTTCCATCTTATCCACCCTAAACTTAAACATAAAATTATGAATCCACAAGAAATAGCTGACGACAAGTTTACCGATTACTATGAAGCATTATATTACCTCAACCATCCTCTTCCAACATACAAAATTTCTTAGCCACCCTCAACCTGCCTTTCAATCTGAATGCTCTGATCACTGACACAGAAATTGTTAAAACTATTGCTTTCTTGTCCCTTGGGAAAGCCCCAAGACCAGACAGTCTTCCCATTGACTATTACAACATTTTTGGTAACAAGCTTACCCCTCATCTAACCACTGTTTTCACTGCAGCAACCCAATAATCATCCTTCCCCCGGAGATGCTGAGAGCCCAGGTGGTCTCTCTGTCACCCCAGCCAATTTATGCCCAATATCACTACTAAATACAGATGTCAAGATTTATGCAAAATTGCTGGCTAAACGTCTGATGTGTGTCTTTCCCTCTATGATTAAAAGGGACCAAATGTCTGGAAGGCAGGCATCATATGCGACCAGGTGAATCCTTGACACCATTCACTATGTGGAAAAAACATGAACACCTTCTCTGCTATTGTCGATTGGGGCAGATAAGGCATTTGAGAGAGTTCATTGGCTCCATATGTCTATGGTTTTACAGAAATTAGTTTTTCAGGATACCATTCTTTCCGCCAATCTTGCCTTGTACTCTACCCCCTCACCACAATTAATGCCTCTGGTCTGTTATCCAAATCATTTGATATTTCAAATGGCACTTGACAGGGCTCTATACAAACAATGAAATGAAAAGAGCGCACGGTCGCCCTAGTGTAATACTGTTTATTTAGGCAAATGATAAAAACAATAAATAGATTGAACTCACATTTCTGGTACAGATAGAGGCATTTGATACACAAGTTGTCCTCTCCCAGATAGCCACTGCAAGGGGTGACAAGTGGACGGGGAACATCCAACCTCCCCAATGCTGGATGGCAGCTCACAAATCGCCCAGCATAACCTCCGGCATGTGCTGCAGACCACACGTGCGCCCAGACCCGCTGGCGTCGCCCTGCGGTGATCGCCCGATGGAAAGCTGATGGGAAAGGAGACCAGTACAACAGCCCACAAAGTCGCTATGACAACATGTTTAAGAGGTGTGGCATCCTTTATCAATTCACGCCCATACCTCACATTTACTCACATATATTGGGAGTTAAGTCACCACTCAATCATCCCACCTTAAAGGGACCATACTATAAGAGGAAAACACATGCAATTAATAGCAAATGGGGCTAATAGCAACCTTATCTCAACTATATTCTTAAAACCAATTACACACACAGAAGACTATGTATATATAAAGAATATCTACATATATGATAAAAACTGATAAGTTCATATGTGAAATTCATAATCAAAAACATGACAAACCATGCCAGTTCATAAAAATAGAAAAAAATAAAAGAGAAGAAAAAGAAAAAAAAACAATATATATATATATATATATATAAAGAAAAAGACATACGTATAATAATAAAAAGAAAAAAAAATACATATGTATATATATATATATATATATATATATATATAAATAAAATTACATACAAAAATATATATTTTTATATATAGATAGACCCAACAATAAACATGGAAACAGGTGACAACTAATCCACCTACATCTCATATCTGTTTCCTCATAATTCTTGTCATGACAGTGTCCAGACCATTGGGATCCCATATGCTATCGCACGTACACATGCACATTCCCATACACACACACTATACATATCCATACATGCACATGCGTATATACTGTACATACATATACTGTACATATGCACAACCCAGTCAATGGAAAACAACCCCAGTGTGAGTATGTGTGTCCCTGGCTGAGGGGCCACACAACCACTAACCATGGGAAGGTCTAAACAAATTGCTATTATGACCAGTGCCTAATCATGAGATGAGCTACCGTATTCAGATGCTAACAGACCTAGATCAGAGTACTAATCTCCAATTCCTTGTTTAAACCACCAGGAGACATTGTGTACAGAGTGAAAATCCAAAATGTCTCCCACATACACAAATGAGAAAACTTTTTACCCTCTTGGAGTGACATGGGTATGGCTTCAATTCCAAAGAGTTCCAAGCCCTCTGTACTACCACCATGTACTTGACAGAAATGCAGAGGGACACTGTTTGTTTTTTTTCTGTTCAGTGAATCACCGGTGCTTGCCAAACCTAGTATGCATGGTTCACACTGTCCTGCCTACATAAAAGAGGCCACACGTACACCTTAGACCAGTATATCACAAACTGGGTGTTACAACAAATAAATTGTTTGATGTCAGAGACCCATTCATCTTTCCTCATGAAGGACTTTTTCCCATGACACATGAATTTACAGGCTTTATACCTGCTTTGTTTACATCTATATGACCCTACTATGTTAAGAAACATTGGGATATCCTTGATCTTTTTGTGTTCTCCCTTAATGGGACTAGGTGCAATCATACTCTTGATGTTATTGGCTCATCTGAACACCACTTCAGGCCTTGCTGGAAGTACCCGACTAAGGGCAGGTCTTGCCTCAGAATTAGTTAATGTCTCCAAATTGCCTTTTTAATGGCCCAATGTTGGTCATTAAACTTAGTAATGAACAACATTTTCCTGCTACAAACAATCCCAATCCTACTCCCTCAAGCCTTCTTCGCGTCATTCCAGCTTCCTCTCGAAACATAGACGCCCCAGGATTAGCCAGGCACAACTAATCAAACCTAAACCTAAGGGGGGCATAGGACTCCCAGACCTTAGACATTATTATTGGGCCACCCACTTGACGAGAATTGTCAACTGGAACACCCATGTAAACAATAAGAGTTGGGTCCATATCGAAAATGCCTTCTCCCCGGTGCCACTGAAATCGATACCATGGATACCCACACACACAGTCTCTCCTGCTCTCAAGCAACACCCCCTTATTCACGCAACATTATGCTGCTTTAAGGAGGTATGTAGGAGAACAGACCTCTAGACCAACCCGGGTCCCCTCACTCCAATTAAGCTCAACCCAGCTTTTCCCCCTGGAATGTCCAACCGGTTCTTACACGGAGTTTGGCCCCTCCCTGACATGACTGCCTCGCACTTTTACAAAGACGGAACGATGGTAAATCCCGAGACAATCCAGACATGCGATCCCAACACTCTAATCGCTCCATGGGTGTATTTCCAAATCCGTCACTTTCTAAGAGATACCAATAGGGATTCAGCTATCTCCAGACCCCTCACCCCGTTTGAGAATCTCTGTTCCCAAACGACGGCACAAAGCCATTTGATTTCCACAATTCACAATATGCTCTTTGCCTCGGTTCCTTCTAGCTCGGGCAGTATGTGCTCAAGTTGGGAGAGAGACTTGCAAACGACATTCCCGGATGATCAGTGGGAAAAAATGTTTACATTAGCCCACAAAGGCTTACTTAATGTTTCAATTCAAGGGAATAGCTATAAGTTACTTACACGCTGGTATAGGACTCCACAGCTCCTACACAGGTACAACCCCGCTCTACCTGAAACATGCTGGAGATGTTCCAGTGAGCCTGGCACTCTACTACATATTTGGTGGACCTGTCCAGCAGTGCAACAATTTTGGACCCAAGTGCACAACCTGACTGCCAGGATCTCTATATATCCCCTAGACTTTACTCCGGCACAATCCCTTCTCCATCACTCGACTTTACCAGCACACGTATATCGGAAAACTCTCTTAATACATTTACTCAATGCTGCTAAAATGTGCATCCCCGCCCGGTGGAGATCTTCATCCCCCCCGACAATTCACGAGTGGCTCACCCGAGTCAACCATATTGCAGAAATGGAGGAGTTAATACAGATAGCCAGGGACTCTCGCTCCAAATTATCTCACACATGGGCTTGCTGGACTCATTTTAAAACTACGGAAGATTATGCGTCCCTGACAGTTCGGTGCTAGGCCACTTCCTGGTAGCTTGATCTGGACTCCAACCCGGACGCCCGGGGGATCCGGCGGTGGAGACCTACAGAATTTATAACTTATTTCTCCCTCCCGGCCCCCCCTTCCCCTCCCCCTTTACCTTTCTTCCATGCCCTCCCTACTTTACCCTTCCTCCTATATTCCCTACTCCGAGCAGACGATCGCTATATATTATTAGACACATCCCCATACAAAATAGGATCCAGCCCACATATCCCTATGCAGCCTCATCACATCCCTCATGGCCCCCCTTTACAGGACAGACACCATGCCACTCTTAGGCTGCCCTTCTCCCTAACTAAACACATAATGCTTTAAAATACTTAGCCTAAAGTACAGCACATGCTCCAATCCTTCACATACAATTTAAGGGAATATGTCCCACCCTTTTCTTCTTACAGCATGGAGCTCAAAATAACACCTACAGCCTTTTGATATAGCAGATGGGTAGCCTGGAAGGACTAGACAGAGACCGTGTGCGTGTCTGTAATTTGTAGATGCCACCGGATAATGGCTGTTTACTTGAGTATGCATAACAATGCAAGCATTGTACTGTTGTAACTAAGCCACGTATTATCTGATCCCCTTTTGTATGTTACATGACCTTTACTCTTTTTTGTTGAGCGCATTGTACTGACTCTTTGCTAAAAATGAAAAAAATTTCTGAAAGGAAAAAAAAAAGAACAACATATCATGGGACCCTCCTGTTATTATTTCGGACTTGCTGCTGCTCCCCAGACCTTCCCTATATTGGCCTATGGCTTTCTGAATGTGCTCTCTCTGATACCCTTTTTCTAGAGATTTAGACCATAACCACGCATTTGAGTGCATTTTGGAAATTAATGGTATGAAGCATGAAGCCTTCTCCAAGTCATGGGGTATCATGGGGTATCTGGTGCAAAACGAATATCGCTACGATTAATCAATATCATGCCTTTACTCATCCACCCTGACCAAACGGGATTTACCAAATCTAGACAAACTTCTGATGCTACCCGCAGATTAATAAATATTATTCATTTAGCAGAGATGCAAAAAAAGGCCTTCCCTGCTCCTGGCTTTGGATACAGAGAAGGCCTTTGATCGTATTCATTGGAAATATTTATTTAAGGTTCTCGAATCATTTGGATTCACGGGCACAATATTGACAGCAATCATGGCCTTATATTTTAAGCCCTCTGCCCGGGTTTATATGCCAGGCATTTTATCGTCACCATTTCAAATATCCAACGGTACAAGACAGGGGTGTCCACTATCCCCTCTAATATTTAATTTACTGATTGAACCATTAGCCATATATATTAGAACACATCCCCAAATCAAGGGTTACCCAACTCTCAACTCCACACATCTAATAAGTCTCTTTGCGTATGACATCATCATGGTTCTTACTGAGGTTCAGTCTTTCCTGGCAGAGGTACACAAGACTTTACAAATGTTTAATAGAGTTTCATATTCTAAGGTAAACAATAGTAAATCTTACATATCGGGAATGAGGATTGATGCAGATACGAAATTGGAGCTCGGTTCGCGGATTCCATATGCTTGGAGTGACAGAGGAATAGATTACTTGGGAATCACATTGACTGCTAATACTTGAAAATTGATTAAAGCTAACTATATGCCATTTCTGTGCAAACTTGAGACCAAGCTACAAGACTTGGCCAGGACAGAATTATCCTGGTCGGGGCGTCTGGCTGCTTTCAAGATGATTATCCTACCCCTATTTCTATATATTTTCAGGGCATTGCCAATTCCAGTGCCAGACCAGTTTTTCACTAAAGCCCAATCCCTGATTAATGCGTATCTATGGCAGGGCAAAAAGCGAGATGTGCATTCAAGAAACTGATTAAATCAAGGAAAATAGGGGACGTAGGACACGTATTGATAACAGATTACCATACTGCTACAGTTCTAGCCCAAATTAAAGACTGGTTTCTATAGGGGCAAGGTCCACGTTGGAAGGACCTAGAGTCGACACAGTGTCCTGGTAGGGAACCACAAAACTTGATCTTAGCTAGCAGATTATTATCTCACAACACATACACAT
>BLSH010081794.1:13128-30558 GCA_018402905.1 Glandirana rugosa
GTACATCATGGCGAGACCGAGATCCCGGGGCGTCTGGTCGGATTTAGTTGGAACTATACATTTATTCATTTTTTCATTTTTTTATTATTAGTTGTCAAATCCTCCCATAGGAGTCTCCGTCTAAACCATCGTTTTGTAGTTTGATATCGTTTTCATTCGATGTACATTCCAAGTCTGCCGTACACCCTTTGGCGAAAATCATTAGTCCTAAGTCCTTGAACTATCGGGTTTTTTGAAACAGGGCTAGACAAGACATGTCAGTAACTCCCTTTCCCCCGTCCACTCGTAGTTATCAGTCACAATTATTTGGAAAATTAAGAAATTAAATACAATTTTTTTTGTCATAAAGTTGTCATTTTAATAAGCTATTTTTCATGCACCCCCCTTCCCTCTTCATGAAGACTCTTCCCTGGCCACCCACACTAAGGCCCAGCTGCCTTTCCCCAGGGAGTTGTTTTCCTGTAGCTGCTCTTTTGACTGGAGTTGGCAGCTCACCTGCCCCCTTTCCCTCAATGACTGTACAGAACAGATCGGGACAAAGTTTTTTGGGCTATCAAGTTCCTGAATCCTGATTACTAAAAGCGGTTTCCCACATGCCGTCTGAACCTTACATGTAGCTTACTTTTGCTATAGTTTGATGTTTTGCTACCAAATCTGCCTCTGAGGATACCCTCCTAAACTGTTGATTATTATTTTTTTACTTTTTTACTTATTTACATATCAAGGTTGATTTAGGCTGGTCTGCGGGGCCCTAGAGCCAGAGCGGTACTACATGCTCCTCCCCCCACTGAGTATCGGAGAATGTATTCTCGATGCTTAGCAGGCCTACAACCCAAGTTTGGGTTACTATACTACTTGCCCCCCCGGTAAAGGGGGAAAGTGCGGGGTCGAACTGAACCGACCTTGCTCCCAGGACTTCCTGGCCCTGAACGGGTCAGGAACTCCTTTTCATTTCAACAACGTGATGTTTTTTTCTCACTTTCAAACTATTTCTTACCTCACTCTAACTTTACTACTCTCCTCTCACCCCTTCATTCCCCCTTGTTTTCGCTCACTAACTTCAAACTGTATTCCCCTTTTCCAGTTGTCAGAGTGGATCGACGGGCCTTCTTGGCAGACTTTACGGATTTTACCGGCTCCCAAGTGGCATTCCTGGGTCTCCCCCCATGCTTGCAGGGTAAGTCCCCTAAATCCAGCTACACAAACCCCCTCTTATGTTCATGGCTAACACACACCAGTCTAAAACCTTAATTAAGGTAGCATCCCACAACACACAAGGCCTCAATTCCCCTGTTAAAAAGAGAAAAGTGTTCCAACATTATCACTCCCTGGGCATAGGGGTGGTCTTGGTCCAGGAAACACATTTTCCAATAACTTATAACCCTTCATATCTGCACAATAAGTTCCCAACCTTTTATAAGGCAAATGCAGAGTGCAAGAAAAGAGGGGTAGCCATTCTCTTCTTTAAAAATGTACCCTTTACTCACTCACTTACAGTTAAGAATAAAGAGGGACGATACATCCCGGTGAAGGGACTAATGAATGGGGATGTTTACACGTTCATCTCATATTATGTCCCCAATCAGGACCAAGCAACTTTCTTCTTGAAATTAGTTAGAAAATTAAACCCACACCTAGAGGGGATGGTTATTATGGAAGGTGACTCGAATACTTCTTTTGACAACCTGTTAGACAAATCAGTAGATAATAGACCACGACCTAAAAAAACCCTAGACAGAGCACCAAATTGGCACATATATCAAATTCTCTAGGTCTGATACACACTTTGAGAGTTGAATCCTCAATCCAAGGACTATACCTACTTTTCGGCCCCACATGGCACCTACTCCAGAATTGACCATATATTTTTGCCCTCCACAGAGATCCACTGGGTAGTGAAGGCCACAATCCTAGACATAGCATGGTCCGACCATTCGATGGTCTTAGTTTACATTTTATGCTCTCCCACTACGCAGAGTCCACGAGTGTGGAGACTCAATGAATCTCTCTTAAGTGACCCCGTTAGGGTGACCATGCTTGATAATGATCTGAAAGAATATTTTGCAATTAATAACACAGCATGGTAGGGGCACAAAGCGGTCATAAGGGGTCGGTTCATCCAGATAGGCTCACAATTGAAATAAGGGTGCCTATTAGAAATAACAAGACTCGAGCGGGAATTCCGGCAGTTAAGTAGAGCTCACAAACTACACCCCACAAGGGAAACCCTTACTAACCTCAAAAGAATCAAGCTAGAGCTTAACCTGCAGTTATCCACCACAGCAGAGAAATATGTCAGATGGTCGCTAGGAAAGCTATATTGTATCAAAGATCAAATAGGCACTAGACTCGCATCTAAACGAACCCCTAAATATAAAGTGTCCGCCATCCCGAGAATCAAATCATGGGAGGGAACTCTCACCCAAAAGCCCAAGAAAATGCTTGAAACGTTTGAGAAATTCTACACCAAACTGTATGCTAAGGACTTAACAGACCCCACTCAACAACTTGAGGCCTTCTTGGAGGATCCAGTCACAGAGAATGAAATTTTGCAAGTAATCAAAGACCTGAAGAAGGGGTTTTCCAACCTATATTATAAAAAATTTGACCCCACACTATTGCCCTTCATGGCCAGATACATGAACTCCCTTAGAAATGCTCAAGGCCTGGACCCTGCCTCCAACCTAGTGTTTATCTCAGTGATCCCCAAGCCTGGTAAGGATTAGAGTTGAGTGAACCTGGACTGTAAAGTTCGGGTCCGTACCGAACTTTGGGGTGTCCGGCGTTCTGGTATTTTATTCCATGTGTTGAACAGCTGCCAAGGGCAGCCAATCAACAAGCGTTTCACTGGTTTTCCCTGAGAAACAATCACAGCCATGCCTACTAATGGCATGGCTGTGATTGGCCAGTGCACCATGTGACCCAGCCTCTATATGGGGCTGGAGTCACCGTGCTGCATGTCATATGCTCTCAGGGTAGTTTAGGGAGAGGATGCTGCTGGCTCTGTGAGGGACAGATTGTACACCTCATCCTGCTGCACAGAACGATCTGACTGGACTAGGTAGAGTCTGTTGCTTTAAGGGAAAGATTATTCTTCTAAAATCATCTCCAACTTGTACAGGGAAAGGTTCCTGCAGTTGCTTTAAGGGAAAGATTATTGTTCTAAAATCATCTGCAAGCTCCATTCACTAAGTGTATTCTAGCCGCATAGAGCCATATTAGTGTTATTAAATCATGTCCAAGCTCCATTCACTAAGTGTATTCTAGCCGCATAGAGCCATATTAGTGTTATAAAATCATGCCCAAGCTCCATTCACTATGTGTATTGTAGCCGCATAGAGCCTTATTAGTGTTATAAAATCAATGATTTTATAACACTAATATGGCTCTATGCGGCTACAATACACTTAGTGATAGTGAATGGAGCTTGGACATGATTTTATAACACTAATAAGGCTCTTTGCAGCTACAATACACTTAGTGAATGAAGCTTGGACATGATTTTACAGCACTAATATGGCTCTATGCGGCTACAATACACTTAGTGAATGGAGCTTGCAGATGATTTTAGAACAATAATCTTTCCCTTAAAGCAACAGCTGGAAACTTTCCCTGGACAACTTGGAGATGATTTCTTGCACAAAAATAAAAAAAAAACAGCGTTGGCTACCTCCTCCTCCTCCACCGCCACTTTCACCGCCTCCTCAACCTCCAACTCCACATCCACCTCCATTTTAGATTTTTTTATGTGATTTTAGTTTAAAAATTATTTTAAGTTATTTCCCTACCCCCATTTCTTTGTAGGGCACTTGTCCAACTCTTACCCCCATTTTCCTTCCTTTTGCAGACCTCTAGGACTTGCCAGGACTTTGTTACAGCCATTTTTGTGCCTAAAAGTTCTGGTCCCCATTGATTTCAATGGGGTTCGGGGTCCGGGTCAAAGGTCGGTCAAGTCCGGACTCGAACCCGGACTTTGTCCCGAAGTATGGCCGAACCTGCAGAACCCAGAAATCTCCTTAATAAACAGCCACATTAAAATGATTACCAAAATCTACGCCAACCGCCTGGCATTGCTCATAAATAGGTACATTGATAAAGATCAAGTAGGCTTTATCCCAGGGAGGCAGGGCCCAGACCAGGTCAGAAGGGCCATAGATTTAATTTCCCTGATGAGGTCTGGCTAGGGAGGGGACAATCCACAAGAGGGCCCCATCATCTCTACTGATCTCCACAAAGCATTCAACACAGTATCCTGGCAATACCTCTTCACGTTATTGAGAAGGTGGGGATTTGGCCCAAAATTCATAGGAGTCTTGGGAGCTCTATATTCTCAGTCATCAGCAAAAATTATGTTTCAGGGGTATTTCTCTGAACTCTTTCCCATACAGCGTGGTATGCGGCAAGGATGCCCACTCTTCCCATTGCTATTCGCCACTGCGTTAGAAACATTGGCTATAGCAATTAGGGAGAATCCGGACATACAAGGCGTGAGATGCGGTCAGAAAATGCACAAATGTGCACTTTTTGCCGATGACCTCCTCCTTTTCATTGCAGATCCCCTGATTTCGACTCCCAACCTTCTCAAGCTCTTATCAGAATTTGGACAAATATCAGGTTTAAAGATCAACATGTCCAAGGTGGTAGCGATGAATATTTCCATTCCCCCCTCCATAATTGACAACCTCAAGAGTCATTTCCCATTCTCCTGGGAAGGAAATTCTATTCCATATCTAGGTATTAACATCCCACCCACAATTGATCATATATACGATGTAAACTTTCCCCCTCTCTTTAACCACTTCCCGACTGCCGTATGCAGAATGACATCCGGGGGGTGGTTCAGTTATCCTGACTGGGCGTCATATGACGTCCTCAGGATAACAAGCCGGTACACTGGGGGGGCACACATCGCAATGATCGTGGTGTGGGGGGTCAGTATGACCCCCCCGCATTACCGATCTCGGTAAATCGCTTCCATTGGAAGCACTTTACCATGTGATCAGCCGTGACCAGTAACGGCTGATCACAGTGTAACACAAGAAAGCCATTTAATCAGCTGCTCTCCTGACAGGGGGGGTCTGTGATGATGGTTTATCAGCACAGCCCCCTAAAGGATCGCCCACCCAGGACCACCAGGGAGCCGACCAGGGACCACCAGGGAGCCGATCTGGACCACCAGGGAGACCACGCTAGATGACCAGTTAAGGGGCATAGTGCCCAATAAGGATGGCACTCAGTGCCACCTTCAGATGCCACCCTAGACCACCAGGGAATGGGCCCCTAAGAGTGCACCTGCCCACCCGTGCCCCTATCAGTGCATACCAGTGCCCCTATCAGTGTTTACCAGTGCCACATATCAGTGCCCACCAGTGCCACCTACCAGTGCCCACCTATCAGTGCCATGTCAGTGCCACCTAGCAGTGCCCAGTGTCTCCTATGAGTGCCAATCAGTGCTGTCTATGAATGCCCATCAGTACCGCTTATCAATATCCATCAGTGCTGCATATCAGTGCCCGTCAGTGCTGCATATCAGTGCCACCTATCAGTGCCCATCAGTCCTGCTTATCATAGCCACCTAACAGTGCTCATCATTGCTGTATATAAGTGCCTCATCATCAGTGCCACCTCATCAGTGCTGCCTCATCAGTGCCAATCAGTATTGTCTCATCTGTGCCCATCAGTGTATCCTCATCAGTGCCCATCAGTGATGGAGAAAATGTATTTATTTGCAAAGCTTTGTGACAGAAAGAGAGAATTTTTATTTTTTTCAAGATTTTTGGTCCTTTTTTATTTGTAGCACAAAACATAAAAACCGCAGGGGTGATCAAATACCACCAAAAGAAAGCTCTATTTGTGGGAACAAAATGATAAAAAATTTGTCTGGGTACAGTGTTGCATGACCGCACAATTGTCATTCAAAGAGCAACAGCACTGAAAGCTGAAAATTGGTCTTGTAGGAAAGTGTTTTAAGTAGAGTTGAGCGAACCCGAACTTTAAAGTTCGGGTTCGTACCGGACTTTAGGGTGTCCATGTCCCGAACACGAACCTGGACATTTGAGAAAAAGTCCGGTTTCGGGTTCGGGTATTTTTTCGAGCCTTTTGAATAGCTGAAGGGCAGCCAATAAACAAGCGTTTCACTTGTTTGCCCTTAGAAGCCATCATAGCCATGCCTACTAATGGCATGTCTGTGATTGGCCAGTGCATCATGTGACGCAGCCTCGATATAAGCTGGAGTCACATAGCGCTGCATGTCACATGATCTCAGACTAGTGTAGGTAGGGAAAGGATGCTGTCGCTGGTGTGAGGGACAGATTAGCGTTATAAAATCATCTCATACTAGTATAGGGAGAGGTTCCTGGTGCTGGTGTGAGGACAGATTAGCGTTATAAAATCATCTCATACTAGTATAGGGAGAGGTTCCTGCTGCTGGTGTGAGGGACAGATTAGCATTATAAAATTATTTAATACTAGTATAGGGAGAGGTTCCTGCTGCTGGTGTGAGAGACAGATTAGCATTATAAAATCATCCCATACTAGTATAGGGAGAGGTTCCTGCTGTTGTTGTGAGGGATAGATTAACATTATATAATCATCACATACTAGTATAGGGAGAGGTTCCTGCTGCTGGTGTGATGGATAAATTAGCATTATAAAATCATCTCATACTAGTGTAGGGAGAGGTTCCTGCTGCTCGTGTGAGGGACGGATTAGCGTTATAAAATCATCTCATACTAGCATAGGGAGATGTTCCTGCTGCTGTTGTGAGTGATAGATTAACATTATATAATCATCACATACTAGTGTAGGGAGAGGTTCCTGCTGCTGGTGTGAGGGATAGATTAGCGTTATAAAATAATCTCATACTAGTATAGGGAGAGGTTCCTGCTGCTGGTGTGATGGATAGATTAGCGTTATAAAATCCTCTCATACTAGTACAGGGAGAGGTTCCTGCTGCTGGTGTGATGGATAGATTAGCGTTATAAAATCATCTCATACTAGTATAGGGAGAGGTTCCTGCTGCTGGTGTGAGGGCTAGATTAGCGTTATAAAATCATCTCATACTAGTATAGGGAGAGGTTCCTGCTACTGGTGTGAGGGATAGATTAGCGTTATAAAATCATCTTATACTAGTACAGAGAGAGGTTCCTGCTGCTGGTGTGAGGGGTAGATTAGCTTTATAAAATCATCTCATACTGGTGTAGGGAGAGGTTCCTGCTGCTGGTGTGATGGATAAATTAGCATTATAAAATCATCTCATACTAGTATAGGGAGATGTTCCTGCTGCTGGTGTGAGGGATAGATTAGCTTTATAAAATCATCTCATACTGGTGTAGGGAGAGGTTCCTGCTGCTGGTGTGAGGGACAGATTAGCGTTATAAAATCATCTCATACTAGTATAGGGAGAGATTCCTGCTGTTGGTGTGATGGATAGATTAGCTTTATAAAATCATCTCATACTGGTATAGGGAGAGGTCCCTGCTACTGGTGTGATGGATAGATTAGCATTATAAAATCATCTCATACTAGTGTAGGGAGAGGTGCCTGTTGCTGGTGTGAGGGAGAGATTAGCGTTATAAAATCATCTCATACTTGTGTAGGGAGAGGTTCCTGCTGCTGGTGTGAGGGACAGATTAGCGACAGATTAGCGTTATAAAATCATCTCATAATGGTGTAGGGAGAGGTTCCTGCTGCTGGTGTGAGGGACAGAATAGCGTTATAAAATCATCTCATACTGGTGTAGGGAGAGGTTCCTGCTGCTGGTGTGAGGAACAGATTAGCGTCATTAAATCATCTCATAGTAGTGTAGGGAGAGGATCCTGCTGCTGGTGTGAGGGACAGATCAGCGTTATAAAAAATAATATACATTTGTGCTAAATAGTACATTTGCATCCAGAATGAGGAGAGAGTGAAATAAGGGAAGTGGTCGTGGTGCTGCTGGTGCTGCTGGTGTTGGTGGTGTTGGTGAAGCTCCTGTTGCAAGGCGAGGACGTGGTCAATCTGTGCAAGCTACACGCACAAGTGAAACACCTTCCTCGGGTGCGAGTTGCCGACAAAACCTTCATCGCTATATGGTAGTCCCGAATGCCGCTCAACGAAGGTTGAGGCCAGAACAAGTACAAGCGATAGTAGATTGGGTGGCTGACAATGCCTCCAGTTCCTTCACATTGTCTCTCACCCGGTCCCTTGCTGAAAGCTCAGAGTTGGCACCTGAACCCCATGGCCATCTGTCTTTAACCTCAGTCCTTTGTAAATCAGCCAAGCAGTCTGAGCCCCAAGTCATGCAGCAGTCTCTTATGCTTTTTGATGACTCTGCTGGTGTGCATTCCATGGGCCATCCACATAGCCCTGCCCCAGATGTGGAAGATATTGAGTGCACCGATGCCCAACCACTTCTGTTTCAGGATGAGGACATGGAAACACCACCGCAGCACGTCTCTGATGATGACGAAACTGCTGCGGCTTTCTACAGTGTGCTGACTGACAAGGAGAGCAGTGGTGAAGAGTGGGTGGAAGATGATGTGGAGGATGATGAGGTCCTAGACCCCACATGGAATGAAGGTCATGCGAGTGACATGTGCAGTTTGGAGGAAGAGGAGGTGGTCGCACAGAGGCACCAGGACAGCAAAAGAGGAAGCAGGTTGCAACAGCGGAGCGACCATCCCCTAGACAGTAAGCCTGCTACTACCCACCGCACCCAGGGACCTAGCACACCAAAGGCAGCTCAAAGGAATTCACTGGCATGGCAGTTATTCAGACAATGTGCTGATGACAAGACACGAGTGGGTTGCACGCTGTGCAATCAGAGGCTGAAGCGAGGCACAAATGTTCTAAACCTGAGCACAACCTGCATGACCAGACATCTACATGAAAAGCACAAGCTGCAGGGTAATAAGCACCTCAAAATCCAAGAAAAGTTTTGGGCTCCTGCTTCCTCTTCTGCTGCTGCATCGGCCTCTTCCTCGACCTCTACAGTGCCAGTGTCACCTGCCACCCAGCAAACAGAAGATGTGACGGCAACGCCACCATGTCCGCCACCGTCCCCAAGCATTTCCACACCATGGTCCCATGGAAGCTTACAGCTGTCCATCTCCCAAACACTGGAGAGAAAGAGGAAGTACCCCCCTTACCCACTGGCCCTGAATGCCAGCATTTCAAAATTCCTGGCCTTTGAAATGCTGTCATTCTGTCTGGTGAACACAGACAGTTTTAAAAACCTGATGGAGATGGCTGTCCCACAGTACATGGTTCCCAGCCACCACTGCTTTTCCAGGCGAGCCATCCCTTCCCTGCACAAACAAGTCAGGGACAAGATCAAGTGTGCACTGTGCAACGCCATCTGTGGCAAGTTCCACATAACCACTGATACGTGGACCAGTAAGCACGGGCAGGGACGCTATATCTCGCTAACTGCACACTGGGCAAATGTAGTGGCGGGTGGGCCTGAAGCGGATGGCACATGTCCTTCCACCACCGAGGATTGCAGGGCATTTCTCTTTGCCTCCTGTTGCCTCCTCCTCCTACTCCACTTCCTCCTCCTCTACCACCTCCTCATCCAGTCAGGGTAACACCTTCACCACCAACTTCAGCACAACCAGGGGGAAACAACAGCAGGCTGTTTTAAAACTGATATGTTTGGGGGATAAACCCCACACTGCGCAGGAGCTGTGGATGGGCATTGAACAGTAGACCGATTGGTTGTTGCCACTGAGCCTCAAGCCCGGCCTGGTGGTGTGCGATAATGGGCGGAATCTTGTTGCAGCTCTGGGCCTAGCCGGTTTGACGCACATCCCTTGCTTGTCACATGTGCTGAATTTGGTGGTGCAGAAATTTAAAAAAAACTACCAGGATATGTTAGAGCTGCTGCAGGAAGTGCGGGTCGTCTGTGCACACTTTCAGCATTCTCACCCTGCTGCTGCTCACATGTCTGCGCTGCAGCGGAACTTCGGCCTTCCCGCTCACAACCTCCTATGCGACGTGCCCACAAGGTGAAACTCCACCTTGCACATGCTGGAGAGAATGTGCGAGCAGCAGCAGGCAATAGTGGAGTTTCAGCTGCAGCACGCACGAGTCAGTCGCTCTGCAGAACAGCACCACTTCACCACCAATGAGTGGGCCTCCATGCGAGACCTGTGTACCATATTGCGGTGTTTTGAGTACTCCACCAACATGGCCAGTGCCAATGAAGCTGTTCTCAGCGTTACTATCCCACTTCTATTTCTCCTTGCAAAAACACTTCGGGCGATGATGGAAGAGGATGTGGCACAGGAGAAGGAGGAAGAGGGGTTATTTCCATGGTTATCAGGCCAGTCATTCACAAGTGGCTTGGAGGGTGGGTTCCTGCACCAGCATAGGCCAGGTAAAACATTTTCAAGCCAGGGCACAGTTCTGGAGGATGAGGAGGACGAAGATGATGATGATGAGGAGAAGGAGGAGGAACCGTGTTCACAGCAGGGTGGCACCCAATGCAGCTCGTGGGCATCACTGGAGCATGGCTGGGGGGATACGGAGGACACAGATGATACACCTCCCACAGAGGACACCTTGTCTTTGCTTCTGGGCAGCCTGGCACACATCAGCGATTACATGCTGCAGTGCCTGCGTAACGACAGCCGAGTTGCCCACATTGTAACTTGTGCTGATTACTGGGTGGTCACCCTGCTGGATCCCCGTTACAAGGACAACGTGCCATCCTTAATTCCCTCACTGGGCGTGATCGTGAGATGCGTGACTACAAGCGCACGCTGGTAGGCGCATTGCTGAGGGCATTCCCAAATTACACCGGGGGCTCAGTGGAAGCACAAGGCAAAGGCAGAGCAGGAGGAAGAGGTCTCCAACGCAGCTGTGGCACCGCCAGCACCTCAGAAGGCAGGGTTAGCATGGCCGAAATGTGGAAAAGCTTTGTCAGCAGTACGCCACAACAAACAGCACCACCAGCTGATAGGCAACGTTTTAGCAGGAGGCAGCATTTCAGCAACATGGTGGAACAATATGTGTGCGCACGCCTACACGTACTGACTGATGGGTCTGCCCCATTCAACTTCAGGATCTCCAAATTGGGCACATGGCCTGAGTTTGCCCTTTATGCCTTGGAGGTGCTGGCCTGCGCTGCAGCCAGTGTTTTGTCTGAATGTGTGTTTAGCACGGCAGGGGGCGTTATCACAGACAAGAGCAGCCGCCTGTCCGCAGCCAACGTAGACAAGCTATCCATTGGTATACTTAAGTGAACGTATCCTTTTTTTTTTAATATGTCTCAATATTTTGGGGGCTACCCCAATTAGAAAAAGAAAACAAACAAACAAAAAACAGTGTTGGCTATCTCCTCTTCCTCCACCGCCACTTCCACCACCTACACCGCCACGGTCACCGCCTCCTCAGCCTCCTACTCCACGTCCACCTCCTCCTCCATTTTTTATTTTTTTATGTCATTTTAAGTTATTTCCATATCCACATTTGTTTGCAGGGCACTTGTCCTACTCTTACCCCCATTGTGCTTCCTTTTGCAGCCCTCTAGCCCTTTCCAGGACTTTTTTAGAGCCATTTTTGTGTCCAAAAGTACGGGTCACCATTGACTTCAATGGGGTTCAGGGTCAAGTTCGGGGCCGAACTCAAACTTTTTTGTGAAGTTCGGCTGAACCCGACAATCCCGAACATCCAGGTGTCCACTCAACTCTGTATTGTGTACAAAGATTAAAAAAGTTACCCCAGAGAGCGCTAAATCTTCTCCAAATCACAAACACACATTCCAGAGATGAGGCCGTTGTTCTGCTGAAAAAAGTAACAAAGTTTCATAGACAACAGACAAAAATATAGCACAGTGGATGGAGAGTATGGAAGGGAAGTGATCTGGGCCTGGGACAGGAATATACCAGGGAAATACAATGTATTTAGTTGTTGTTCCTGAAACAGCAACTAGGCATGTGCACTGCCGAAAAATTTGTTCACTTTTGGTTCATTCGTTTTTTTTGTTTGTTTTTCAGGTCATTCATTATAATCAAAATTTGCTATTTTGAGTAAATTTGTAACTTTGGAAGAATTTGAATTTGTTACGTTCCAATCATTTAGATGAAGCATTCATTATTTCGATAATTCATAAAAATCTGATGTTTGAAAATCTGAAAATTTGAAATAACGAAAATCCAAAATAATAACTATCTAACTAATAATAACTAACTATTAAATCATCGGTATTGGAATTTCCTTTCAAATTTGGCTGTTAGTGAACGTAAAACAAATTTATCCGAAGATAGGAATTATCCGAAATAAAGAATACAGCATCTAAATGAATGGAACCTAACAAATTAATAATAATAATAATAATAATAATAATAATAATATGTTGTTATTATTATTATTATTATTTTATTATTATTATGTTACGTTCCATTAGTTTAGATGCGGCATTCGTTATTTTGGAATACCTGATTTAATAGTTAGTAATAGTTATTATTATTTAGTTACAAAGAATGGTTGACCAAATAGTAAATGGACTTTATAGGCACATAACTATTAAAAATATAATCTTTATTATAACCCATTAAAAAGGCAATATTCGGGGGCGGGGTCTGATGCCATGCCGGATGGTCGCATAGCTCTTGAGCTCGGACATCCCAGCGACCTAGCGGCACACAGCAACGGCCCACGGAGGCACTAACCGCCCAACACAGACCCCACTAAAGCCAGGATTCGGCCGAGCAATGTCCAAAAGGAGGAAAGATGAGAAGAAGCCGCACAGATTGACGGACTTCTTCTCCCCAGGACGCACAGGAGGTAGGCAAGATGGCGCCAAGGCCTACTCATCCTCGGCCTTGGCGCAGCATAACATCCTAAATCACAAGGCCCTACAAGCAGACAATAAGGAGGCATTAGATGGGCGGCACCCCTGCCCATCCACCCCATTGTCCTGTAGTCCGGCCAAATCAAAAATTAGGCTGGATGGGAGTGGATGCAGTCCGTCCCTGAACATGACTGCAGATTCTGGGGATGACACTAGAGACATGCCTGAATCTATAGAGACATTCCCCACACAAAATCTGCCTGTACTAGACACAGTTTTAAAAGAAATGCTCCTCTCACTAAGAAGCACAATACATACCGACATAGTGTCATGTATGCACAAATTTAAGCAGGACATA
The DNA here is from genome assembly GCA_018402905.1 of Glandirana rugosa. Taxonomy (NCBI): domain Eukaryota; kingdom Metazoa; phylum Chordata; class Amphibia; order Anura; family Ranidae; genus Glandirana; species Glandirana rugosa. The sequence goes on from BLSH010081794.1 coordinate 26,262, forward strand.
CAAGAAGTTGAAGCCAGAGTGGAGCACATAGAGGAAAAGATGGGACAGTATGCATCCACAATAAATGATTTGGTAGATGCACATGACGAAAAGGAGAGAGAAGTGGAGTGGATTAAAGCCAAATTGGCGGACATAGAGGACCACGGGAGACGGAATAATTTAAAAATTAGGGGGATACCTGAAACGGTCCCCCGATCTGAACTGCACACTTATGCTACCTCCCTGTTTAAAGCAATTATGCCAGATCTTTCTGACCTAGATGTCACCATAGATCGCATACATAGACTGCCAAAACCATCACATCTCCCAGATCAGATTCCAAGAGACGTGATCCTGCGTCTACACTATTACCATATTAAAGAAAGCCTTATGTCTGCTATGCGGAAAAGAGACCTGATACCCCAACAATATCAGGACTTACAATTTTATGCCGACCTTTAACAATACACGTTGCAAAAGCGGAAAAATCTATATACAGTGACCAAAGCGTTAAGGAATCACAAATTGATCTATCGTTGGGGATACCCCTCTAAACTCACAGTCACAAAAGATGGACGGGCGTACATCATTAACTCGCTAGAAAAAGGATTATCCCTGTTAAAAAATTGGGTTATCATCACAGACCCCCCAGAGGACTTCACCGCCCCTAAACCTCCACAATAAAATACACAAGAATGGAAATTGTCACTACAAAAAATGCCAAATCTCACAAATGAGTCTACTTGGGCATACTTAAACGCAACTGTGTCCCTGTCCTATAAGCTAAGATTGCAAACTTAACCCCCCCACAGCTTTGAAGCTCAAAGCTGCTTCAATTACCCTCTTATCTTTATGGCGCATTGCCACCTATGTTAATCCCTTCTCACCAAGGGTACAATGACTGTTCTGTTTTTCTTTTTCTATTTGTTTTTTTCTTACTGTCTACTGTTAGAGATGATCAGAAGGAACCTGAGATACTTACCGGAAATAACAGGAACGCCATCTTCAGACTACAAGAACTACTATCCCATGCAGAATCCACAGTCCTCGGCACGAACTTCAACTCATCTACTGTGAGTACCAGCAACACACATAAAACAAACCTGAGAACTATCATGCAATACACAACTATGTCACTAGAGGGACCCTTGGTCCCATTTATGGAACCAACGTTTACTACTATCACATCTAAACAGAACAAAAATGGGAATTACAATTTTGTCAATTAATGCCAAGGGCCTAAACCACCCTGCTAAAAGGAAATCATTGTGGAGAGAAGCATTACAACAGAAATGTGATATAATTTGTATGCAAGAAACAAAACCTCACCACCAACATACATTCATAGGAATTTTCACAACATTTTCGTGGCCAATGCAGATAATAAAACTAAAAGTGTAATGACAGCAATAAGAGACTCGGTAGCATTTACCCTACATGAAGTGGTTGCAGGTACACAAGGATGGTACCTAATTCTAATCTGTGATTTAAATTCAGTGACGTACACCTTGGTCAACTCATATTCACCTAATCAATATCAGATTAATTTCTTCAACAAACTAATGACGAAAGTTCGCCGCTATCAAAAAGGACACTTAGTTATGTGTGGAGACTATAACATCACGCCGGAACCATCCCTAGACTCCACTTCTAAGTCAAAAAGATATGTCCCCACATTTCAACCAGCTCTATCAACATTCTCTCTTCGACGTTTGACATTGTCTTCACGCTGAAGAGAGAGACTACACCTTTTACTCGCCACCTCACCGTACCTACACCAGAATCGACCTATTCCTAGTTGATCAACATACCCTCACCAAAACTAAGGGATCCTCAATCAACACTATAACATGGTCGGACCATGCTTCTGTGACTCTGACTATTGAAGATACGGCAGTTCCACCATCCAATACAGTATGGAGACTGAATACTTATATACTGCAACAGAAAAAACATAGCAATGTATTAAAGACTCGGCTGAACTAATTCTTTGCTGACAACCTTTCGGCGGTACAGAGCCCGTTCACACTGTGGAACGCCCACAAGGCGTTTATAAGGGGTGTTCTGATACAATTAGGTGCAAGGGATAAGAGGCAGCAGCAACTTAAAAAGATTACAGAGGAACTACAAAAGTTAGAAACCCTAAACAAAACCAACCCAAATGATGACCTAAGTAAAAGAATATCCCATCTCCGTCACAAACTCAGACTATCCTTATTGGACAGCTTTGAGAAATATAATAAACGTCTTAAAATGATGTACTACGCCAACGGTAATAAAGCGGGCAAAATTTTAGCACACAAAATCAAAGGTCACAGGTATAAATCCAAAATACCATTCATCATTCACCCCAGTACCAACCAAAAGGAATACCACCCTCAAAAAATAGCGGACGCCTTTAGCCACTATTATGGTACACTCTATAACTTAAAAAATGATGAGACCACACCCCAGCCCACACCAGAGCTGATCAATAAATTCTTATCCTCACTAGACATCCCCAAACTCACAGAGATACAACTGCAAGCATTAAACCAACCATTTACAACAGAAGAGATATCATTAGCCATAGAATCATTACCTCTTAATAAGTCCCCAGGCCCTGACAGATTTGGAGGAGAGTACTACAGAGAGTTCAGGGAAATATTAGCACCTCACCTAAAAAATATATTCAATACTGCAGCTGGCTCTTCCTCATTCCCACATGAAATGTTAGAAGCCCTTATAGTACCTTACCCAATCCGGGGAAAGACCCAACCTCCCCTATGAACTTCAGACCAATCTCGTTACTAAATATTGATGTAAAATTATATGCAAAAATCATAGCTTTACGACTAATTGACATTATGCCCCTGCTCATACACCCTGACCAAACCGGATTTACTAAATCAAGACAAACATCAGATGCTACTCCCAGACTAATAAATATAATTAATTTAGCAGATACCCAAAGGAAGCCTTCTCTGCTTCTCGCGTTGGATGCTGAGAAGGCTTTTGATAGAATCCATTGGCTATACTTAACCAAGACCTTGTAATCCTTTGGTTTCACAGGCAATATCCTCACAGCAATCTTGGCTTTATATTCGAATCCATCCGCCCGAGTTTACTCAAATGGTACCCTATCGGCGCCATTTCAAATATCCAATGGCACTAGACAGGGGTGCCCATTGTCACCCCTAATATTCAACCTATTGATTGAACCACTGGCAATTTACATCAGAACACACCCTTGAATTAAAAGTTTTCCAACCCCCTCATCCACACATCTGAAACGTTTATTTGAAGATGATGTCATACTGGTTCTTACTGAGGTTCAGACTTCCCTGGCAGAGGTGCACAATGTCTTACAAATGTTCAATAAGATATCGCATTATAAGGTAAATGAAAGTAAATATTATATAATGAGCATGGGCCTCGATAAAGACACTAAAGAGGAGTTGAGATCAAGGTTCCCATATATTTGGAGTGAGGGGGACATAAAATATTTGGGGATCACCCTAACCCCCCACACATCCAAATTAGTCAAAGCAAACTACACCATGTTCTTACGCGAATTAGGGCCCAAATTACAAGACCTAGCCAAAACAGAATTGTCTTGGACGGGACGTTTAGCCGCATTTAAAATGCTTATATTGCCCCAATTTGTGTACATGTTTAGGGCTCTGCCAATTCCGGTGTCTGACCAATTCTTTTCTAAAGACCAAGACGAAAACTGTGGGAGGTATAGGTCATGTAATGTTAAAGGATTATCATACCACTGCTATATTAGCACAACTTAAATAATGGTTTACATATGAACAAGGCCCACGATGGGTAGACCTAGAAATGGCACAAAGTCCAACTAAGAATTTGTCAAATTTACTACTAGCTAGCAAACTTATCACCCACAAATAGAGTTGAGCGAACACCTGGAAGTTCGGGTTCTGCTGGTCCGTCCGAACTTCGGGACAAAGTCCGGGTCCGGGTCCGGACGGAACCCGAACGATCGCACGGACAACGAACCCCATTGAAATCAATGGGGACCCGAACTTTTAGGCACAAAAATGGCTGTAGGAAAGTCCTGGAAAGCCCCAGAGGGCTGCAAAAGGAAGTAAAATGGGGGTAAGGGTAGGGCAAGCGCCCTACAAAAAAATGGGGACAGGGAAATAACTTTAAATATTTTTAAAAAAATAAAAACATAAAAAATGCAAAAATGGAGATGAATGTGGTTCATCTTCAAACTGTGTCTGAAAAGTATTAATTAACGGTAGAAGCCATATAACTGTTCTAAAATCATCTTCAAACTAGGGCAAGTGCCCTACAAATAAATGGGGATAGG
>BLSH010081836.1:0-12037 GCA_018402905.1 Glandirana rugosa
TCTGTGTCTGTCCCACAATTTTGAAGCTCTTAGTATAGGCCCTAGGGACCCCACCCTGTTTATTAGGGTGAGTGGCTGCTTGACTGATATAAAATTTACACTCAGTCAACAATTGACTGGTTACACGTTCCCCACGGGAGAATCTTTTAAACCCTCTTTTTGTTTTGTACCTGCAATGTTAGAAGACTGTGCTGAGGGTTACTTGTATTTGATTGTGGTTTCCTCTATTTCCTGGAGGAGCTCTATTTAAACTTCCTGCTTCCTGTAGCAAGTGCTGTTTGATCTACAGCGTTACTGTGTTCCTGAGCTACCCGTTCTGAGCTTCCTGATTACCTGCGACCCGGCCTGAACCCACGTCTGCTTGAACTCTACCCGCACCGACCCCCAGCTTGTCTACGACCATCCGATTGCCTGCTCCGTCTGTACCTTACCTGCCTGCCTGTTAACGACCCTGCCTGCACCCGACCATCCGATTGCCTGCTCCTTCTGTACCTCACCTGCCTGCCAGTTAACGACCCTGCCTGCACCCGACCATCTAATTGCCTGCTCCTTCGGTACCGCTCTGACCGCAAGTTAACGACCCGGCCTGCACCACTACTCTTCAGCCTAGCACGGACTATGGGACAACTTCATACCACCACCTATGTCCCATCCAGCGCTCGTGCTCCCCTGTGCTCCAGCACTCCCTGTCTACTCTACCAGGGATTCTGGAACCAGGGCCGTAAGAGAGGTTGCCTACTGCATAAGTCAGACTCTACCACCAGGTGCGTGACACCGACTGTCTCTACACTCTGTACTTCCCACCTTGGACTTCGAAGGAGAATGGAGCGGAGAGTGTGCAAGGTAGCAATATTGCTGCTAAGGAGCTGAGCTTCCCTCTTTCCTGGATTTGTGGGTTACCATTTTCCACTGTTTGGTTGGTACTGACAGTCCAGCCTGGCTCTGACAGCTATGTTGTGGTGCTGACTGCAGAGCCAAAGGGCTGAGGGGTTGCCAGGCACAACAACATTGCTGCCAGAGCCAGGCTGGACTGTTTGCTGCCCTCAGTGCCCTGGCCCTTTTTTAATTGTGTTGAAAAGGCAATAATAAGCCCAGGTTCACACTAGGATATAGTGCAGGAAACCTGCAATGCATCTCCCGCACAAGGCTGTCTTTAATGCGGGGTCATCTCTTCCAATTTCCCAACCAACCACTGCCTGACCTGCTGTCACATGACCTTCACATCCCCCTAACAGCCAATCACTCCACCCCCTAACAACCATACCTGTGATCAGTGGGGAGGAGAGGTAGGGAGGACTCTTCCCTCCTCTGTACAGTCCGTGCTGAAAGTCTGGGACCTGTCCTCATTGTCGGTGTCACACAGTAAGTAAATTACATCTGTGGTGTGTGGGAACACTGACAGCAACTGTTATGGTGATCAGGAAGGACCATTGTTATTGTTCAGCAGACAATGTACAGGGATAGGAGGTTAGACAGTACATGGATGGACTCTGACCATCTCCTGTAGTCCAACTGCAGTCTCTTTCCATCTCCTCCAGTATGTCTGCAGTCTATGACCATTTCCTGTAGTACGTCTGCAGTTTTTGACCATCTCCTGTAGTACTTCCAAAATGTATGTGTAACAATGCGTACTTACCAACCCACACAATCAGCGCACATGGAGCGCTTAGTCAGCTGGACCACAGAAATGTCATAAACACCAAGACTAATTAAAAGCTGCCGTTTTTCAGTACAAATAGCATAAAAAATACACACTAAAATCACACTACAGCCAAAGGAAAACTAATGGAAATGTGTAACAGCGCTTTTTAAAAAGTCCATAAAAGTCCATATAGGAAAGGGGTGCATGAATCCAGGAAACACCAATAGTAACAGTGAACACTCGTTCAGGTAGTATCCATCGGCCACCAGGAGTAGAGAATTCCCACCATGCAGACTGCTCTTAATAACAAATCTGCTTACCAGAAAATCGTAAAAAAATGGCCCGCATCAATACTCAAATAGAACTCCTCTGGTCTGATCACTCAATACGGGAGATAAATCCCCATGAAAAAGAAACCTCACATAGTGTGACTCTGTTTCAAAGATTTATTAATCGCCCCTTTTTTAAAATTGCACTTACAAGATAATTAAAATAAAACAACGATATTCTCGATATAAATCTGTGCCGTCTCACCACTCCAGCCGATACCGCGGCGTGTACACACCACTTCCTCGTTCGTCCTGGAGCGCCAACGTCACTTCCTGTCGTGGGGTCACACCCTTATTCTTAGAGTCCACTATAGCACACAGAGCTCTCTCAGTTTTCATCCTACTGAGATTGAGGCTGTGTTTCTAAAAACACAGCCGCAGAGAAACCACATTTTAAATTAAAAAACGCATTTTAAATTAATTTTGAATTACAATAAAGAACATGTTATATTCACTTGCTCTGTGCAATGGTTTTGCACAGAGTGGCCCTGATCCTCCTCTTTTCTGTGAACCACAATAGAAAGCTGCTTGCTACGGGGGCATAAAGTGCAGTGCATGCTCGCTCCTGTGCTGTGTGGGTCTATGGAGCACCACTAGGTACCTGCTGCTGAACCCCCCCAGGACAAAAAATGATCTACGTCCCTGACCTCATAAACAAGGACCTTGGCACAAACCATTATCTACCTCAACAGGATCTTCTGTGAATGGATCTAATTCCACTTTTTTGAAACCTGCTACTACAACCCCCCCCCAATCCCCCCACCCCCAAAGGAGGAGGGGAGGCAAGTGGCATAGGAAATGCACCACAAGGAAGAGTGACAACGCAAATGATGAACAAAGACCCCAACAGAAGGTGTGGTATATAACATTTTTTCCACTTCATTAACAAAAACAGAATTGCAAGAATTGAATAAGGGTTTGAGATTTTGTCCAAAAGAGCGCATGAATGAATTTATGCTGAAACAAAATCTGCAGATTCTATCGGCAGATTAAGTTGGAAGCCTTATGTCCGAACGTACACCGCTTCAATGCTTTACTGTTATCGATTAAAAAAAAAATCTTAAAGTGAATGTAAACCTATATAGTACCCTCTAGTAGTGTAGGTGCTAAGGTGAGGATTGTTAGAGTAGGAAAATTAGGCAGGCCTGGCTGGCAGTCAGGCCTGTTTGTATTTGTTTGATCTGGGTTGAGAGTGACTCAGGTAGAGCTGGTGACTCAGAGGCAGTATCACCAAGACCTCCCTCTTTTTTTTTCAGAGCTTGCTAGAATGTTCTGGAAAGATAGGAACAGAGGAGAGGTTGAGCTGCCTGGGGTGTTTTAAGGAGCTCTGACCAATCCCCAACCTGGATTGACAGGGGGCAGGCCTCCTTAAATACCCAGGGTCAGTCCAGCTGGGGAGGAGTTGTTCAGGTGGAAAAACTGGAGATGTTCCACAATCTACTGGGCATCTCATAATTCCCTTTACCTATCCAAGTTCAAATCCCCTCAATAAAATACATAAACAAAGCTGATAGACTGGTTTTCTGCCTGAGGGTGAGTGAGAACTGTGTGCCTGGCTGTGCAGGGTGACAGATGGACCACAATATCCAGCTGCCCCTACTGGGGCACCGCTACACCTGATTCATGAAATTTGACTTGAGCAAATATATCTGCAGTGTTTTCTCATCTCTCTCCAAAGCACTAAGTCCTGCATATTTCTGCTGTCTCGTTGCTCTGTTATCAGCATGATAACTTCTGACAAGTTCTCCATCAACCAAGATAAAACAAGCCTGAAAATTGTGTTGTGGGAGGTTGTTATAAATAGATTAGCAAAGAGCTTGTCTTGTTACAGCACAGCTTTGCTCATTCCTTCCTTTGCCAATGTGGAGAGAGGGTGTGTGCCTTTCCTCCAATCAGCTGTCTGCCAAGAATCCACTCCCAGTGCTGAATGAGAAAAGTAAATCTCTAACTCGATGTGCATGTTCTAAAGAATATATAAAGCTGAAGAGAGCAGATATACATATAAAACTTATGTAAGGAGATTTCATCATCTGAGGCTGTTCACTTAACTGGGTATATGTGAGAGTTGACATCCACCAATTTAAAAAATAAAAGCAATGGAGCTGTTTATAAAAAAGATGGATCAGAACATTAAGGCTTTCTTGCAGGACCACCTTATAATTGACCATATACCAAACAATCTGAATCATGATGAAAAGCAAGCATTGACCTCCTTGTCCACTAGGCGAGATATACAATATCTCACAAAAGTGAGTGTGCCCCTCACATTTTTGTAAATATTTTATTATATCTTTTCATGTGACAACATTGAAGAAATGACACTTTGCTACAATGTAATGTAGTGAGTGTACAGCTTGTATAACAATGTAAAGTTGCTGTCCCCTCAATATAACTCAACACACAGCCATTAATGTCTAAACTGCTGGAAACAAAAGGGAAGAGCTGGTCGTTGTTAGAGACCTTGCGCTCCTCCACCTTTCATTTGAGGATTCCCCTGTCAGGGCAGGGCTCAGCTCTCCTTTCTCAGAGCAAGCTGCTCAGCTGAGGGTTCATTGCCAGTCTCAGCTTTCACTCTGTCTCAGTTGATCACCATATCCTGCCTCATTTAGCCAGCTCTGCTGCTATATAAACTGCCTGGAGCAGATAGCAGATGCCTTCACCTTGGTAAACATCTCTGGAGAAATCTCTGCTGTGTGTTCCTGTGAAAGACTTTGTCTGTTTGATGTTCCCTTCTGGTTCCTGGATTCAAAATCCTGCTTGGCTGACTCTCCTCCTGGCTCCTGATCCTGCATTCCGTTTGTTTGACCTTGCTGATCTCTGGACTCCTGTTTCACTGGCTTGCTCTGACTATCCGCACTCATTACTGAACCCTGGCTATATTTTGACGAAGTTTACTCTATAATATTTTACCCTTTTATTAAAAAGTGTGAATTTACTGCACTTCTGTCTTTGTCTGATTGATGGTTCCTGACAGACCCACAGATGTTACATAGGGTTTAGGTCTTGAGACATGCTTGGCCAGTCCATCACCTTTACCCTCAGCTTCTTTAGCAAGGCAGTGGTCATCTTGGAGGTGTATTTGGGGTCGTTATCATGTTGGAATACTACCCTGTGGCCCAGTCTCCAAAGGGAGGGGATCATGCTCTGCTTCAATATGTCACCCTGGCCGGTGGTTGTCGGGGTCTGCAGTCTCGTCGCCATCTTCTGTCGCTGTCTTCTGTTGCCACCATCTTCTCCTGCCGCTGTCTCGCTTTCCACCTTCTTCCGCTGTCTTCTTCCTCGCCGCCGCTGTCTTCTTCCTCACCGCCGCTCGTCTCCTGATGCGGTCTTCCTCCGTTGTGACGTCCCCCGCTGTCTGACAGCTCTTATGTAGCCTTGTAGCATCACAAGGGGGCGGGCTCTCCGGATGACATCATTGGATGGCCACGCCCCATGGCTATTTAAGAGACGCCAGACAGCGGGTGACAGCACAACGAAGGAAGACAGCGGCGCGGAAGAACACAGCGGAGGAAGAAGGCGGCGACAGAAGACAGCGGCAGGAGAAGATGGCGGTGGGAGTGACGACGACAGGAGAAGACGGTGATAGAAGATGGCGGCGAGGAAGAAGAGAGAACCGGGAGAGAAGACACCGGGAAGAAGACACCGGAGAGCTATTTTACAATAAAGGAGTTAAACCGGCTCTTTTTTTTTTTACTTTTCACAGCTTTTTTGGTGATTGGGTAGGGGTAGTACTCATACTGATTTACATAGGAGGGGCTGGGATCTGGGGGCCCACTTGTTAAAGGGGACTTCCAGATTGTAATAAGCCCCCCCCCCCGCCCACAGACCACGACAACCACCGGCCATATACTTATTTATAAATAAATAAACTAGAGATCCAAACTATATAAAAGCCCACTTATAGAACCTCTAATACCTGCGGCGCTACTGATTTCCACTCAAGGTGGATAAGTTCCAAGAATAAACGTGAAACTGATAAAATTATGCAACAAGCTGCTGCTGTTTACAAACTTATATCAAACAAAATATCATAGGTTAAATATGTTAATACAGTAGTTTATTTAACCTATGATGTTTTGTTTCATATACTTATTGAGGTCAGCGATGCATATCAAACAAAAGCTATAAATGTTTTGTTGCTTTGTTCAGATTGATGCACATACTCCTGAAGAAGCTGTGTAGTAAATTCAGCGAAACATGTTGCGTGGAGTCATCAATTCTTCATATAAAATCTGAAAAATGATTTATGTGATCATTAACTCATTGATTTAATCAAATGGATTTTTTAATGATATTTAATAAATATTGTGAATTTTTTTATATATTTTGTTATTTAATTGCACCTTAAAAACCTCTACAATTGTTCAATATACTCCCATAAAAGCTTATGGCTCAAAAACTCTGATAAATGCTGAAGAGCTGCGTTTTCAGCATTTTTTTGCATTTTTAAGTTGTTTTCAGCTTTTTTTTCAGAGTTATTTTACAGCTGAAAAACTCCTCTCAAAACCCACTAGTTCTGGGATTTTTTTCCAGCCAGAAAACACTCCTGCCAAAAACTGTTAATAACAACCTATGTGTGCATGGACACATAGGATAAGATGATGGGGAGTTTATTGGCTCTAGCAGTGGCGGCTGGTGAAATTTTAGGATGGGGGGGGCCAGACCGCGCCCTTCTTTTTGACCCATCCCACTCCTCATAAGCCCCACCCCTTATAGTTTCCACCCCTTGTGTCAGGAGTATACAGCCCAGCATCACCAGATAGGGTATACAGCATCACAGATAGTGGTATATACAGCTTCACCAGATAGGAGTATACAGAGTCACCATATAGCAGTATACGGAGTCACCAGATAGCAGTATACAGAGCCCCAGGTAGCAGTATACAGAGGCCCAGATAGCAGTATACAGAGGCCCAGATAGCAGTATACAGAGGCCCAGTTAGCAATATACAGAGCCCCAGATAGCAGTATACAGAATCACCATATATCAGTATACAGGGTCCCAGATAGCAGTATACAGAGCCCCAGGTAGCAGTATACAGAGGCCCAGATAGCAGTATACAGAGGCCCAGTTAGCAGTATACAGAATCACCATATATCAGTATACAGGGTCCCAGATAGCAGTATACAGGGGTCCCAGATAGCAGTATACAGAGTCCCAGATAGCAGTATACAAAGCCTCAGATAGCAGTATACAGTCACCATAAAGCAGTATACAGAGCCCCAGGCAGCAGTATACAGAGCCCCAGATAGCAGTATACAGAGCCCCAGATAGCAGTATACAGAATCACCATATATCAATATACAGGGTCCCAGATAGCAGTATACAGGGTCCCCGATAGCAGTATACAGGGGTCCCAGATAGAAGTATACAGGGCTCCCAGATAGGGTATACAGAGCCACAGGTAGCAGTATATAGGGTGCCAGGTAGCAGTATACAGGGTGTCAGGTAGCAGTATACAAGGGTCCCAGATAGCAGTATACAGGGGTCCCAGATAGTAGTATACAGGGGTCCCAGATAGCAGTATACAGGGTGCCAGGTAGCAGTATACAGAGCCCCAGGTAGCAGTATACAGAGCCCCAGATAGCAGTATACAGAATCACCATATATCAGTATACAGGGTGCCAGGTAGCAGTGTACAGGGTGCCAGGTAGGGCATACAGGGTGCCAGGTTGCAGTATGTAGGGTGCCAGGTAGGGTATACAGGGTGCCAGGTAGCAGTGTACAGGGTGCCAGGTAGGGTATACAGGGTGCCAGGTAGCAGTATACAGGGCCCCAGGTAGGATATACAGTCACCAGCCTCGACAGCCCCCCCCCCCCGAGGTTGGGACAAGTCCCGCATTTACCCCATCTAATAGGCAGGCTCAGGCTGGCAGTGTTGCAGAGATCGGCATACAGAATGCGAGCTGAGAGATGCAGAGGCAGTGCTAGCAGAGAGCATGCTGTCAGTCTGCATGGAAGTCCCGGGGAGTGCTGTGCCTGCGTGAGTAATCACACAGGCAGCATGTCCAACGTAGTCCTGCCCCCGCCAACAGCATCCAATGACAGAGAGTCATTGGCTCTGATGGCTCAGGGGGCAGCCAATCAGCCCATGTGTGTGCCCTTGTTCAGACTTTAATGGCTGACCAATAGGCTCACTACTTGCTGTCAGCTGACAGCAAAGAGCTGAGGAAAAATGTAGTTTATTTAACCTATGATGTTTTGTTTCATATACTTATTTAGGTCAGCGATGCATATCAAACAAAAGTTATAAATGTTTTGTTGCTTTGTTCAGATTGATGCACATACTCCTGAAGAAGCTGTGTAGTAAATTCAGCGAAACATGTCGAGTGGAGGCATCAATTCTTCATATAAAATCTGAAAAATTACTTATGTGATCATTAACTCATTGATTTAATCAAATGGATTTTTTAATGCTATTTAATAAATATTGTGAATTTTTTATATATTTTGTTATTTAATTGCACCTTAAAAGTCCCTTAAAAACCTCTACAATTGTTCGATATACTCCCATAAAAGCTTATGGCTCAAAAACTGCGTTTTCAGCATTTTTAAGTTGTTTTCAGCTTTTTTTCAGTTATTTTACAGCTGAAAAACTCCTCTCAAAACCCACTAGTTCTGGGGGGGGGGGGGGGGTTTCCAGCCAGAAAACACCCCTGCCAAAAACTGCTAATATCAACCTATGTGTGTATGGACACATAGGATAACATGATGGGGAGTTTATTGGCTCTAGCAGTGGCGGCTGGTGAAATTTTAGGATGGGGGGGGGGCGCCAGACTGCGCCCTTCCTTTTGACCCGTCCCACTCCTCATAAACCCCACCCCTTATAGTTTCCACCCCTTGTGTCAGGAGTATATAGCCCAGCATCACCAGATAGGGTATACAGCATCACAGATAGTGGTATATACAGCATCACCAGATAGGAGTATACAGAGTCACCATATAGCAGTATACAGAGGCCCAGATAGCAGTATACAGAGCCCCAGATAGCAGTATACAGAATCACCATATATCAGTATACAGGGTCCCAGATAGCAGTATACAGGGTTCCCAGATAGCAGTATACAGAGCCCCAGATAGCAGTATACAGTCACCATATAGCAGTATACAGAGCCCCAGGTAGCAGTATACAGAGCCCCAGATAGCAGTATACAGAGCCCCAGATAGCAGTATACATAATCACTATATATCAGTATATAAGGTCCCAGATAGCAGTATACAGGGTCCCAGATAGCAGTATACAGGGCTCCCAGATACGGTATACAGAGCCCCAGGTAGCAGTATATAGGGTGCCAGGTAGCAGTATACAGGGTGCCAGGTAGCAGTATACAGGGTGCCAGGTAGCAGTATACAAGGGTCCCAGATAGCAGTATACAGGGGTCCCAGATAGCAGTATACAGAGGTCCCAGATAGTAGTATACAGGGGTCCCAGATAGCAGTATACAGGGGTCCCAGATAGGGTATGCAGAGCCCCAGGTAGCAGTATATAGGGTGCCAGGTAGCAGTATACAGAGCCCCAGGTAGCAGTATATAGAGTGCCAGGTATTGTATACAGGGTGCCAGATAGCAGTATACAGGGTGCCAGGTAGGGTATACAGGGTTCCAGGTAGCAGTATTCTGTATACTGCTACAGATAGCAGTATACAGGGTGCCAAGTAGGGTATACATGGTGCCAGGTAGCAGTATACAGAGCCCCAGGTAGCAGTATACAGAGCCCCAGATAGCAGTATACAGAATCACCATATATCAGTATACAGGGTGCCAGGTAGCAGTGTACAGGGTGCCAGGTAGGGTATACAGGGTGCCAGGTATGCCAGGTAGCAGTATGCAGGGTGCCAGGTAGGGTATACAGGGTGCCAGGTAGCAGTATGCAGGGTGCCAGGTAGGGTATACAGGGTGACAGGTAGCAGTATTCAGGGTGCCAGGTAGGGTATACAGGGTACCAGGTAGCAGTATACAGGGCCCCAGGTAGGGTACACAGTCACCAGCCTCGACAGCCCCCCACACCCCCCCCCCCCCGAGGTTGGGACAAGTCCCACATTTACCCCATCTAATAGGTAGGCACAGGCTGGCAGTGTTGCAGAGTTTGGCATACAGAATGCGAGCTGAGAGATGCAGAGGCAGTGCTAGCAGAGAGCATGCTGTCAGTCTGCACAGAAGTCCCGGGGAGTGCTGTGCCTGTGTGAGTAATCACACAGGCCTCCCCGCCAACAGCATCCAATGACAGAGAGTCATTGGCTCTCATGGCTCAGGGGGCAGCCAATCAGTCTATGTGTGTGCGCTTGTTCAGACTTTAATGGCTGACCAATCGGCTCACTTCTTGCTGTCAGCTGACAGCAAAGAGCCGAAAAAATTGTAAATGTTTTATTTTATTTTTTTCTTTTAAACATAAACATGTCATACTTACCTGCTCTTTGTAATGGTATTGCACAGAGCAGCCCCAATCCTCCTCTTCTGGTGTCCCTCACTGGCGTTTCTTGCTCCTCCTGCCTTCAGAGTGCACCTATAGCAAGCCACTTGCTATGGGGGTACTTGTGCGAGCTTGATCCCTAGCTGCATACACACATTGCATCTCGGCTCTGCTCCTTGATCCCTCCTCACAGTCTGTGATTAAAATCAACAAGAGCCAATGGCTTCATCTACCGCATCTGAGTCCTATGAGGAGGGAGAGAGAGAGAGCACTGCTGCTGCTCACGGGTACAGTGCTAGATCGAGATCAATATCAGACAAGTATATGGGGGTGAAGGGCAGCTGGTCACAGAAGGTTTATTACTTTAATGCATAAAATGCATCAAAATTATACTAAAGTCTTGTTTTATTTTTATTTTTTTGGTATAAATAACAAACATGTCATACTTACCTGCTCTGTGCAGTGGTTTTGCACAGAGCAGCCCGGATCCTCCTCTTCTTGGGTCATTCTTTGGTACTCCTGGCCCTTCCAAGCAGCTTGCTATGGGGGCACCCAAGCTGAGACGCAGCTCCCTGTGCCTATTCAGACATAGCCGTGGCCTGGCTCCGCCCCCTCTCTCTCCTCATTCTCTCACTGACTTTGACAGTAGCGGGAGCCAAAAAAATCAATATACGCCTATTGCAATTTTTTTTTTACCAAAAAATATGTAGCAGAATACATATTGGCCTTGGTTTTTTAATATTTTTTTTTGGATATGTACTTTATTATAGCAGAAAGTAAAAAATATAGGTTTTTTTTCGAAATCGTTGGTCTTTTCTTGTTTATAGAGCAAAAAATAAAAACCGCAGAGGTGATCAAATACCACCAAAAGAAAGCTCTATTTGTAGGGAAAAAAATACATCTATTTTGTTTGGGTACCATGTTGCACGACCGCACAATTGCCAGTTAAGCGACGCAGTGCCGTATCACAAAAAATGGCCTGGTCATAAAGGGGGTAGAACCCTCCGGGGCTGAAGTAGATAATTTCGGCAAGGGGCTCCAATGCCAAATGGTTGGAAAAGGGGACATTCAATCCATAATACTTAGGTTTAGTCTGTGAGTTTGTGTATATTGATTGAACCCAAGTTAGAAGGTTGCCTTAGACATATCAAGCAATGGCAGCATTTTCTTGGCAGTGTCTGAGTTTCATGTCTTGCATCTATACAGAAAATAACTTCTCTCTGTAAGGGATATAAAAAGTTATTTTGCCCAAAGCAAATATTTAACCTACATTCCACATCCTTAATCTACATTTTACATCTGGGTAATCTTTACCTTGTCTGTGCAGTTTAGAGGGCCTCAGGCACTAGTAGGGGTAGGTGGGGGGCCAGGGAGTGGAGAGGATGGGGTGAGAGGGGTTCCAGCTCTTAAAAGGAAGCTTGTTTTCAAAAAAATATCTAGTTATTGGGTGCTAACGTCTCCTTTTGAAAATGCCTGGTGCTTGAATGTCCAGCTGGTCACCATCATTATACTTTGAGACACTATGGCCCCTTTCACACATAATCAACCTGAACAGGTCTGCCTGTCCATTTTCCACATCCCTATCCCATCCAATTTTGTAAGTTGTACATTTAATGTGGAAATCCTTCCGCCATGTTTGACAAATTTGCATGTCT
>BLSH010081860.1:33154-50270 GCA_018402905.1 Glandirana rugosa
TAACAAATTCAAAGTGTGTGTCAAACTTCTACTAACATCTTGTCACTATACCCAAGATCTGGCTACAGTCTCTGTGTCCTGTATAAAATCCCTGTGTCCTGGCTACAATACCTGTGTCCTGGCTACAATCCCTGAGTTCTGGCTACAATTCCTGTGCTCTGGCTCCCTTTCCCTGTGTTCTGGCTACAATTCCTGTGTTCTGGCTGCTGCATTTGCCACCCTAGGCTTATACTCGGGTCAATAACTTTTCCCAGTTTTTTGTGGTAAAATTAGGTGCCTCGGCTTATATTCGGCTCGGCTTATACTCGAGTATATACGGTAAATTAGCCGGGAGAACCCATATCACTGTTCTACAATCATCTTCAAACTGTGTGTGAAACTTAAACAATAGCCTGGAGAAGCCATATCCCTGTTCTAAAATCATCTGTAAACTGTGTGTGAAACTTAAACAATAACCGGGAGAAGCCATATCCCTGTTCTAAAATCATCTGCAAACTGTGTGTGAAACTTAAACAATAGCAGGTAGAAGCCAAATCCCTGTTCTAAAAACAACTCACTCGGCTTCCAGTGCAGGGGTGGAGCAGACCCGATAATCTCTGCTGCTACCGACGGGTCCGGTAAGCAGTGGAGATGACGGGAAAAAGGCAGCGAGGGGGACACCTCTCCCGCCGCTGATAAAAGTGATCTTGCAGCTAATCCGCAGCTGAGACCACTTTTATCTTACAAAGAATCGCCAGCTGAAAAAAAAATACTGGGTTTATGGTAGCTATCTGCTACTATAACAATGGTATTCCACTGAAAAATCACATGATGGCACTGGTCCGGAAGTGGTTAAGAGGCTGGGGCTGCCATATGTTGCATGCAGGCAGCCCATTCATGTCTATGGATATGCATCAGCTACATTTACATAATGGCTTACCCCAATATGGCAGCTGTTATGATGCGGGTGAGCAGCTTTGAATTTAACTGAAGAAACGTAAAAAAAAAAGTTTAAAACTAGAAAATATAATATATCTTCTTATATATTTACTACTGCTAGCAGCATAAGGATTATAACAGTTAATGTTAATTGAGAGAGTTTAATTACACTTTAAATATTGCCATTGTATAATCCTAGCAGCATTACACAACCAAATGAAAAAAGATATGCTTAGCTGTGCATACATGTCCTTACAAAGGGTAGCCCTCAGTTTGAAAAGGTTGTATATGTGTAAAGATGATAACCATTTAAATTCAAAAAGTGATGATTTTCTTATTATATTATCCTTATAGTTTAAGGATAATTTTGACTAAGCAGTACATTGGAGAATCTACGTTTTTGCCTTGAATTCGTAAGGGAGGTTGCCCTCTGCACAATCAGATTCCACCACCAGGTACATGACAGAAACAGACAGCCATGTCTGAGTCTGAGCATGGGGCCCTCTCCGCTGCATGAACTGTGTCAGCATTTGGACAGCCTCTCTCGAGCCGTTCAACACCTGCAAGCAGACTACACCCAGCTAGAGACCCAGGTCCTGGAATTTGCCTCTCTTGCCCCATCGGGGGCTTGTCAGCTTACAACGGACCCCATGGTCTCTGGTCCTCCGGAACCCACAGTGCCCTTGCCAGAATGGTTCTCAGGGGACCGTAGAAAGTTCAGGGCATTCGGCTGTGCCTGTGAACTTTATTTCAGCTTGCAGCCCCGTACCTTCCCCCTGGAAACCATGAAGGTGGGGCTGGTGATTTCTCTACTACAAGACGAGCCCCAATCATGGGCCCACCGGCTCCTGGAGCAAAGAGCACCTGAAGTATCGGACTTGTCCCGGTTTTTCCAAGAAATGGCTCAGCTGTACGAAGATCTACATCAGGCGGCCACTGCCGAAGCCGCGCTCCACGCCCTCCGACAAGGCCGTCGTCCGGCGGAGGAGTATGCATCGGAGTTCAGGCATTGGAGCACCGACACAGCCTGGAATGAAGCTGCTCTGTGTCACCAGTTCAGGCGAGGCTTAGCCAACCCCCTGAAGGATGAGTTGGCCTGTGTAGGCGAGCCGGCCTCCCTGGAGAGGCTCATTGACCTGGCCATCCAGATCGATTGGCGCTTCTGAGAATGCAGAGTGGAAAGTGCCAAGGTGAACCTGCGACCCTCTTGGATGCTACCTCCCACTGCAGGATTTCCAAGTGGCACTCTGGCCGGCTCCGCCATACCACCTCTCCTCCTCTGAGGCAGCCGGAACCCCCGCAGTGGTATGTGGCACACCCGGCACTGACCTCCGAAGAGAAACAGTGCCGAAGAAACCTAGGCCTCTGCCTCTACTGTGGAGAGCCGAGGCACTTCGTGCGCTCCTGCCCGTCCAAAATGGAAAAATGCCTTGCCACCTCTCCGCAACCAGCACCTGTCAGCGTGACTCCCCTCACCCTCTTTCTGTTTCTACAACTCCCTGGAGGAGCCGTTACCGTCCAAGCTATTGTAGATTCTGGCGCATGCAGCTGCTTCCTGGATCTAACCTTTTCTGCACAACCCAAGCGACCCAAGACCCGCAGGATGGCAGTGCACCTGGCTGATGGCACAACCTTAAAATCTGGCCTGGTCTCACACACCACTCCCCTGACCACCACGGTGCTGGGAGGGCATCAGGAGCTGCTCACGCTTCATGCTATTGCCTCTCCCATCTTCCCTGTTATCCTTGGACTGCCTTGGCTCCAGGCCCATAATCCCACCATTGACTGGTCCTCTGGGAAAGTCCAGTTTCAGTCCCGGTACCGCCATGAGCACTGCCTTCCCCGGACTCCCAGAACGGATCCTACTCTACTAACCATGAATCTTGACCCAGAGCCTGAGATCCGTCAGCTCGTCCCCAGTGTCTGCCATGCTTTCTTGGACATTTTTAGCAAAAAGGGGGTCCGAGGTCCTTCCTCCCCATAGACCTTATGACTCATTGAGCTTCTCCCCGGTGCAGAGATCCCCTTCAGAAGGATTTACCCGCTTACAGAGCTGGAACTCGGCACTCTTAAATCTTATATTGATGAGAACCTCAACAAGGGCTTCATCCGTCCTTCCACCTCCCCAGCTGGGGCAGGCATCTTTTTTTGTGGGAAAAAAGGACCATTCCCTGCGCCCATGTATAGACTACCGGGAGCTCAATAAAGTGAAAAAACGCTATCCGCTTCCACTTGTTCCGGAGTTGTTTCAGGGCCTGGGAACTGCCACCGTTTTCACTAAATTGGACCTCTGGGGAGCTTACAACCTGGTACAGATCAGAGAAGGCGATGAATGGAAGACGGCCTTTCGTACCTGTTTCAGTCATTACGAGTATTTACGAGCCGTTCGGTTTGTGCAACGCCCCGGCCACATTCCAGCATTTCAAAAACGACATCTTCAGGGACTTCCTCGACCTTTTTGTCATAGCCTAGCTCGATGATATTTTGATCTTCTCACCTTCCCTGGAGCTCCATCGCTCTCATGTCAAACAGGTACTGGGTCGCCTCCACCAACATGGCCTTTATGCTAAACCTGAGAAGTGTGAGTTCGAACAGGCAAGCATACAGTTCCTTTGACTTATTATTTCAGTCGGAGGCATCAAGATGGACCTTCAAAAGGTTTCTGCCATTCTGGACTGGCCTGCTCCAGTCGACAGGAAAGGAATGCAGCGCTTCATAGGGTTCGCAAACTTCTATAGATAGTTTATCTGGGGATTCTCCTCCATTATCTCCCCCATCACGCACTTGACCAAACAGGGTATCCCGTTCCGCTGGACTCCTGAGGCACAAACAGCCTTTGAAAAGCTCAAGAGACTATACACGTCTGCACCCATCCTTAAGCATCCAGACCCCGCTCTGCCCTATGTTCTGGAAGTTGATGCATCTGAGGCGGCGGTCGGGGCTATTCTTTCTCAAAGGCAGGGTACTAAAGCGCTGCTACACCGGTGGTGTTCTTCTCGCACAAGCTATCTTCCGCTGAGAGAAACTATGATGTAGGAGACCGTGAACTCCTTGCTATTAAAGCAGCACTGGAAGAATGGCGGTATCTCTTAGAAGGGGCAGCGCATCCAATTCTCATCTATACGGATCACCGGAACCTTGAGTACCCAAGAATTGCTAAGAGACTGAAACCACTTCAAGCCAGATGGGCGTTATTCTCCTCCAGATTTAATTTCCACATTACCTACAGGCCTGGGTCGAAGAACATCAAACCGGACTCCTTGTCACGTGTGTTCAACTTGCCTGAAACCTCAGTATCTCCTAACACCATACTGTCTCCAGGAAACTTCTTGTTGTTACAGGAGGACATGCTGTCACGGATACGACAAGCTTCCCTGGAGCCAAACCCCCTCCCGGGAACCTCCCTGCAGCTCAAGGACGGGTTGCTCTGGCATGGTACCAAGATCTTCATACCGGAGAACCTACGAACCTCAGTCTTGGACCTCTGCCATGACCACCGCCTCACTGGGCACTTCGGGGCATGCAAGACTTCGGAACTAGTGCAGCACACTTTCTGGTGGCCCCGAATTGGAGAAGACTGTAAGTTCTATGTGGAATCATGCACTATCTTGTCAGGAAAGATGTAGAGCCCGTGTGCCTGTGAGAAGGGATGCTGTGCGCAGACGCAGACACGAATGAACACTCGGTACAAACGCTCGGGCGCATGCGCGACCGGGAGGCGCGCATCCCCGTTTATAACTGTTCTTGGCGCCAGTGGGACTATTTAAACTGAACAGTGACATGAGTTCAATGCCGTTTGGTCTACAACATTCCTGTGATTCCTGCTACCCGCCTACCCACTGTACCTGTTCCCTTTATTCATTGGCTTGATCCTGACACCTCTGCTATCCACCTGCCCTGACCTCTGGCTATTCATGATGATCTGCTTGCCTGCTCCTTGGTACCACGCTGCCTGCCCGTTGCCGACCCAGCCTGTGTCTGACCATTCTTCTGCCTGCTCCTCAGTTCCTGATCTGCCTGTCTGCTGTCTGATCCGGTCCATCCCTGGCCTTCTTATCCAGCATCACCTGCTCGGTCAAGCTGGACTGGGCCATCATCATCAGCTCCTGGGGTTTCCTCTCTGTTCCATCAAGCTGCATCTCCAGCCCTGCCTGTGACCATCGCACCAGTGTTCCTGTCAAGCACTTGTGCCATTCTGCACACCTGAACCAGTGTTAGTTGATGGTGAAGAAGAATTTGAGGTGGAGGCCATCCTGGACTGCAGGAAGAGAGGCAATCGGGTCCAGTATCTCATCAAATGGAAAAGGTATGGTCCTGAAGATAATTCATGGGAACCAGAAAGTAATATTCATGCCAAGAGACTAATTCAGGCATTCAAGAGATCCCACCCTGGGAAGCTGGCTCGGTTGGGCATCCAGAGGCTGCCCGTTGAGGGGGGGGCAATGTCAGGAAAGACGTAAAGCCCGTGTGCCCATGTGAAGGGATGCTGTGCGCAGATGCAGACACGAACAAACGCTATTATCAGCCGTTCCTGGGGTTTCCTCTCTGCTCCATCAAGCTGCATCTCCAGCCCTGCCTGTTACCATCGCACCAGTGTTCCTGTCAAGTAGAGTTGAGCGAACCCGGACTGTAAAATTCGGGTCCGTACCAGACTTTGGGGTGTCCGTAACCCGAACATTAAAAGAAAAGTCTGGGATCGGGTTCGGTATTCGGGTATTTTTGGCGCCTTTTCTATAGCTGCTGGGCAACCAATCAACAAGCTTTTCACTAGTTTGCCCTTAGAAGCCATCACAGCCATACCTATTAATGGCATGGCTGTGATTGGCCAGTGCATCATGTGATGCTCTCTGAGGGAGAGTTTATCATTCTAAAAACAACTACTACTGCATTAGGGCCAGGTTCCTGTTGGAGCTCTGAGGGAGAGATTATTGTTCTAAAACCATCCACTACTGCATTAGGGCCAGGTTCCTGTTGGTTGCCCGTTGAGGGGGGGCAATGTCAGGAAAGACGTAGAGCCCGTGTGCCCATGAGAAGGGATGCTGTGCGCAGATGCAGACATGAACGAACGCTATTATCAGCCTTCCAGGTTCCTGTTGGTGCTCTGAGGGAGAGTTTATCGTTCTAAAACCATCCACTACTGCATTAGGGCCAGGTTCCTGTTGGTGCTCTGAGGGAGAGATTATCATTCTAAAACCATCCACTACTGCATTAGGGCCAGGTTTCTGTTGGTGCTCTGAGGGAGAGTTTATCGTTCTAAAAACAACTACTGCTGCATTAGGGCCAGGTTCCTGTTGGTGCTCTGAGGGAGAGTTTATTGTTCTAAAGCCATCTCCTACTGCATTAGGGAGAGGTTCCTGTTGGTGCTGTGAGGGGGAAATTATTGTTCTAAAATCATCTCATACTGCAGTAGGGACAGGTTCCTGTTGGTGCTGTGAAAGACAGATTATTGTTCTAAAATCATCTCATACTGGTGTAGGGAGAGGTTCCTGCTGCTGGTGTGAGTGGTGCATTTCTTGCACAAAAATAAAAAGCGCATCTACAATTTTCTTTTTTTTTTAAATAAGAATAATAATTTATTATTCATTTTTTTTTGTATTTATAAATAGTGCTACATAGTACATTTGTGTCCAGAATGAGGAGAGCGTCAAATAAGGGACGTGGTGGTGGTCGTGGTGCTGCTGGTGCTGGTGGTGTTGCTGAAGCTCCTGTTGCAAGGAGAGGACGTGGTCGATCTGTGCCAGCTACACGCACAAGTGAAACCCCTTCCTCAGGTAGCCGACAGAACCTTCAATGTTATATGGTAGGCCCGAATGGCGCTCAACGAATGGTGAGGCCAGAACAAGTACAGGTGATAGTAGATTGGGTGGCTGACAATGCCTGCAGTTCCTTCACATTGTCTCCCTTGATGTCCCTTGATGAAAGCTCAGAGTTGGCACCTGAACTCCATGGGCATCTATCTTTCACCTCAGCACCTTGTAATCAGCCAAGCAGTCTGAGCCCCAAGTCATGCAGCAGTCTCTTATGCTTTTTAATGACTCTGCTGCTGTGCTTTCCATGGGCCATCCACATAGCCCTGGCCCAGAAGTGGAAGACATTGAGTGCACTGAAGCCCAACCACTTCTGGTTCAGGATGAGGACATGGAAACACCACGGCAGCACGTCTGTGATGATGATGATGAAACACAGGTGCCAACTGCTGGAGCTTTCTACAGTGTGCAGGCTGACAAGGAGGGCAGTGGTGAAGGGTGGGTGGAAGATGATGTGGAGGATGATGAGGTCCTAGACCCCACATGGAATGAAGGTCATGCGAGTGACGTGTGCAGTTTGGAGGAAGAGGTGGTGGTCGCACAGAGGTACCAGCACAGCAAAAGAGGAAGCAGGTTGCAAAAGCGGAGCAAGCGTCCCCTAGACAGTATGCCTGCTACTACCCACTGCGCCCAGGGACCTAGCACATCAAAGGCAGCTCAAAGGCGTTCCCCGGCGTGGCAGTTCTTCAGACAATGTGCTGACTACAAGACACAAGTGGTTAGCACACTGTGCAATGAGAGGCTGAAGCGAGGCACAAATGTTCTAAACCTGAGCACAACCTCCATGACCAGGCATCTAAATGCAAAGCACTTGCTGCAGTGGAATAAGTACCTCAAAATCCAAGAAAGGTCTCGGCCTCCTCCTGCTTCCTCTTCTGCTGCTGCCTCGGCCTATTCCTCCACCTCTACAGTGCCAGTGTCACCTGCCATCCAGCAAACAGACGATGTGACAGCAACGCCACCATGTCCGCCACCATCCCAAAGCATTTCCACACGGTCCCATGGAAGCTTACAGCTCTCCATCTCCCAAACACTGGAGAGAAAGAGGAAGTACCCCCCTACCCACCCGCGATCCCTGGCCCTGAATGCCAGCATTTCAAAATTCCTGGCCTTTGAAATGCTGTCATTCCGTCTGGTGGACACGGACAGTTTTAAAAACCTGATGGCGGTGGCTGTCCCACAGTACGTGGTTTCCAGCCGCCACTACTTTTCCAGGCGAGCCATCCCTTCCCTGCAAAAACAAGTCGGGGACGAGATCAAGTGTGCACTGCGCAACGCCATCTGCGGCAAGGTACACATAACCACTGATACGTGGACCAGTAAGCATTGGCAGGGACGCTATATCTCGCTAACTGCACACTGGGCAAATGTAGTGGCGGGTGGGCCTGAAGCGGCTAGCCTTTTGGCGCATGTCCTTCCGCCACCCAGGATTGCAGGGAATTTCTCTTTGCCTCCTGTTGTCTCCTTGTCCTACTACGCTTCCTCCTTCTCCTCCTCTACCACCTCCTAATCCACTCAGCGTAACACCTTCACCACCAACTTCAGCACATCCAGGGGGAAATGACAGCAGACTGTTTTAAAACTGTTATGTTTGGGGGATAAACCCCACACTGCGCAGCAGCTGTGGGCGGGCATTGAACAACAGACCAATGAGTGGTTGTTGCCACTGAGCCTCAAGCCCGGCCTGGTGGTGTGCGATAATGGGCAAAATCTCGTAGCAGCTCTGGGCCTAGCTGGTTTGACGCACATCCCTTGCCTGGCGCATGTGCTGAATTTGGTGGTGCAGAAATTTCTAAAAAACGACCCGGATATGTCAGAGCTGCTGCAGAAAGTGCGGGCCGACTGTGCGCGCTTTCGGCGTTCTCACCCTGCTGCTGCACGCCTGTCTGCACTGCAGCGGAACTTCGGCCTTCCCACTCACCGCCTCCTATGCGACGTGCCCACAAGGTGGAACTCCACCTTGCACATGCTGGAGAGACTGTGCGAGCAGCAACAGCACCACTTCACCACCAACGAGTGGGCCTCCATGCGAGACCTGTGTACCATATTGCGGTGTTTCGAGTACTCCACCAACATGGCCAGTGCCGATGACGCTGTTCTCATTGTTACTATCCCACTTCTATGTCTCCTTGAAAAACACTTCGGGCGATGATGGAAGAGGATGTGGCACAGGAGGAAGAGGGGTAATTTCCACGGCTATCAGGCCAGTCATTCACAAGTGGCTTGGAGTGTGGGTTCTGGGGGATGAGGAGGATGAGGATGATGATAATGAGGAGGAGAAGGAACCGTGTTCACAGCAGGGTGGCACCCAACGCAGCTTGTGGGCATCACTGGAGCATGGCTGGGGGGATACGGAGGACACAGATCATACAGCTCCCACAGAGGACAGCTTGTCTTTGCCTCTGGGCAGCCTGGCACACATGAGCGACTACATGTTGCAGTGCCTGCTCAAAGACAGCCGAGTTGCCCACATTTTAACTTGTGCTGATTACTGGGTGGCCACCCTGCTGGATCCCCAGTACAAGGACAACATGCCATCCTTAATTCCCTCACTGGAGCGTGATCGGAAGATGCGCAACTACAAGCGCACTTTGGTAGACGCGCTGCTGAGGGCATTCCCAAATGACACCGGGGGGCTCAGTGGAAACACAAGGCGAAGGCAGAGGAGGAGGAAGAGGTCACCAACGCAGCTGTGGCACCGCCAGCACCTCAGAAGGAAGGGTTAGCATGGCCGAAATGTGGAAAAATTTTGTCAGCAGCACGCCACCACAAACAGCACCACCACACCAGCTGATACGCAACGTCTTAGCAGAAGGCAGCATTTCAGCAACATGGTAGAACAGTATGTGTGCACACGCCTACACGTACTGACTGATGGGTCTGCCCCATTCAACTTCTGGGTTTCCAAATTGGCCACATGGCCTGAGCTTGCCCTTTATGCCTTGGAGGTGCTGGCCTGCCCTGCAGCCAGTGTATTGTCTGAACGTGTGTTTAGTACGGCTGGGGACGTTATCACAGACAAGCGCAGCCGTCTGTCCACAGCCAACATGGACAAGCTAACCTTTATTAAATTGAACCAGGCATGGATCCCACAAGACTTGTCTGTACCTTGTGCAGAATAGACATTTAGACCGGCCTCACACAGCCATTGGTATCTTTTTTTTTTTTGAATATGTCTCAATATTTTGGGGGCTACCCCAATTCTAAAAAAAAACAAACAAACAAAAAACAGTGTTGGCTACCTCCTCCTCCTCCACCACCGCCACTTCCACCTACACTGCCACGGTCACGGCCTAGTCAACCACTGGGCTCCTACTCCACATCCACCTCCTCCCATTTTTATTTTTTTTATGTGATTTTAAGTTGTTTCCCTATCCACATTTGTTTGCAGGACACTTGTCCTACTCTTACCCCCATTTTGCTTCCTTTTGCAGCCCTCTAGCCCTTTCCATGACTTTTTTACAGCCATTTTTGTGCCCTAAAGTTCTTGTCACCATTGACTTCAATGGGGTTTGGTGTCCGGGGTCAAGTTCAGATCGAGTTTGTTGCCGAACCCAAACGTTTTCACGAGGTTCGGCCGAACCCGAGGAACTCGAACATCCAGGTGTCTGCTCAACTCTACTGTCAAGCACTCGTGCCATTCTGCACTCTTGAACCTTCTGTTCGCTACATCAGGGGTTCCTGAGTCAGGATTGTAAGAGAGGCTGTCCTCAGCGATTGCAGACTCCACCACCAGGTACGTGACATACCTGCAGCCGGTGCAAGGGGAGTAAAATGCGGGCATGGGGCCTCCTTAAACCACTACCTGTCCCGGAGAGGCGTTGGAGCCACATATCCATGGACTTCATTGTGGAGTTACCCCCTTCCGAAGGCTGCTCTACCATCTTTGTGGAAGTGGATAGACTCTCTAAGATGGCCCACTTTCTGCCTATGAAAGGCACACCCTCGGACGCAGAGATGGCCAAAATGTTAATTAAAGAGATTGTCAGGTCATACGGGATTCCAACGGATTTGGTGTCCGACTGTGGCGTGCAATTCACGTCCAAGTTCTGGAGGTCTCTGTGCAAGTCCATGAAGATCGGCCTGCCCCTGTCTTCCGCTTATCATCCCCAGACGGAGCGTACCAACCAAACACTGGAGCAGTCCCTACGCTGCTTCCCGTCGTTCTCCCAGGACGACTGGGTTATGCTCCTACCGCTGGCTAGAGTTAGTTCGAACACAGGCGGCCAATAAAGAAACTTATGTCAAGAAAAGGCGTGGCAAATAGAGTTGAGCGGACACCTTGATGTTCGGCGGGTTTAGCCGAACTTCGCAAAAAAGTTCGAGTTCGGCCCCGAACTTGACCCCGAACCCCATTGAAGTCAATGGTGACCCGAACTTTTGGGCTCTAAAATGGCTCTAAAAAAGTCCTGGAAAGGGCTAGAGGGCTGCAAAAGGAAGAAAAATGGGGGTAAGAGTAGGACAAGTGCCCTGCAAACAAATGTGGATAGGGAAATAACTTAAAATCACATAAAAAAAAAATGGAGGAGGAGGTGGATGTGGAGTAGGAGGTTGAGGAAGTGGTGACCGTGGCGGTGTAGGTGAAAGTGGTGGTGGAGGAGGAGGAGGTAGCCAACTGTACTATTTAGCACTATTTATTATTATTTTTTTTAAATCCAGCAATGTCGACGCACTTTTTAATTTTGTGCCAGAAATGCACAGCAAGGTGCAAATGTACTATGTAGCACTATTTTTTTTTTTTTTTTTAAACCAGCAAAGTAGACGCACTTTTTATTTTTGTGCAAGAAATGCACCGCTGGCCACAAATTTAATATTTAGAATATATATATATATTTTAAACCAGCAATGTAGACGCACTTTTTAATTTTGTGCAAGAAATGCCCCGCTGGCCGCAAATGTAATATTTTGCACAAAAAAATAAATAAATAATTGATTTGTCTAACTGCAATGTAAAAGCAGTATTTAAATATGCCAAAATGTTGCCAACTGAACTAACAGAACACGATTAAAGTAGTGTCCCTGACACACAAGCAGTTGCAAGTGCACTGTACTTGCAAAAATGGCTGCAAACGCCCACCTAACAAACAGAATAATTGCTTAGGTTTTATATGAGGCACTTTGCTTAGCAAACAAAATGTACTCTAGCAAACAAAAATCTCCTCTAGCACCCACCCACCAATAAATCACTGTTTTTAACAGATTTTCTAAAGCTAATCTGTCCCTCACAGCAGCATCCTCTCCCTACACTAGTATGAGATGATTTTCTAAAGCTAATCTGTCCCTCACAGCAGCAACAGCATCCTCTCCGTACACTAGTATGAGATGATTTTCTAAAGCTAATCTGTCCCTCGCAGCAGCAGCATCCTCTCCCTACACTAGTATGAGATGATGTGACATGCAGCACTACGTGACTCCAGCTTATATAGAGGCTGGGTCACATGATGCACTGGCCAATCACAGCCATGCCATTAGTAGGCATGGCTATGATGGCTTCTAAGGGCAAATGAGTGAAACGCTTGTTGATTGGCTGCCCTGCAGCTATTCAACAGGTGCGAAAAAATACCCAAACCCAGACTTTTTCTCAAATGTTCGGGTTCAGGGCACGGACACCCTAAAGTCCGGTACGAACCCGAACTTTACAGTTCGGGTTCACTCAATTCTAGAGGCGAAACTAAACCTGGAGCCAGGTAATCAGGTATGGCTATTCACCCTCAAATTGGCATGCCCATCCAAGAAGCTTGATGCAAGATTTATATGACCCTTCCCCATCAAACGGAAGGTCAACGAGGTAGCCTATGAACTAGAATTGCCTGAGTCATTCTGCATCCACCCTGTCTTCCATGTGTCTTTGTTAAAGCCTAAGGTCTCTGATCCCTTCCCACATCAGAAGACAGGCCCACCAGCACCAGTACTGGTTGACAGAATGGAGGAATTTGAGGTGGAGTCCATTCTGGATTGCAGAAGGTGAAGTGGCACTATCCAGTACCTGGTCAAATGGAAGGGCTATGGGCCCGAAGAGAGCTCTTGGGAGCCTGAAGAAAATTTACATGCGGAAGCCTTGATCAGGACCTTCTGGAGAAGAAACCCGACCAAGAGAGTTTGGGCATCTGGAGGCTGCCCCTTGGGGGGGCAATGTTAGAAAAAATGACCATTTCCAGCCTCCCGTGCGCATTGCACGTGCCTGTGTGCTTTCGCGTGCGCCCACCAATGGCACCAAAACACTCTATTTAGCTGGACAGCACCCTGCAGCAGATGTTGTCTGTTCTACAGCGTTCCAGTGTGTTCCCATGACTTCCTGTATCTGTGACCCGGCTTGCCTAACCTTTGTTTGAACTCTGCCTGCACTGACCCTCAGCCTGTCTATGACCACGCTCCTGCCTGACCCTCTTGTACCTCAGCTGCCTGCCTGTTAACAACCCTGCCTGTACCTGAAGACCCGCTTTCCTGCTCCCTTTGTACCACATTTGCCAGCTGGTTACCAACCCGGCTTGCATCACCACTCTTCTGTCTGGTCAAGCTCCTGGAGGATCCTCACAACACCATCTGCATCCTTACCAGCCCTCGTGCCCGCCTGTGCTCTGGCATCTCCTGTCTTTTTTATCAGGGGTTCTTGAACCAGGGCCATAAGAGAGGTTGTCCTCTGCACAATCAGACTCCACCACCAGGTACGTGACTCCTTGTCAGCACTCTAACAGCAGCTGGTGGATCCACCGTTCACATACTCCCTCTCTACCAAGCCTGAGCGGCACACACATCCTTTTCAGGTCTAGGCATTACTGTGTTTGCAGCATTAGATCATCTCAGGCCTCGTTTACACCCATAGTTTGTGAATGGACCTTGTCTTTAACCCTTTCACTGCTAGGTCTGTACGCCGTACAGACCTACAAAAGTGCCTGAAGATGGCCAGGTCTGTACGCCGTATGGACCTCATTTCTGCTTCTGCTATAAGCTCATGGTCACTTCATTGACAATGAACTTATAGCATAATTGTTCAGCAGACACTGCTGAACAAACTGAAGGCTCTGATTTGTGATTAATAAGCCAGTGATTGGAGCAATGTACCTATAATGTGACACCCTCCCTCCTGCCGCTGCCGTTCTGTGTCTCCCGCCGCTCCACTCACCTATGCTGACATGTAAAGTGTCCCCCCCCACCCTCACTCTCTAACTCTCCCTTGCTCTGATCCCACCCACCCCAGCACTGATCCCCCCCCCTTGCAAACTCTGATCCCTCTGTGGCTGTCCTGCAGCTGTCAGATTCTCTCCTCTGCCCTCTCGCCAGTTTTTTGTACTGCTGGGCAGCCACAGAGATAACCACTTGCAAAAAAGAGATCCCCCAGTGCTGATCGGACTCCCCCTCCAGTGCCCCCCCCACTTCCCAAATGTCTGGGTGCCCTGTCCTGCAGCTGCTAGCTGGCTCTCCCATCTCCCCCTCTCGCCGGCTTTCTGTGCTGCAGGACAGGCACAGAGGTATCAGTTTTTAAAGAAACTACCCCTGAGCACTGCTCCGACCCCCTCTCCACACCCCCATGCCCCGGCACCCCCTCCATGCTGCTAGCCGGCTCTCCCCTCCTTCCCTCACGCCGGCTGCAGCCGCTGACAGATCATGGTCAGCATGGAGGGGGAGAGGGGTGTCACAGGGCAGGGAAGTGTTGTGAGGTGGGGAGGCTGGTAAACATGTGTTTTACCACCTCCCTTCCTTTCCTAATAAAATGCAGCCCAGCAATCATTACAGATCTCTCCTGCATTCTTTCATCACTGACAGATAGTAAACTGTGTTTACTATTGTCGTTTTGTGAATGAAACATTGACAAAACGAATAAGTGTAATACTATGCCCCTACACACACTTAATACCTATGTGCCAAATGGAACTGAAATGAATTAAAGTCTGAATAACCAAGTATACATATAAAGAAAGATAGCAGCCGCTTATATAGATGAAAGTCCATTAATAGTAATATCCAAAAATATTTGCAAGTGGCAGAGCAGCGCTCTAAATGTTCATTCATCAAAGTATCAACAAACTAAAATATATACAGTATAAAACAATCCAACAAAAGTCCCAAAGTGATGAAGAAGCTGCCCAAGTATATAAGAAATTTTCTTCAAAGGGTGAACAGGAATCTTCACACACCACCACACGTGTTCAGCAAAGCCTCTCCCCATAGGTAATCAACTCGCTGCATTTTATTTTATTAATCAATAGAAGTCTATACAGACTCCTTATTCATTCATACACAATGCAGCTCAGGCTCATGCTCTGTTTCAAAAAAGAGACATTAGAGGTCTGTTTAAACCACTGATGTCTCTCTAAAGAGCCTCCCCCCAAAATAAAAAAAATAAAAAGTTGTAAAAAATAAAAATAAAAAAAATAGTAAGGGTAGATTTAGACATGTGTCTAAATCTCCCTTGCCTCTGAAGCCCAGGATGGATCGAGCTTCAGAAGCTACTGACAGGCGGTGAGGAAGCAATGCAAAGCCTCTTCCTCAATGCCAACTTTAGCCCCATTTTAACAAATAATGCACCGCAACCGCATGCATTGCACAAGGTTGCAGGGAGTTTGAGGCACTTCCCCTTGACATGAATGTGCAGTGTTCAGGGGAAGACATCACCACAAGTTGGGTCAAGTTTGCAAAGCATGTGGCATCAGCACCCTGTCCACTGCCTATTACAGCTTAAAGTGGAGCTCCACCCAAAAGGGGAAGCTATGCTTGCTTGCACCCTCCCTCACGCCACTGCCATATTTGGTACTTTTTTGGGGGGAGTAGGTATCTGGTTTTGACAGGTACCCACTCCCGCTTCCAGGTAAGATCGCTGTGCAATCTACAAAGTTGTTTGGCCCCTCCCCCTTCCCCCTGCAGCCTTCTGAGACACACACAGAAGAATGCAGGATTCACAAAGAGCAGCTCAACTTGCTCATGTGCAGAAAGAAACCGGCTGTGAAGCCCAAAGGCTTCACTGCCCAGTTTCCCCCTAGTCAAGATGCCAGCACCTGCACCCAAAGCCGATTGAAGAATCAGCTTGGGTGCTGACATCACTGAATTCCTGGACAGGTAAGTGTCCTTAATTAAATGTCAGCAGCTACAGTATTTGTATGGCTGCTGACTTTTAATTTTTTGGGGGGAGACTGGAGCTCCTCTTTAGGGGTGGGGGGCATTTGGCAGGCAGCAAAAATGCACCTTAACCACTCATTTTTGACGCCCCCAATCGCAAATCTTAACAAGAACAAAGGCCTTGTTCACACAGGTATACTACAGCAAGGCCATGTCTAGCTGCACAGGGATGCAAGGGTGTTCCAAGCATCCCGTGCAGGCAATCCTATTGCTGTCAAGTGGGACACAGCGGCTGCACAGAAATGCACAGGTTTTCCGTGGCAGACAGTCCAATTCACATCTACTGGGATGCATTTGCTGCATCGAGACAGACATTGCTCTCAACTTGATATTTTTGGGTATGTTCGATTTTCACCATTTTTGCAAAAAAGGTGCAATTTAAAATTTACAAATATTTGTTATTTCATAACTCAACACAGGATAAGCTTTTATATTTAGTAGGAATTTAGCAGGAATTTTGTAAAATTAGCTGATATATAGAGTTGAGCGAACCCGAACTGTAAAGTTCGGGTCCGTACCGAACTTTGGGGTGTCCGTGACCCGGACCCGAACTGGGACATTTGGAAAAAAAGTTTGGGTTCGGGTTCTGGGTTCGGTTATTTGATCCCGCCTGTTGAATAGCTGCAGGGCAGCCAATCAACAAGCGTTTCACTGGTTTGCCCTTAGAAGCCATCACAGCCATGCCTACTAATGGGATGGCTGTGATTGGCCAGTGCATCATGTGACCCAGTAGCAAAAACAAAAAACACAATGGCGCACTGGTCTAGCGCATTATCCTTGATAAATTGTTTTAATAAAGGTTAAAAAATATATATACTCACAAACGAGTCATAGAAAATGCACGACAACCATATAAGCAGTCCCTCCAGTTCCTGGACATGCACTGCACGGCTGGTATCCTGCACAGCTCAGGCTGACGCGTTTCAAGGTTTATACCTCTTCCTCAGAGGTCTGAGGTCAGCCTGAGCTGTGCAGGATACCAGCCGTGCAGTGCATGTTCAGGAACTGGAGGGACTGCTTATATGGTTGTCGTGCATTTTCTATGACTCGTTTGTGAGTATATATATTTTTTAACCTTTATTAAAACAATTTTATCAAGGATAATGCGCTAGGCCAGTACGCCATTGTGTTTTTTGTTTTTCCTACAGTGCCTTTGGACTACCCCTAGTTCATCAGTGGCAGCAAGGTGGCACATTATCCAGAGGTTACTTTATCCTATGGACTACCTGAACACAGAGTGAAAGATGCCTCCCCTCAGAGCGCAGGATTATTAGTAT
>BLSH010081860.1:50602-61903 GCA_018402905.1 Glandirana rugosa
GTGTGTGCGAACTGTGGTAGACTTGGTTTATTCAAATAGAACCAGAGTAGTCTGGTGTCCTGTACCGAGGTCATTAGGTACAGGAATCAGACGCACAGAAGTCGTTTGACAAACGTCTGAAAGAACACGTAGTAGAAACCTTCTCCGAAGGAAGACCCTACTGTCGGTACGTCTGGTTAAACTACGTCACACGCCGCATACCAGACTCATGACTGTACGACTGGGGGGTGGAGAAGTTGGAGACGTCGTTACGACCGTCGTGAGTATGCAGATAAAGGAGCTGCAGCACATTGGCCAAGACAGTGGTTTAACAGGACAGGTTCCACTCAGAACAGGCCTCGCCATGATCGACCAAAGAAGTTGAGTGCACTTGCTCAGCGTCATATTCAGAGGCTGTCTTTGGGAAATAGACGTATGAGTGCTGCCAGCATTGCTGCAGAGGTTGAAGAGGTGGGGGGTCAGCATGTCAGTACTCAGACCATACGCCGCACACTGCATCAAATTGGTCTGCATGGCTGTCATCCCAGAAGGAAGCCTCTTCCAAAGATGATGCACAAGAAAGTCTGCAAACAGTTTGCTGAAGACACGCAGACTAAGGACATGGATTACTGGAGCCATGTCCTGTGGTCTGATGAGACCAAGATAAACTTATTTGGTTCAGATGGTGTCAAGCGTGTGTGCCGGCATTCAGGTGAGGAGTACAAAGACAAGTGTGTCTTGCCCACAGTCAAGCATGGTGGTGAGAGTGTCATGGTCTGGGGCTGCATGAGTGCTGCCAGCACTGGGGAGCTACAGTCAATTGAGGGATCGATGAATGCCAACATGTACTGTGACATACTGAAGCAGAGCATGATCCTCTCTGTTTAGAGACTGGACCGTAGGGCAATATTCCAACATAACGACCCCAAACACACCTCCAAGATGACCACTGCCTTGCTAAAGAAGCTGAGGGTAAAGGTGATGGTCTGGTTACGCATCTCTGCAGACCTAAACCCTATTGAGCATCTCTTGGGCATCCTCAAATGGAAGGTGGAGGAGCCCAAGGTCTCTAACATCCACCAGCTCTGTGATGTCGTCATCAAGTGGAAGAGAACTCCAGTGGCAACCTGTGAATCCATGCCCAAGAGAGTTAAGGCAGTGCTGGAAAATAATGGTGGTCACACAAAATATTGACACTTTGGGAACAATTTGTACATTTTCACTTAGGGGTGTACTCACTTTTGTTGCCTGCGGTTTAGACATTAATGGCTGTGTGTTGAGTTATTTTGGGGCGACAGCAAATTTACACTATTATACAAGCTGTACACTCACTACTTTACATTGTATCAAAGTGTAATTTCTTCAGTGCTGTCACTTGAAAAGATAGAATAAAATATTTACAAAAATGTGAGGGGTGTACTCACTTTTGTGAAATACTGTATTGTTTGGTAAACATTTGCGCAAGTACCGCGAGGTCTAAAAAATCTGTAGTACCGTCCTTTTATTCTACAGGTCATATGGTTTCAGAAAATATATGGTTTGGGGGGTCTTTCACAAATTCTGAAAGCTGTAAGTGAAAAATAAAAACCTTCAGATTTTTAGAGAAATTTGGATATTTACATTTTTGTGTACGTTTGATTTTTACCATTTTGCAAAAAAGTTGCTATTTAAAAATTACAAATATTTGTTATTTACTATCTCCATAGAGGTTAAGCTTTTATATTTAGTTGAAATTTGGATATTTGCATTTTTGCATACATTCGATTTTCACCATTTTGCAAAAAGGTGCAATGTAAAAATTATTATTTTTTTGCTATTTATTAACTCCATACAGGTCAAGCTTTTATATTTAGTAAGGATTTATCAGGAATTTTGTAAAATTAGCTGTGTTTTTATCTGATAATAATGGTATTAGTGTATTTTTTGTGAATATGTTGTTTTGATAAACATTTGCGCAAATACTGAGAAGCCTAAAAAATCAGTATCACCTTCTTTTTATTCTACAGGTCATGTGCTTTCAGAAAATATATTGTTGTGGGGACAATAGAATAATTGGGGTCTTGCTGCACTATGGAAATGTGCGTTTAATGTAGCTGCTGCCTCCACCTACAACTGTCAAGCAGCTGCTGGGATGAGAGGTAAGATATCAGGGTGGATATGGGCGCTGCTGGAAAAAATGTGTATGTGCAAAATATAAAGTGCTAGTGCAATCACATGTGGAAGATCAATGCTATTTCAGTGATGTGCAAATCAAGTATGTGTGTGAAACCAATATATATATATATATATATTACTACAATTATTTAAAGTGCAGTGCACCACAGGTCACAATCCCATAAATGGGTAAAATCAAATAGATAAAAATATATAAGAAGGTAAAATAAAAACCTGTTTTTAAGTGACCATAAAAACAACAATATTATTAATTCATATAAAAAAAAATGTGGATTTTTATCAAAAATATTGTTTTGATAAACATTTGCGCAAATATCGTGGGACCTTAAAAATCAGTAGCACATGTCATGTGCGTTAAGAAAATATATGGTTTGGGGGGTCTTTTACAAACTTTGAAAACTTTAAGTGAAAAATAAAAAAGCAAAGGAAAAATTGCAAAAATGGTCTGGCCACCTGGAGTGTAAAAATGGAGCACAGGGCCTGGCAGCGAAAGGGTTAAGAGGCTGGAGCTGCCAGATGTTGCATGCAGGCCTCTCATTCATGTCTATGAAAAGGCATCAGCTGCATTTACATAGCGGCTTATCCCAATATGGCAGCTGTTCTGGTGCAGGTGAGCAGCTTTGAATTGTCTGCATTCTGAGTTGCTCACCTGCACAGCTCTCAAATTGGCATGAGTAACTGTGTCCATGCAGCGACTGCAATCCCAAAGACATGAATGGGTTGTCAGTACACACCTGGCAGATCCAGCCGCTTATAAACATAACCCAATAATGTTTTTGTCTTGTGTCTTTATGCCCCAGGTTGGCATATTGTCCATTCTAGCATTTGCAGTGGCAAGGCAGTGTAGGATTGGCCAGAAGAGGGATTAAATTGATGGAGTTGGTCAGCTTAAACATGTATTGCAATATATGTAAACTAAATATCTCTGTTTTTCATTGCATAGTTTGCTGGGAAGGGCGTAGCAGTGTGCAGAGGGTCAATTTGGTATTTGTAGTATAAACATAACCCATTCACAGACTTTGGGTGTAAGAACCCATGTAAATGAGGTCCAAGACATATCTCACCCAATCTTGCCCCTCTGAGGACTGCTATTCTCCTGAGATTTGAGTTTCTGCAGTGCAGTACTGCAGTGTAAGCTGGCAATAAGGATACTGGTGGAAAGGTCATCATGACCCTCCACTTCTTTGGGCACAGCCACCACTATATAGCTGCACTTTAAACACTAATCACTTCTTTTCAGTTGTTGGTTGGGTTGTGCTCATAGTGATTGTATGCTTTCACTGGAGAGGGATGTTACACTTCAACCATCCTTTCTTGTGGCCCCATGTGTTTGTACAGCACTGTGATTAAATCATTAGTATTAGTAATGCTGCTGATAATAATAATAATAATAATACTCATTAATAATAATTAGTATTAGTAGTTGTATTTAACAATATAAGACTTTTGGATAGGTATGTCTTACATCATTCTAGAATGTTCTCTATGAGTATACAGTATCTGATACAGCAGAAGCTATGGATTGATTTTAAATCTATATTTAATCCTTACATTGTGATTCACTGTACTGGTCTTAAATATAAAGTTCAAGTTCATAAAATACAAGCTTTTTCAATAGTGTATATCTAAATCATATATACGCTCTGCTAGACTTAGTAATACCCATTCTAAATGCAAACACCATATAAAAAGTATACATTTCTATGATAAACCATTTGACCATGTACTACAGCCCCTCATAGGTTTGTATCTACCTCTGAGACTAAAAGATAAATAAAAATGTATGTTGAATTTTGTAAAGAAATACTTCAATCCCAGACTTATTTAGCAACCAAAAGAATATGTGTCATTCCTTTCCCATGTGTTTATATTGAGTAAGGATACATAGTACATTCTAAAATCTTATACAAAATGTGAAAGTAAGTAGACATGTGTGAAATCATTAGCGTTTACATTTGTTTAAACTATTCCCTATAATGCTTACCTGGTTGCTTCACTAAATAAACTGTGCTGGGAAAATTCTAGACTTTTAGCTTGGAATTAGCAATAATCTTAACATATACAGTATAGAAGAGTTGTATTTAATATTCGTAAGCAAAAAATCGTAGCCTGTTTGTTGCTCCCCCCAGCTGCGAATTGTGGTTAAATCCCCTGCTAGTGGCCTACTGCAAAGACTAAACCAGATGTGTTAGGCAGGCCTACTTCAGGATGAAGGCAACACTTCCTGATACAGTATGATAAGCCTGTCTCTGCACCAGGGTCCTACATTCTTTAGGGATGGCAGGCAGTGCCCAAGCCCCACCCCTCTTGTTCACTGCTTACATACACAGTTTCCATCTTTGGTAGGCCTTATGGCAACAGGCCTATTGTTTGGAATCACACATTCACTTGCTAAGGAGGTTTCACCAACACTCATTGAAAGGGTGCCCACATGGCATTCTTGGAGCCCAGAGAACCGTCCTGCTCACCACTACTGGCAAATCATCTAACTAAGACAACCCTAATTCTCAACCATGCTAGTTAAATAACTCTTGTGAAATTTCTTGTTACTTTTCCTAGGTATTGGCCATGCTATACATTCTTATAAAGAACCAGGTAATTTCTGACACTTCTGTCATACATGAAAAATCTGCCTTTTTTCTCCAGAAAATTACTTAGCGCCCCCAAGAATTATATATTTTTAATATCTAAGTATCTGGAAAATAAAATGGTGGATGCTGCAATTTTATTTGTTCAGCAGTTAATTGCAAATTTTCAGGAAAAAATATTAATCCTCCACTTCATGGTCCTCAGTATTAGTAGAAAATTGATAGGCAACATGGATAAATTGTGGAATAGCTCATATAATAAAGGGCTAACTCAAGAGAACTCAACCTTGTCTTTCACTGCACGGAGGTGTTGAGTGTAACAGTATTAGCTCTGATTTCCTTATTAGACTCAAGAATGACAAGTTTAATTGTAGAATCAGTGTGAATTGGGATGGGCTCATCATTCAAGATATCAGTGGGGAATGACCATGAAATGTCAGAAAAGCAGGCACTGCACGAGTGCTGCGGTGAGCAGGGTTTAGGTCCATAGACACATAGGGGAAGATTTACTTAAAAATGATGCACTCAGAATTTAGTGCAGCTGTGCATGGTAGCTAATCAGCTTCTAACTTCAGCTTGTTCAATTAAGCTGTGACAATAAAACCTGGAGGCTGACTGGTTTCTGTGCAGAGCAGCACCAGATTTTGCAAGCTCCAATTTGAATAAATTTCACCCATAGTGTCAATGATCTGGATTGAAGAACTTTCTGATGCAGTGTACTCTGTTACTGACATTTTTTTTTTCACAAATTAATTTTATTGAGAAATGAAAGTTCAAGCTGTACATATATAATGCAAATATAAATTATAAACATGGGAAGATCAGTTCTACAAAGGAACATCAGGTCATGCATTCTACAGCAAATAATGTAGACATTCAAAGCATTACATCAGATCTCGGCTTGTGGGTAGAGTTGAGCGAACCCGGACTGTAAAGTTCGGGTCCGTACCGAACTTTGAGGTGTCCGGGACCCGGACCCGGACTTTTCAAAAAAAGTCCGGGTTCGGATCCGGGGTTCGGGTATTTTATTCCACGTGTTGAAAAGCTGCCAAGGGCAGCCAGTCAACTGGTTTTCCCTTAGAAGCCATCACAGCCATGCCTACTAATGGCTGTGATTGGCCAGTGCACCATGTGACCCAGCCTCTATATGAGGCTGGAGTCACCGTGCTGCATGTCATATGCTCTAAGGATAGTTTAGGGAGAGGATGCTGCTGGCTCTGTGAGGGACAGATTGCAGAACATCTAATCTTGCATTACTGAACGATCTGATTGTGGACTAGGGAGAGATACTAGTACCGCTGCTTTGAGGGACAGATTGCAGACCTCATCCTGCTGCACAGAACGATCTGACTGGACTAGGTAGAGTCTGTTGCTTTAAGGGAAAGATTATTCTTCTAAAATCATCATCAAGTTGTACAGGGAAAGGTTCCAGCGGTTGCTTTAAGGGAAATATCATTGTTCTAAAATCATCATCAAGTTGTACAGGGAAAGGTTCCAGCTGTTGCTTTAAGGGAAAGATTACTGTTCTAAAATCATCTCCAAAGTGTATGGGAAAATTCTATTGCAGGCGCATAGAGCCATATTACTGTTCTAAAATCATCTCCAAAGTGTATGGGAAAATTCTATTGCAGCCGCATTGCGCCATATTACTGTTCTAAAATCATCTCCAAAGTGTGTGGGAAAAGTCCCCACCCTGTGGAGGCCTGCCATCAAAGAAGTGGCGTGAAAGGGTGCAGGAAAGATGACCATCTGTTTGTTGGGGAAATTATTTTAGATCTGAGTATGTTTGAGTGCATGTTTTAGTAAATTTGGTGATGTTCTCCTGGGATATGTGTATCAGCTCCTCGACCTCCGCAATGCGGTTCGTGTGACGGAGCCACTCTGCAAGCGTGGGCGGAGATGATGAGCGCCAGTGCACTGGTATGCACAGTCTCGCAGCATTTACCTTGTGCATTGCTACCGACTTGAAATACATTTTTTTGGGGCTCTTGGTCAGGTGCAGCAAGAATTGACCAGGTGTAAATTCCACTTGCAGATTCGTGACCTGCTTAATCAAATCATAGACTCCAGTCCAGTATGGACAAAGGGGTGAGCAATCCCACCAAATATGTAGGAATGTCCTCTCCTCCTGGCCACAACGCCAGCATCTATCTGAAACAGAGGGGTAAAATTTGTGCAAGAGATCGGGAGTTCTGTACCAACGCGTTTTAAGCTTATATCCATTCTCCTGGACAGAAACATTTAGTGATCCCTTATGGATGTAAAGGTGAATGCAGTCCCATCCTTCCCGGTCCAGCTCCTCCCCAACCACCCCACTACAGTATGCCTGTTCTGCTTTCAGTTCCATCCGTGGTTCAGTGGACAGAGAATGTTGGATAGCTGCAACACTGTAATTCTGGGGAGATGAGCGGGAACATAGGGATTCAAAGAGGGTCAATGGCCTAGTGAAGTGCTCTCTGTGCATTTTATCATTCAAAAAGTGTTTTAACTGCATGTATGACCAAAATGGGAAGGAACCTCAGGTGCTGAGCTCCGCTATCTCCCCCTGCCGCAAAAACCTCCCCCTACGAAAAAAGTGCTGTGCTCTCATGTCCCCATGGGGCCATTCTGCTTAGGCAAATGATCCTGACATCTCCTCTTTTTGTGTAAAGTGGGCCTCAACACTCGATGGCATCTCTCCAGTTCAATGGGAGCATCAGGCGGTCTGCCAAGGAGGGTGTTACAGATTGCCCATACGGCTTTCTGGAGCTGGGGTCTCCAGGACCCCCCTAAATCTAAGGTTCCGCCTGCACCCCCTATTGTCTAAATCTTCAATATGGCGGTGCATGTCGAGGAGGTGCTATGCCTGTGAACTCACTGTCTGTTGTACCTGCTGGATGG
Organism: Glandirana rugosa; assembly: GCA_018402905.1. Lineage (NCBI taxonomy): Eukaryota > Metazoa > Chordata > Amphibia > Anura > Ranidae > Glandirana > Glandirana rugosa. The sequence goes on from BLSH010081860.1 coordinate 58,225, forward strand.
CGGCTGTATGTGTTGAGGCCGCCACCTCCACGTGCTCCAGGTGGGTGGCAACAGAATGCAGGTCCGACTTAAGCTCCGATATGGCTGCCGTGAGGGTTCCCTTAATGTCAGCCGCCACCGCATGTAGGTCAGCCAGGCTTAGGAACAGAGGGGTCTGTGTCCAGTGTGCCGTCTCGCTCACCTGGTGTGCGTAATCTGGTACCGGGGATCTGTAGGCCACTCCTCCATCCGAGGCCTGGGATGAGGCCTGTGTGTCCTGCTGGCTGCTCCTGAAGAGTGCAGGGATGGTGCCGCTGAGTTGGGTTCCGGCGTCCGGGTGTCCCCAGCTCACTGAGGAGCTTCTGCCTGCCATCTCTGTGGCTGCAAGGGAGGTCAGCTCGGCTTCTGTGGCTGTCTGTGTCTCCGAGGTAGCTGGAGCGTGCAGATCACACGTCCATCTTGATCCACCGCTAGACCACACCCCCCCTCTGTTACTGACATACACTTAGAACTGTTTTTTTTGGCTGTGCATGTATCCCAACACTATCTTGTTGTCTGTGTAAAAGTAAAATGAGACTATTTCAAAGTCTATTTCACATTTTATAAGCTTAGCAATTTCAACAGCTAACAAGGCTGCACAGAGTTTTAGTTTTGGAATGGTATATGCTGGTTTTGGGGTCAGCTTGGCCTTACCAAGGACAAAGCACACAGTTAATTTGTCTGTTAGATCTATAACTTTTAGGTAGGCTACCGCAGCTATTGTTTCAATGGAAGCATCAGAGAAAACACTGATCCCTCTTCTGGTGGCATTTGTGAGGAATGCAGAGATATAAGAGTGTGATATCTGAAGTTGTTCTAGTGCTTTCGGGGACTCTTACAATGATTCCCATCTTTGTTGTTTCTCTCTTGGTATTGGGGTATCCCAATATGTGTTTTTCCAGAAGTAAGCTGTCTTAGAAGTATCTATCTATCCTGAACAGTAAAGGGTGCTATGAAGTCCAGGAGACTGTAAATACTGTTCACAGAAGACAAAACTGCTTGTTTTATGAAGGGCTTGTCACAAGTTGATACTTGAAGCATGAAAGCATCTTGTTTGACATCACAAAGCAATCCAAGGCTATGTTGCATAAGGGAAAGATCCGTTCATAGCTCAAATCCCTTTACTCTAACATCATTATTGTCAGAAGGAAAGGCTTTAATTACCTTGTCACTGTTAAAGACAATTTTGTGAAGCCTGAGGTTGGCAGTGGCAAACATATTCTGAGTTCTTATCAGGGGGGGCTCAGCCCTCCCTTCTCAGAGCTCAGGTTTCTCAGCTGTCGGTTAATTGCCAGTACTCATCATTCCACAGTGAACCACCTGGTGATCAACTCTTCCTCCTCAGCCAGCCCTGCTGGCTATTTAACCTGCCTAGATCATATCTCCCATGCCTCAGCCTTGGTCAACATATCCAGATACTCTCTGCTGAGTTTTCCTGTTAAAGACTTTGCCTGGCTGACTTCCCTTCTGGTTCCTGATCCTGTTTGCTGCCTCTGACTACGCTGATCTCTGGATTCCTGTTTTACTGGCTTGTTCTTACTACCCGCTCTGGTTACCGAACCCTGGCTATGTTTTGACTACGTTTGCACTGTTTTTACTATTTTACCATTTTATTAAAAAAATTGATTTTTACTGCACTTCTGTCTCAGTCTAATTCATGGTTCCTGAGAGTAAGGGAAGCTCATGAATTAAGAAGATGCAGGCACAGATTGGATGAGCAGGATCACCGCTTGGATCAGTTTGCCATAGCGTTACTGACGCTCTTTATTCGCACTGCTCACCTGGATCCTCCTTCAATGCAAAGGGTTTCTCTACCAGGTTGGGATATACTTTGAGATGCTGCCCCAGGCTTTTCCCATGGACAGAAGCAAATAAGGCTTTGTGATTATTTTGCTTTCTAAGAGAGCCTTGGCCTGGGCAAACGCAAAAGCCCATCGTCCTGAGTTACCCAGAGTTTGTGGCTTCCTTTAAAAAGGTATTTGACGTTCCTGCATGCTCTACTTCTGCTGGCAAGAGTCTCATGTCCATCAAACAGAGTATGAGAACTGTTGCTGATTACACCATTGGATTCCGTACTCTGGCAGCAGAGGTTGCTTGGAATAATGAGGCCCTCGTGGCTTTTTCTCATGATCTCTCGGATAACATCAAAGATGAGATAGCAGCCCGAGACATACCCACTGAGCTGCAGAAGTTGATCACATTTGCCATTCTCATTGACTCCAGACTCTGAGAGAGACCTTCCTTTAACCACTTCAGATCCGCGCTATTGCCGAAGTACGGCTCCAGCGCGGATCTGAAATGCCCGGACGACGTCCATGGACGTCGTCCATTGCGCACGCTCCTGGCGCGCCCCCTGGCGGCAGCGGCGGCGCGCGTGCACCGCACGCTGCACGAGCGTGCCCGTGGGTCGGGCGGACATCGAGTCCGCCGATCTCTTTTAGGAGCCTCAGAACGGGGAACCGCCGTTGTAAACACGGCAGTTCCCCATTCTGTGACAGGGGACATGACAGATCTACTGATCCCTGTCACTGGGATCAGTTAGATCTGTTATGTCCCGGCCAGCCCTGCCCCCCCACAGTTAGAACACACCCAGGGAACATATTTAACCCCTTCACTGCCCCCTGCAGGTTAACCCCTTCACTGCCAATTACATTTATACAGTAATCAGTGGACATTTAAATTTATGATCCCTGAATAAATGTCATTGGTCCCAAAAATGTGTAAAAAATGTCCGACATGTCCGCTGCAATATCGCAGTCCCGATAAAAATTGCAGATCGCCGCCATTACTAGTAAAAAAAAAAATAATAATAAAAACGCCATAAAGCAATTCCCAGTTTGTAGACGCGATAACTTTTGCGCAAACCAATCAATATACGCCGATTGCGTTTTTTTTTTACCAAAAATATGTAGAAGAATATATATCGGCCAAAACTGATGAATATTTTTTTTAATGGATTTGTACTTTAGCAAAAAGTAAAAAATATTGTTCTTTTTTGCAAAATTGTCGCTCATTTCTTGTTTATAGCGGCGATCAGAAATGACGCAGCGGTGATCAAATACCACCAAAAGAAAGCTCTATTTGTGGGAAAAAAAGGACGCAAATTTTATTTGGTTACAACGTCGCACGACCGCGCAATTGTCATTCAAAATGCGACAGCGCTGAAAGCCAAAAATTGGTCTGGGCAGGAGGGGGGTTTAAGTGCCCGGTAAGGAAGGGGTTAAACACTTCAGCCTCGGAAGGATTTACCCCCTTAATGACCAGAGCATTTTTTTACAATTTGGCACTGCGCTGCTTTAACTGGTAATTGCGCGGTCATGCAATGCTGTACCAAAACTAAATTTGTGACCTTTTTTCCCACAAATAGAGCTTTCTCTTGGCGGTATATATGATCACCTCTGCGTTTTTTATTTGTTGCGATATAAATGAAAAAAGACTTTTTGTTATTAAAAAAATAAAATAAACTCAATTTTAGTCATACATTTTTGCCAAAATGCATTCAGCCACTTGTCTCGGGTAAAAAAAAAGTCAATAAGCGTATATTCATTGGTTTGCGCAAAAGTATTAGCGTATAACTAGTGTACATTTTCTGGAATTTATGCAGCTTTTATTTTATGATTGCCTATTTTATGCTATAATGGAAGGGCAGTACCAATACAAC
>BLSH010081860.1:79092-118375 GCA_018402905.1 Glandirana rugosa
CTATATATATATATATATATATATATATATATATATATATACATATATATATATATAGTGCTACATAGTACATTTGCACCTTGCTGTGCATTTCTTGCACAAAATTAAAAAGTGCGTCGACATTGCTGGTTTAAAAAAAAAAAAAATAGCGCTACATAGTACATTTGTACCTTGCTGTGCAGTTCTTGCACAAAATGAAAAAGTGCGTCGACATTACTGGTTTAAAAAAAAATATATATATAGTGCTACATAGTACATTTGCACCTTGCTGTGCATTTCTGCATAAAATTAAAAAGTGCGTCTACATTGCTGGTTTAAAAAATAGAATAATAAATAGTGCTACATAGTACATTTGCACCTTGCTGTGCATTTCTGCATAAAATTAAAAAGTGCATCGACATTGCTGGTTTAAAAAAAAAAAAAATAGTGCTGCATAGTATATTTGCACCTTGCTGTGCATTTCTTGCACAAAATTAAAACGTGCGTCTACATTGCTGGTTTAAAAAAAAAGAATAATAAATAGTGCTACATAGTACATTTGCACCTTGCTGTGCATTTCTTGCACAAAATTAAAAAGTGCATTGACATTGCTGGTTTAAAAAAAAAAAAAATTGTGCTACATAGTACATTTGCACCTTGCTGTGCATTTCTTGCACAAAATTAAAAAGTGCGTCCACATTGCTGGTTAAAAAAAAAAAATAGTGCTACATAGTACATTTGCACCTTGCTGTGCATTTCTTGCACAAAATTAAAAAGTGCGTCTACATTGCTGGTTTTAAAAAAAAAATATTCTAAATACTATATTTGCGTCCAGCGGTGCATTTTTTGCACAAAAATAAAAAGTGTATCTATATTGCTGGTTTAAAAAAAAAATTCTAAATGCTAAATTTGCGGCCAGCGCTGCATTTCTTACATGAAAATAGAAAGTGCGTCTACATTGCTGGTTTAAAAAAAAAATATTCTAAACATTACATTTGCGGCCAGCGGTGCATTTTTTGCACAAAAAAAAAAGTGCATCTACATTGCCGGTTTAAAAAAAATGAATAATAAATAGTGCTACATAGTACATTTGCACCTTGCTTTGCATTTCTTGCATAAAATTAAAAAGTGCGTCTACATTGCTGGTTTAAAAAATAGAATAATAAATAGTGCTACATAGTACATTTGCACCTTGCTGTGCATTTCTTGCAAAAAATTAAAAAGAGCGTCTACATTGCTGGTTTAAAAAAAAAGAATAATAAATAGTGCTACATAGTACATTTGCACCTTGCTGTGCATTTCTTGCACAAAATTAAAAAGTGCGTCGACATTGCTGGTTTAAAAAAAAAAAAAAATAGTGCTGCATAGTATATTTGCACCTTGCTGTGCATTTCTTGCACAAAATTAAAACGTGTGTCTACATTGCTGGTTTAAAAAAAAAAGAATAATAAATAGTGCTACATAGTACATTTGCACCTTGCTGTGCATTTCTTGCACAAAAATAAAAAGTGCGTCTACATTGCTGGTTTAAAAAAAAAATATTCTAAATACTACATTTGCGGCCAGCGGTGCATTTCTTGCATGAAAATAAAAAGTGCGTCTACATTGCTGGTTTGAAAAAAAAAAAGAATATTCTAAACACTACATTTGCGGCCAGCGGTGCATTTCTTACACAAAAATAAAAAGTGCGTCTACATTACCGGTTTTAAAAAAAAAGAATAATAAATAGTGCTACAAAGAACATTTGCACTTTGCTGTGCATTCCTTGCACCAACTTAAAAAGGGTGTCGATGTTGCTGGTTTAAAAAAAAAAGAAAAAATAGTGCTACATAGTACATTTGCACCTTGCTGTGCATTTCTTGTACAAAATTAAAAAGTGCGTCGACATTGCTGGTTTAAAAAAAAATAAAAAATAGTGCTACATAGTACATTTGCACCTTGCTGTGCATTTCTTGCACAAAATTAAAAAGTGTGTCGATATTGCTGGTTTAAAAATAAAATAAAATATATTCCTACATAGTACATTTGCACCTTGCTGTGCATTTCTTGCATAAAATTAAAAAGTGCGTCTACATTGCTGGTTTAAAAAAAGAATAATAAATAGTGCTACATAGTATATTTGCACCTTGCTGTGCATTTCTTGCACAAAATTAAAAAGTGCATTGACATTGCTGGTTTAAAAAAAAAAATTGTGCTACATAGTACATTTGCACCTTGCTGTGCATTTCTTGCACAAAATTTAAAAGTGCGTCCACATTGCTGGTTAAAAAAAAAAAATAGTGCTACATAGTACATTTGCACCTTGCTGTGCATTTCTTGCACAAAATTAAAAAGTGCGTCTACATTGCTGGTTTTAAAAAAAAATATTCTAAATACTATATTTGCGTCTAGCGGTGCATTTTTTGCACAAAAATAAAAAGAGTATCTATATTGCTGGTTTAAAAAAAAAATTCTAAATGCTAAATTTGCGGCCAGCGCTGCATTTCTTACATGAAAATAGAAAGTGCGTCTACATTGCTGGTTTAAAAAAAATTTTTCTAAACATTACATTTGCGGCCAGCGGTGCATTTCTTGCACAAAAAAAAAGTGCGTCTACATTGCCGGTTTAAAAAAAAAGAATAATAAATAGTGCTACATAGTACATTTGCACCTTGCTTTGCATTTCTTGCACAAAATTAAAAAGTGCATCGACATTTCTTTTTTTTTAAAAAAAATAAAAAATAGTGCTACATAGTACATTTGCACCTTGCTGTGCATTTCTTGCACAAAATAAAAAGTGCGTCGACATTGCTGGTTTAAAAAAAAATAGTGCTACATAGTACATTTGCACCTTGCTGTGCATTTCTTGCACAAAATTAAAAAGTGTGTCTACATTGCTGGTTTAAAAAAAAAGAATAAAAAATAGTGCTACATAGTAAATTTGCACCTTGCTGTGCATTTCTTGCACAAAATTTAAAAGTGCGTCGACATTACTGGTTTAAAAAAAAATAAATAGCGCTACATAGTACATTTGCACCTTGCTGTGCATTTCTTGCACAAAATTAAAAAGTGTGTCTACATTGCTGGTTTAAAAAAAAAGAATAATAAATAGTGCTGCATAGTACATTTTCAACTTGCTGTACATTTCTTGCATAAAATTAAAAAGTGCGTCGACATTAAAAAATAGTGCTACATAGTACATTTGCACCTTGGTGTGCATTTCTTGCACAAAATTAAAAAGTGTGTCGATATTGCTGGTTTAAAAATAACATAAAATATATTGCTACATAGTACATTTGCACCTTGCTGTGCATTTCTTGCATAAAATTAAAAAGTGTGTCTACATTGCTGGTTTAAAAAAAAAGAATAATAAATAGTGCTACATAGTATATTTGCACCTTGCTGTGCATTTCTTGCACAAAATTAAAAAGTGCGTCGACATTGCTGGTTAAAAAAAAAAAAAAAATAGTGCTACATAGTACATTTGCACCTTGCTGTGCATTTCTTGCACAAAATTAAAAAGTGCGTCTACATTGCTGGTTTTAAAAAAAAATATTCTAAATACTATTTTTGCGTCCAGCGGTGCATTTTTTGCACACAAATAAAAAGTGTATCTATATTGCTGGTTTAAAAAAAAAATTCTAAATGCTAAATTTGCGGCCAGCGCTGCATTTCTTACATGAAAATAGAAAGTGCGTCTACATTGCTGGTTTAAAAAAAAATATTCTAAACATTACATTTTCGGCCAGCGGTGCATTTCTTGCACAAAAAAAAGTGCGTCTGCATTGCCAGTTTAAAAAAAAAGAATAATAAATAGTGCTACATAGTACATTTGCACCTTGCTTTGCATTTCTTGCACAAAATTAAAAAGTGCATCGACATTTCTTTTTAAAAAAATAAAATAAAAAATAGTGCTACATAGTACATTTGCACTTTGCTGTGCATTTCTTGCACAAAATTAAAAAGTGTGTCTACATTGCTGCTTTAAAAAAAAGAATAATAAATAGTGCTGCATAGTACATTTGCACCTTGCTGTGCATTTCTTGCACAAAATTAAAAAGTGCGTCGACATTGCTGGTTTAAAAATAAATAAAAAATAGTGCTACATAGTACATTTGCACCTTGCTGTGCATCTCTTGCACAAAATTAAAATGTGCGTCGACATTGCTGGTTTAAAAAAAAAATATATAGTGTTACATAGTACATTTGCACCTTGCTGTGCATTTCTTGCATAAAATTAAAAAGTGCATCTACATTGCTGGTTTAAAAAAAAATAATAAAATATAGTGCTACATAGTCCATTTGCACCTTGCTGTGCATTACTTGCACCAAAATTAAAAAGTGCGTCTACATTGCTGGTTTAAAAAAAAGAAGAATAATAAATAGTGCTACATAGTACATTTGCACCTTGCTGTGCATTTCTTGCACAAAATTAAAAAGTGCGTCGACATTGCTGGTTTAAAAAAAAAAAAAATAGTGCTACATAGTACATTTGAACCTTGCTGTGCATTTCTTGCACAAATTAAAAAGTGTGTCTACATTGCCGGTTTAAAAAATAATATAAATTTGTGCTAAATAGTACATTTTCATCCAGAATGAGGAGAGCATCAACTAAGGGACGTGGTCGTGATGCTGCTGGTGTTGGTGGTGTTTGGGAAGCTCCTGTTGCAAGGAGAGGACGTGGTTGATCTGTGCCAGCTACACGCACAAATGAAACACCTTCCTCAGGTGCAAGTAGCTGACAGAACCTTCAACGTTATATGGTAGGCCCGAATGCCGCTCAACGAATGGTGAGGCCAGAACAAGTACAGGCGATAGTCGATTGGGTGGCTGACAATGCATCCAGTTCCTTCACATTGTCTCCCAGTCCCTTGCTGAAAGCTCAGAGTTGGCACCTGAACCCCATGGCCATCTGTCTTTCACCTCAGCCCCTTGTAAATCAGCCAAACAGTCTGAGCCCCAAGTCATGTAGCAGTCTCTTATGCTTTTTGATGATTCTCCTGGTGTGCTTTCTGTGGGCCATCCACATAGCCCTGCCCCAGAAGTGGAAGACATTGAGTGCACCGATGCCCAACCACTTCTGTTGCAGGATGAGAACATGGAAACACCACCGCAGCACGTCTCTGATGATGACGAAACACAGGTGCCAACTGCTGCGGCTTTCCACAGTGTGCGGACTGACAAGGAGGGCAGTGGTGAAGAGTGGGTGGAAGATGATGTGGAGGATGATGAGGTCCTAGACCCCACATGGAATGAAGGTCATGCGAGTGACGTGTGCAATTTGGAGGAAGAGGTGGTGGTCGCACAGAGGCACCAGCACAGCAAAAGAGGAAGCAGGTTGCAAGAGTGGAGCGACCGTCCCCTAGACAGTATGCCTGCTACTACCCACCGCACCCAGGGACCTAGCACACCAAAGGCAGCTCAAAGGAGTTCCCTGGCATGGCAGTTCTTCAGACAATGTGCTGACGATAAGACACGAGTGGTTTGCACGCTGTGCAATCAGAGCCTGACGTGAGGCATAAATGTTCTAAACCTGAGCACAACCTGCATGACCAGGCATCTACATGCAAAGTACAAGCTGCAGTGGAATAAGCACCTCAAAATCAAAGAAAGGTCTCGGGCTCCTCCTGCTTCCTCTTCTGCTGCTGCCTCTGCCTCTTCCTCCACCTCTACAGTGGCAGTGTCACCTGCCACCCAGCAAACAGACCATGTGACAACAACGCCACCATGTCCGCCCCCGTCCCCAAGCATTTCCACACCATGGTCCCATGGAAGCTTACAGCTGTCCATCTCCCAAACACTCGAGAGAAAGAGGAAGTACCCCCCCTACCCACTTGTGATCCCTTGTCCTGAATGCCAGCATTTCAAAATTCCTGGCCTTTGAAATGCTGTCATTCCGTCTGGTGAACATGGACAGCTTTAAAAACCTGATGGCGGTGGCTGTCCCACAGTACGTGGTTCCCAGCCGCCACAACTTTTCCAGGCGAGCCATCCCTTCCCTGCACAAACAAGTCGGGGACAAGATAAAGTGTGCACTGCACAACGCCATCTGTGGCAAGGTCCACACAACCACTGATACGTGGACTAGTAAGCATGAGCAGGGACGCTATATATCGCTAACTGCACACTGGGCAAATGTAGTGGCAGGTGGGCCTGAGGTGGATAGCAGTTTGGCGTATGTCCTTCCACCACCGAGGATTGCAGGGCATTTCTCTTTGCCTCCTGTTTAGAGTTGATCGAACACCTGGATGTTCGGGTTCGGCCGAACTTCGGGAAAAAGTCTGGGTTCGGGCCCGAACTTGACCCGAACTTTATTCCGGACCCCGAACCCCATTGAAATCAATGGGGACCCGAACTTTTAGGCGCAAAAATGGCTGTAACAAAGTCCTGGCAAGTCCTAGAGGTCTGCAAACGGAAGGAAAATGGGGGTAAGAGTCGGACAAGTGCCCTACAAAGAAATGGGGATAGGGAAATTACTTAAAATAATTTGTAAGCTAAAATCACATAAAAAAATAAAAAATGGAGGTGGATGTGGAGTTGGAGGTTGAGAAGGCGGTGGAAGTGGCGGTGGAGGAGGAGGAGGTAGCCAACACTGTTTTTTTTAATTTTTGTGCAAGAAATGCACCGCTGGCCGCAAATGTAGTTTTTAGAATATTTTTTTTTTTAAACCAGCAATGTAGACATTTTTTTTATTTTTGTGCAAGAAATGCACCGTTGGCCGCAAATGTAGTTTTTGGAATATTTTTTTTTTTTAAGCCAGCAATGTAGATGCACTTATTAATTTTGTGCACGAAACAATAATCTGTCCCTTAAAGCAACAGCTGGAACCTTTCCCTATAGAACTTGGAGAGGATTTTAGAACAATAATCTGTCCCTTAAAGCAACAGCTGAAACCTTTCCCTATAGAACTTGGAGATGATTTTAGAACAATAATCTGTCCCTTAAAGCAACAGCTGGAACCTTTTCCCTATAGAACTTGGAGATGATTTTAGAACAATAATCTGTCCCTCTAAGCAACAGCTGGAACCTTTCCCCTATAGAACTTGGAGATGATTTTAGAACAATAATCTGTCCCTCTAAGCAACAGACTCTACCTAGTCCAGTCAGATTGTTCTGTGCAGCAGGATGAGGTCTGCAATCTGTCCCTCAAAGCAGCAGTACTAGTAATCTCTACCTAGTCCACAATCAGATCGTTCAGTAATGCAGGATGAGATGTTATATAGTATTTGAAATCTGTCCCTCACAGAGAAAGCAGCATCCTCTCCCTAAACTAGCCTGAGAGCATATGACATGCAGCTCGGTGACTCCAGCCCCATATAGTGTCTGGGTCACATGATGCACTGGCCAATCACAGCCATGCCATTAGTAGGCATGGCTGTGGTGGCTTCTAAGGGCAAACCAGTGAAACACTTGTTGATTGGCTGCCATTGGCACTTATTCAACACGTGTAATAAAATACCAGAACCCCGAACTCAAACTTTTTTTGAAAAGTCCAGGTTCGGGTCCGGGTCCCGGACACCCCAAAGTTCGGTACGAAACCAAACTTTACAGTTCGGGTTCGCTCAACTCTACTCCTGTTGCCTCCTCCTCCTACACCGCTTCCTCCTCCTCTACCACCTCCTCATCCAGTCAGCGTAACACCTTCACCACCAACCTCAGCACATCCAGGGAGAAACGACAGCAGGCTGTTTTAAAACTGATATGTTTGGGGGATAAACCCTACATTGCGCAGGAGCTGTGGATGGGCATTGAACAACAGACCGATGAGTGATTGTTGCCACTGAGCCTCAAGCCCGGTGTCACGTACCTGGTCAATGAGCCTGACTTATGCAGTAGGTAACTTCCCTTACTACCCTGACTCGGGAACCCCTGGTAGAGTAGACAGGTGGCTGGGGAGTGCAGGATGGCACAGGGTCGGACTGGATCACTGGTGTTGGTAGAAGTCCGCTGGAGCACTCGTGCACTTGAAGAATGGTCGTACAGGCCGGGTCGTGAAACAAGCTGGCAGTGCGGTACAAGAGGAGTAGGCAGATGGATGGTCGGGTTCAAGCAGGGTCGTCAACAGGCGGGCAGGCAAGATACAGGAGGGCTAGGCAAGAGAGTGGTCGTAGGCAGTCCAAAGGTCGGTGCAGGCAGAAATCAGCAAAGTCAGGCAATCCGGGTCACAGGAACAGAGGAACCGATACAGGGCGCTCAGGAATACACACTATACGCTGTAGTTCAGACAGCATTTGCTAGAGGAAGCAGGAAGTTTAAATAGAGCTGCCTCTCAGCAATTAGAGGAAACACAGCCCAATGCAATTAACCCTTAGCGCAGTCTTCTAACACCCGGCCTGGTGGTGTGCGATAATGGGCAAAATCTCGTAGCAGCTCTGGGCCTAGCCCGTTTGACGCACATGACTTGCTTGGCGCATGTGCTGAATTTGGTGGTGCAGAAATCTCTAAAAAACTACCCGGATATGTCAGAGCTGCTGCAGAAAGTGCGGGCCGTCTGTGCGTGCTTTCGGATTTCTCACCCTGCTGCTGCTCACCTGTCTGCGCTGCAGCGGAACTTTGGCCTTCCCGCTCACCGCCTCCTATGCGACGTGCCCACAAGGTGGAAATCCACCTTGCACATGCTGGAGAGACTGTGCGAGCAGCAGCAGGCAATAGTGAAGTTTCAGCTGCAGCACGCATGGGTCAGTCGCTCTGCGGAACAGCACCACTTCACCACCGAGTGGGCCTCCATGCGAGACCTGGGTACCATATTGCGGTGTTTCTAGTACTCCACCAACATAGCCAGTGCAGATGACGCTGTTCTCAGCGTTACTATCCCACTTCTATGTCTCCTTGAAAAAACACTTTGGGTGATGATGGAAGAGGATGTGGCACAGGAGGAAGAAGAGGAGGAAGAGGGGTCATTTCCACGGTTATCAGGCCAGTCATTCACAAGTGGCTCGGAGGGTGGGTTCCTGCACCAGCATAGGCCAGGTTAAAAAAATTTCAAGCCAGGGCACAGTTCTGGAGGATGAGGAGGACGATGATGATGATGAGGAGGAGGAGGAACCGTGTTCACAGCAGGTTGGCACCCAACGCAGCTCGTGGGCATCACTGGAGCATGGCTGGGGGGATACGGAGGACACAGACGATACACCTCCCACAGAGGACAGCTTGTGTTTGCCTCTGGGCAGTCTGGCACACATGAGTGACTAAATGATGCAGTGCCTGCGCAATGACAGCCAAGTTGCCCACTTTGTAACTTGTGTTGATTACTGGGTGGCCACCCTGCTGGATTACTGTTACAAGGACAAGGTGCCGTCCTTATTTCCCTCACTGGAGCATGATCAGAAGATGCACAAATACAAGCGCATGCTGGTAGACGCGCTGCTGAGGGCATTCCCAAATGACACCGGGGGCTCAGTAGAAGCACAAGGCGAAGGCAGAGGAGGAGGAAGAGGTCGCCAACGCAGCTGTGGCACTGCCAGTACCTCAGAAGGCAGGGTTAGCATGGCCGAAATGTGGAAAAGCTTTGTCAGCAGCATGCCACAACAAATAGCACCACCAGCTGATAGGCAACGTCTTAGCAGGAGGCAGCATTTCAGCAACATGGTGGAACAGTATGTGTGCACACGCCTACACGTACTGATTGATGGGTCTGCCCCATTCAACTTCTGGGTCTCCAAATTGGGCACATGGCCTGAGCTTGCCCTTTATGCCTTGGAGGTGCTGGCCTGCCCTGCAGCCAGTGTATTGTCTGAACGTGTGTTTAGCAGTGTTTTATCACAGACAAGCGCAGCCGCCTGTCCACAGCCAACGTGGACAAGCTAACCTTTATTAAAATGAACCAGGCATGGATCCCATAAGACTCGTCTGTACCTTGCGCAGAATAGACATTTATACCGGCCTCACACAGCCATTGGTATACTTAAGTGAACTTATCCTTTTTTTTTTTTTATAGAACATAAGTCTTTATTGTAATTTTAACAGGAGAAACATGAAAAATAAACCATGGTACATTTTATATGGAAAAAGTGAACCCATGCCAGAACATCTCTGGGTTTGTCTGCAGATAGTGACCTTTTTTTTTTTTTTTTTAATATGTCTCAATATTTTGGGGGCTACCCCAATTAGAAAAGAAAAACAAACAAACAAAAAACAGTGTTGGCTACCTCCTCCACCTCCACTTCCACCTACATCGCCACAGTCACCGCCTCCTCAACCTCCTGCTCCACATCCACCTCCTGCTCCATTTTTTTATTTTATGTGATTTTAAGTTATTTGCCTATCCACATTTGTTTGCAAGGCACTTGTCCTACTCTTACCTCCATTTTGCTTCCTTTTGCAGCCCTCTAACCCTTTCCACGACTTTTTTAGAGCCATTTTAGTGCCCAAAAGTTCGGGTCATCATTGACTTCAATGGGGATCGGGGTTCGGGGTCATGTTTGGGTCCACTTCGGGGCCGAACTCAAACTTTTTCGCGAAGTTTGGCCAAACCCGAACATCCAGGTGTCTGCTCAACTCTACTCACGTTTTAGATGTACTCTCTCCCTCACTGGAACCGAAAAGGACTCTAGGAGAGAAGATGACATCACTTATCTGCCTCTGTTTACATTACAGAGGCAGAGGAGGCATTTCATTCGCCAGGACCGATCAGCAGGTGCAGACCAAATTCATTGGTCTGTGCCTGTAGATCGATTGGTTCTGAAGCAAACCCGATCGTCGTGCCCCCTAGCCGCGGGCGTTAGCACCGTCTATAAATGGCAATCTGCGTACAGCTGCCACTTTTCAGCAGTAAATGTACGTGAGGGGTATTCCGATCGTATTCTGCCTTCGGTTCATACTAGTCTCACTTCACCTTTGGGTGACAGAATTCTTGCTGCTCAGATCCATTCTCCTCCCAAGAAACCTTGTGAACCCTACTTTGTCCCTGCTGTGCTCCAGACTTACCATTCTCCCAAGGCTGCTGGCCACCCAGGGAAGAATCAACTGATTTGGGCTATTTCCCAACAATTCTGGTGGCCTTGTCCCCGCACTGATGTAGTCACCTATGTAGCTCCTTGTTCTGCGTGTGCTCAGAGTAAGACACCACACCTTCCAGTGGGCCTCCTACAACCCATACTCAATGGAGAGAGGCCTTGGACCCACCTGTCTATGGTTTTTATTGTGAAGTTACCCAACTCCCAGGGCAATACAGTTATCCTTATGGCGGTTGACCGGTTCTCGAAAATGTCACATTGTATTCCACTTAGGAATTTGCCCACATCCAAAGAACTGGCATCCATTTTTGTTTTTGCTTGGGAGATCTTTTGCTTACATGGGCTACCCAAGGTTATCATCTCAGACAGGGGTAGCCAGTTTGTGTCCTGGTTTTGGCGAGCCAAAGTGCTGAATAGTTAAAACATGAAATTAATATAGTTCATGAAATATCCCAATAAAGTGATTAACACCAGGAATCTTCAAGGATAAATATTTCTGAGTAGAGTGCTCACTCACCAGCTCACAATGCTTTCTCAATTAAGAGAACAAATAAAGCGCTTGGATGAATCCACTGCAATAAACAGGTTAATAGAGATGTCTCCTTGTTCACAATTCCTCCCATATTGTTCAAATGAAAAATAAAAACAACAACATAGTGCAGTAGGTCTATACAATGATAGAAAAGAGTGCACATTGACAACACATAGGTGAAGGTGAAACATACGTGACTTCAAGTGATATAGTACCACCACATGTATTGAACCAGAAATTCACTTTAATAGTGCCTATAGGAATGCAGCCAGTTGATTGGATCCTGATAAAAGATCTCCAGTCCAGCATTCAGGGCATCCACTGATACTCCAAAGGCATAGGGGAACAGGCAGCCATCATAACACCAGGAATGTTGCCCAAATAAAACAAAAATGCGGCAACATAGTGTAATCCGTATAAAATGTATTAAAAACAATATAAATGCCAGACAAAAAAATAATAAAAGGTGGCTTACATCTGGAACACCGCCATATGCTCACAGGCAGTGGCGGTGCTGTGTCACATGTAAATGCAGGTTTCTGAAGCGTTTCAAGTGATAGCTAATTTTCAAAGGGTCCTACACTGTTGCGTTTCAATCCGCCTCTAGTGGCGTTTCAATCCTGGGCATTTCAATCCACCTCTAGTGGCCAGAAAGCAAAATTATGTGATCCAATGACAATGCAGAGCACACACATGGCCCAATCAAACCACAGTGCCCCACTCAGGCTGCTGTGGATGACAATATGATTTACACGTGCAACAGTTAGTAATCACAGCTGTCTTGTTACAAGAATATTCAGGGGCATAGAATAAATTGGTTCAACCTAACATTCAGACCAAAGACAGATGTATCGTTGATGTCAAAATGAAGAGGGGACATGGCCCTGAGGCACAAAATCCACATATGAAAAAATCTAGGGATGCAAAAAAAGAAAATGTCACATACCTGGGTGTCATTGAAACAGGATCTTCCAGGTCCCACAGCTGCAGCCTTACCTGTTGTGCCACAGGGGAGCTCTAGAGTTCTTACAATGTTCTCCCAGCCTGATGCACTGCCTTGGACTCACTAGCCCCACCTGCTGCCAGCTGCAGACAATGTACAATCAAGCAACCCATAAAAACCAGCACTTCCTGTTACTCAATGCCCGTTTGTTGGACTTGCTCCATGGGTGTTTGATTGCTCTGTATTGCTGATTCCTGTATATTGAACTTCTGCCTGAATACTTGACTACTCTCCAGCCTGCTGATTCGGTACTTCATCGCCAGCTCGTGTATGACCTCTGCCTGCTTGACCACTCTCTGGAGATCGATTTTGTACTGCTTTGCCTGATCTGTTGCCGACCTAATCTGATCGACTACGTTTTCACCTGAATCCTCAGCGCACAAGTTCCACTTCGGACACTACCTACCACAGGTATCTTACAGAATAAAAAAGTCAGATCCTGTTCATTGAAGTTGGATTGAAATTGGACTTCAAGTCGCAGGGCAATGTCGGATCCACAGTCGTACGACTGTCGTGTCGTACCAGTGTGAACCCAGCCTTAGACTTTGGTTATATCATTAAGAAGAACACCTGGCTGAGATTTATTAAGATGACTGTTGGATTTTCAAGGAACATTTTTTGCAGTATGTGTGGCATTTGTCAAACATAAGAATTGCCTTTGGGGGGCGTGTCCAGACATGCTGGCAGAGAGACGTGTGCCGCCGAGGCTCCGCCGAGGACAACATCGTCCAGTGCAATCCAGCCTGGGGAAATAAGGGTGAGGCATCCTAATACCCTAGCCCTTCTCCCCAGCTCCTAAGCTCCAGATCGAGCCACATATAGTCCGGATCGAAGACGTCCGGCCGCACCGATCCAAAATCGAGGCCGTGGCTTTTGCGGCCTACCGACCTCGGACCGAACGGCGGTGCTAGTGGGCCCCCTATTCTACAACTGAGCACCATCCACCCTGTAGCTCACCCCTCGGGACCCCCTAAGCAGCTCTACCTATCCTCCTTAGCTGGAAATTTCCACACTTGTCCTAAATCCTAGAGGGAACCGCGAGGCGGCCTATAGAGGCCTCTTAACAGAAGAAGAGAGAAGGCGCCTCTAAGTGCAGTAGTTTAAAAATGTATTAGATAAAACGGGATTATAAAACTCACATGTTTACAGGAAATTTAGCGCATTTTCTAACACGGATTGGTCGCTGCTTTATATTTGGAGGAAAATCGGGTGACATCTAGTGGTGAAAACCGAATACTACTCCTGAGGTATCATGATGATATGGATGTATGGAGGCCGTTATGCAACATTTTTAGATTGAAGTGTAGAAATATATTGAGAGATATATATACATATATTCAAAGGTGTTGCCGTAGGGAAAAACATCGGTGATTAATATCAGACACATTGTTGTTACAGGTAAAACATTGGACTATGGTGGTAGTAAAAACTATAAGCATATATAATAAAAAAACATTTATATCAAGAAGACCTCAGGAGTAGTATTCGGTTTTCACCACTAGATGTCACCTGATTTTCCTCCAAATATAAAGCAGCGACCAATCCATGTTAGAATATGCCTGAGGAAAGAGTGTGCCTAATGTTTATGTCACAGGCTGGAAAACTCAGAAACGCGTCGCACTACAGTGACGTAGGACGCTGTACATGCTGCCTCCCTGATGCCCCGGATGTTCCTCCACAACACGAGCGGATAGACTTACTGCAGGCGGTCATCTTGCTCCACCGGAACGCTCTGTGGATACAGCCGTACGGAAGACCACGTACACTACGGACATTGCTGCTTATCACGTCTCTCCGCAGACATGTATGCGGACATGTGCTAAATTTCCTGTAAACATGTGAGTTTTATAATCCTGTTTTATCTAATACATTTTTAAACTACTGCACTTAGAGGCACCTTCTCTCTTCTTCTGCTTCCAGTGATCTCGGATATGGCTATCCCCTAGAAGAGCTGCCAAACTGCAGAAGTGTTGTTGCATGTCTCATACCTTCAGACCCTTAGCCTGGCCCTGCGCCTATTCACCTTGCATATAGAGGCCTCTTAGGCCGCCATATTATCTTCCTGCCTCCCCCTGCACAGGCTGCACATATTTACACAGTAGTGGTGACAGCACTCATGGATCACCAGCCTCCCGCTCTACTCTAGTTCACCTGAAGGGGACTTAGTTTGTCCCTAGAGACAATGTGCGTTTAACCATATAGACTCTGCATACCGCGGTCCATCCCACAGCACTAGAAGCCCCCTCTTCATCTTGGGATGGGTAAAAACAAAGGAGCTCAATACCCCGCAAGATCCTGTTCACCCATGGCAATGTCAGCAGACTCATCCAAACCCATAGTAGACATCTTCCATTCACGCTTGCATGATATAATGGCGGACTCACAGGCTTCAGGAAGTAACGCAAGATGAGCCAGCAACAGCCCCGAAAAATGGGACACGCAACACACATCAAGAAACACCTCTCCTCCACGTGAGCGAACTCATCATACATTAAGTCTCAAAGACTTACACACAGTCGCAGCAGACATCAAAAATACCCTCTCCACTGCCATCGCGGAACTCAGATATACGACTTTTAAAACATAGTACAGAGGGTAGATGAAATAGAGGATACCACAACCCGCCACAACTCCGAAATTCGATCCACCAATCATATAATTGACTCACACACAGTGCACCTCAGGTATATGCATCGTCATCTTGAAGATTTAGAGAATAGAGGGCGCAGACATAATATAAGGATAAGAAATCTACCAGAATCCTTTGAACCAAACCAACTGCATATAACCCTCTTGCCGATATTCAACGACCTCCTGGAAAGACCACTGGATACCCCTATAGATATGGAGAGATTTCACAGGGCCTTGAAACCTAGGGGAAGAGATAACGAACCCCCAAGAGATGTAATCTGCAACATCGTAAATTTCCAATTAAAGGAAGACATACTACGCAGTGCCAGAACCAGGGGGCGCATTATTTTCCAAGGTCACGAAATAAAACTTTTTCAAGACCTCTCTCAAATGAACCTACAATAACTGAAAGATCTACACCCTCTGCTAGATCTCCTCAGAGAAAGGAACATACCATACCACTGTCTGTCCACTGGCCCCCCAAATCGTCCAACACTCCTGAAAGTTCCAGAAGATCTGCCATCTTTTTGTGAAAGACTGAACATCCCCCTGGTCAACCTACCAAACTGGTATAGCGACCTGCGGCCACAGCACCAACTCCCTGAGGAACCCATGGAAATGCAACAACATGGCGACCCTCCTCTGCAAAGGCGGCGATGACTATCAGCCAGATATTCTCCACCCCCAGCAAACAGGTACTCACCGGGAGAGGGAAGTGTTCCTTCTTCCCCAGCCCACCGTAAGCTCAGAAAAGAATAATTCCTTAAGCTTCATTTTGATTCTCTTTGAACATTTCAGACCTGTTTCTTTGTTTACCCATACCATACTTATTCAAGGAAAAGTGAGTTTACACTACAGGATAAGAAAACTAACTTTGTTCTGCAACAAGTTTTAAGTTTCAGGTTCATTTTCAATGACGGCAGTTTGAAGCAGTAAGATTACCACCCTAACCACTGTATGTGTGGTCTGAGCCTTTCTTCCCAAACCGCAGAACCACAGGACCAAAAGTTGTCCAGTCTGCTATAACTTCAAA
Organism: Glandirana rugosa; assembly: GCA_018402905.1. Taxonomy (NCBI): domain Eukaryota; kingdom Metazoa; phylum Chordata; class Amphibia; order Anura; family Ranidae; genus Glandirana; species Glandirana rugosa. The sequence goes on from BLSH010081860.1 coordinate 95,205, forward strand.
AATGATATGACTACACTCTCTGCAGGATACTTAAGTCCTTTCTAGACGTATTGGGAGAGACGTAACTTGTTGAACTTACTTATCATCGTAGATGATTTATGCCAGCTACTTGCCTATTTTTCCATCCACCAAAGTAATATAACATTATACGGTAAATAGACTTCAACTCTCAAGTGCACAATACATCATATTTTTTGGGCTGATCCCGTCCATATCATCTCACCAGTGCTAAGACATACCTTTATACATGTAATATTTTTAATCCAACACCCAAGGCTATCTTACTCCTCGGTCTCAGTCTAAGAAAGCAATAGCCCAAACAATAGCACCGCAATCCATGTCTCAAATTCTCCACACCCATGGAAGGATGACATGGTCGGGACAACCCAAATACTAATAGCAGGTCAGAAGTGAACTTCCAGAAAACCTAATACCACTTAATCCTATTTGGCCTTGGTAGATTCTTATATATATTCTGTCCAATTATCCTAAGATGTACCCCCTGGAGAATATCCAGGATCAAAACTATGATACTACATTTGGTCTTTGTCTCTCTTCGGCCGATAGTCAGCTCATAGTCTGGATTAAATTCATAGAGTTTTAGCTAAGACCCTCCTGCTTACTTAAGCTTTATTATTGTTTTAATGCACCTAACACAACCACTTCCCGACCAGCGGCGTAAATAGGCGGCGGCTGGTTTTGAGCGGCTCTACTGGGACATAGCCTGCAGCTGCAGGCTATATCCCAGTATCATTTTTTAGAGCTGGCGGTCGGCTATCCAGGGGTAATGACCGATCCGGCTCGGGAGCCACTCGGTTGTTATCCCAGGGGGCGGGAGGGGACAACCCCCTCCCGCCGCCTTCCGCCGCTCTTCTCCGGCCTCCCATCCCACCGGGAGACCGGAGCAATGATCCGGCGCCTCCGCCAGCTAGAAGGAGACCTGATAGAAGTTGTATTCGGCTCCGATTGGGTCTCCTTCAGCAAATTCCGGAAGCGACTTCATAACGTCACTTCCAGTGTACTCGGTGACTAACGGCGCCAATTTAAAAAAAATGACAGTATTCAGAATCTCAGTTTTTGGCGATCTGAATGCTGTGAAGTTCAAAGTAGACCCCCCAGTCCTCCAAAAAGAGTACCTGTCACCACATATTACTATCACAAGGGATGTTTACATTCCTTGTGATAGCAATAAAAGTGATCAGAATTTTTTTTTTAAAGGAACAGTGTTAAAAATAAATAAATAAATAAAAAAAAATTAAAAAAGTAAAGCGCCACCATCCCCGCGAGCTCGCGCACCGAAGAAAAAGCATACGTAAGTCGCACCCGCATATGAAAACGGTGTTCAAACCACACATGCAAGGTATTGCCATGATTGCCAGAGTGTGAGTAGTAATTCTAGCAAAAGACCTCCTCTGCATCTCTAACCTGGTAACCGATAACATTTTTTAAAGCGTCGCCTATGGAACTTTTTAAATACCGGATTTTGTCGCCATTCTGCAAGTGCACGCAATTTTCATCCGTGTCATGTATGGTATCTATTTACTCGGCGTAACATCCTCTTTTACAATATACAAAAAAATTGGGCTAACTTTACTGTTGTCTTATTTTTTAACTAAAAAAAGTGAAATGTTTCCAAAAAAATTGTGCTTGAAAGACCGCTGCGCAAATACCGTGTGACAAAAAGTATTGAAACAATCTCCATTTTATTCTCTAGGGTGTTTGAAAAAAATATATACATAATGTTTGGGGGTTCTAAGTAATTTTCTAGCAAAAAAAACTGTTTTTAGATTGTAACCAACAAAGGTAAAAAAGGGGCCCGGTTGGTAAGTGGTTAATTGTTACTTTACCTGGTTTTTATGTAACAGATCTTGCTCCATCCAGGCATCGGCAACGTTGGGAGACCGCTACCTACAATATTACATAAGCCAAAGTAAGGCCCACACTCTCATAGTGTTAATACGATTTCAGCCACAGGCAAGGGAAAATAACTCACTATTCCCAAACCTCTTAAGCATGGTCCCGCCCACTAATCTTTCTTCCTGGGTTACAGGTCCCTCTGTACCCTGTCGATGCTGGAGGAGATGTTAAATGTTTGTCAAATTATAGTTTAATTGTTTCACACTCAAGGTTATGTCATCCTGCTTGTCCTGATTGACTGCCATGTGGTCACTTGCTATACACCCACACACACCATCTTGCCAATCCATCAACTGCCCTAAAACAACTGTTCACACATGCACCAACCATACTTCACTACCATTTACAATTACAGAAGACACCATACTCACCCCCACATAACATCTATAATACAACACTATATATTTATCCTGTAAACAACAGCCCTACTAATACCGAGCCACAACCTCCACGCGTTACCTTAACAATTTGTTAAACATGCCACCTTTACCACTACATTTACCCCTTCTAAGCTTCTACCAATTATAACATTTCTACTGATACATATATTATGAGATGGACCGCGGTTCAGCGGAGACTTGCCCACATCACCAGTCCCTCTAAGAACGCTTTGATTGTTCATACCCTCATGTAGTAGCCTCCGTCCATTCCCTCCCCCTCACAGCTGTGGTTATTTATCACAGCTGACACTACCCGACAGATACTGTCTTTGGTACTGAAGAGCTGGTCTCATTTCAGTAGTCGTTAATTGTACGACACCTTCAGGTGTTCCTATCCCTTAAGTGGGATTAACCTCCCTTTTTTTTTTTCAGCTGCTCCCCCAACTCCTTCCCATGTTCTCCGAAATGACCCACCTCAAACTAATATTGCTTAACATTAAAGGACTAAACATCCCAGAAAAAGAAGTAAAACCCTTATGCATATGAAAAAACTCAAGGCGGATATCATACTCTTCCAGGAAACTAATTTCCGCTCTAACAATTCCCAAACTATCCAACCTGGATTTCCCCACGATGTTCCATGCTACAAATAGTCTGGCCAAAACAAAAGGAGTAGCCATCCTTATATCAAAAAATTTACCTTTAGAAATAACTGACTCTTTAAGTGATACAGAAGGGCGCTTCCTCTTCATCAAAGGAACACTTTGGGGAAAACCGAACACCATAGCTAACATTTACAGCACAAACAAAGCTCAAGTCTCATTCTTCAGAGACACTATAACTGAACTAATCTCTTTCCAAAAAGGTATGGTGATTCTGGGAGGTGACTTTAATATAGCTCTCAACCCTCTAGAAGACACTTCCTCTGGAACCTCCTCCTTACCATTCCAAGATCTTAAACAAACCAAAAAACAACTACATGACACCCTACTACACGATACATGGCGTACTCTTCACCCAACTGATAGGGACTATACTTTCTATTCCACACCGCACAACAGATACTCCAGACTGGATTATTTCTGGATCTCCCAAAAAGACTTGCCTGTGCTCTCCGGGGCCACGATAGAAACCATGTTCCTCTCAAACCACCATCCAATCTCCATTTCCCTATAATTTCCACAAACGCCCCACACCTCCAAGACATGGCGCCATGACCCTTCTCTGCTCTCCAACCAAGAAAATCTAATATCAATAACGAAAAACATTCAAGACTTTTTCTTAACAAACGACACTCCAGACACTAACCCCATCACACAATGGGAAGCTCACAAATGTCTGGTTAGAGGCCTTCTGATAGCCAAAGCCTCTGCTCGCAAAAAAGCCAAACAAGCCAAAATAAATGCCCTCCTGAAGAAAATTCACACCTTGGAACAAATTCATAAAAGAACAAGAGCCAATAATACTTTATTAGAACTCACTCAAAAACATTCCATCCTCGCAGAGGAACTGGGCCATAAAGTAAAAAGAAAATATATTTTATCACAAAAAGTTTTCTACGAACACTGCAACAAAAGCGGGAAATACCTAGCTAGAGCTATGCAAGAAAGAAAGGCTATTAACACAATCCGCTCAATTTAAACCTCCAAAGAACGAACGGTCCACACAAAAGAAGACATAGCCAACCAATTTGCAAAATACTATGCTGATCTATATAACCTGCCCCTAGAACAAAAACCCCCTGATTTACAAAACTCTAGAAAACAAATAATTGAAGACTTCCTTAAAAAAACATGCCCCCAAATCATTAGACAAACAACTAGCCAAAGATATAGATGGTCCACTACTGGAAGAGGAATTCAAATTGGCTCTCAAGCAAACAAAAACCGGGAAAAGCCCGGGCTTCTCGGCTTCTTACTATAAATCCTTCCCTGAACTCTTAGCACATCCTTTCCTCAGAGCAGTCAACCTCTTAGCAGTCAATGACTCCCCCCTCGCACAATTTACTTGAAGCCCATATAACAGTTATCCAGAAACCAGATAAAGACCCTACTCAAACAGCCAGCTACCGCCCCATCTCACTTCTTAATACTGACTTAAAAATGTGTGCGAAAATCCTAGCAAACAGAATTCTGCCCTTTATTACAGGACTAGTACATAAAGATCAAGTTGGTTTTGTCCTGGGTCGGGAAGCCAGGGATAGCACCTTAAAGGCTATCAACATCCAATACTGGCTAAACAAAAACAAATTACCTGGTTTCCTCCTCTCTCTGGACGCTGAGAAGGCATTCCATAGGTTGGCCTGGGATTACTTGAAAGCCACACTGGTCGCAATAGGATTGGGCCCTAGAATCATCTCCCTTATTATGGCCCTATATGCCAACCCCTGCACAAAGGTGAGAGTCAACGGCCTCCTATCGAACGCCTTCTCAATTCATAATGGCACACGGCAGGGCTGCCCCCTCTCCCCTATCCTTTTTATCCTAACACTTGAACCCTTCCTCAGAAGGATAAGAAGTAATATTGCCATAAAAGGGATTCTGCTTGCAGAGAAACACTATAAGATTGCCACTTTCGCAGATGATCTACTTCTATTCCTATAAGATCCCCTAACTTCCATCCCAAACATCCTGAAAGGCCTCAAAGTTTTCCAGTACATTTCACAATTTAAAATCAACTACTCAAAATCTGAAGACCTGAACATATCTCTCCCTTCCTACCAACTTAAAGCTTGTCAAGACAACTTTGCATTTGTCTGGAGATCCGACTCCATCAAATATCTAGGCATAAACCTAACGGCACACTCATCCAATCTCTAACAAAAATTACATACCCTTCCTACAAAACATCAAAAACGACTTCAAGAGATGGAGTAAACCGCATTATTCTCGGTTTGGCAGAGCAGCCATTATCAAAATGGACATACTCCCACGCATCCTCTACATTCTACAGACAATACCTATTGCAATCCTGCCAACCTTTTTTCAAACTGTCAGAAAACTATGTTCGGCATTCCTATGGCACAATAAAAAAACAAGAATTGGCTATGCCCAATTAACACTTCCAAAACTCAAAGGAGGCTTAGGCATCCCAGATATAAAATTGTACTACTGGGCATGTCACCTACAATGCATAGTTGATTGGAACATTCATGACAAAATTAAAGACTGAGTGACACTGGAAAAAGCTACCTCTAATATCCCGGTACACCTGGCACCATGGATCCACACTCATTATACACCTAAAGAATTGAAAGAACACCCTATGATTGGACCTTCCCTAAACAGCTTCAAAAAAGCTGCAAAAGAAAGGGGTATATCTGTGACTCCAGGCCCCATGACACCAATTATCAACAACCCAGAATTCCCCCTAGGGCTTCATGACCAATTTCTCACAGGGCTAGATGTGGACATGACATTGCAGTCCCACCACCTAACCACCAATGGAGAAATTTTGCCACTAGACAGCATAAAACAAATTGACCCTCCATGACAATCAATTTCTGGAAATACTTCCAGATAAGACACTTTATTCCAAAAAACTGTCAATCTCTCTCATCCCAGATCTCCGTTCGACAACCTTTGTGCCAGCAAAAATCCTATACAACACACAATCTCCACCATCTATTCATTATTTTGGTCTAACACCCCTAGCAACATTGGGTGGTACTGTTCGAAGTGGAACAGAGATCTAAATTTAAATATATCAGAGGAGCAGTGGATTCAGATGTATGAATACACACATAAAGGCTCCATTAATGTCTCTACGCAAGAGAATAATTTCAAGCTTCTTACCCGCTGGTATTGTACACCTACTACACTTCAACACTTCAGCTCCAACATATCCAACCTTTGTTGAAGATGTAAACAAAACACAGGCAGCCTTTTCCATATTTGGTGGGAATGCGCAGGAATTGTTCCCTTCTGGGAAAAAATACACTTACAAATAAATGTTATAACTTCACAAAATCTACAACTAAAACCTGAACAATTCCTACTTCACCTACAACCAACTAGAGCCAACTCTTACCGCAAATCGCTCACCATTAATATAATGAATGCAGCCAAACTTTGTATTCCGAGATTCTGTGGAACCTCTAATGTACCCTCCTTACAGGACTGGTACAAGCAAATTGAAAAAAGTGCTGTAATGGAAGAGCTGATCGCCATATCCCACAACACCCCAGCCAAACATGCCAAAATCTGGGCAGAATGGTACAGGTATAAATACTCAAATGTCTATCTGACAACATCAAACAATACAACACAATCACAATTATAAAGAAATGTTACTCCCACTTTTAGAGCTTATCCAATAACAACAATACCTGCAAGTAACCTCACCAAACCCCAAGCCTCATAAAATAATTCGCCTACCTAAACTTCAGCCTTCCCTGGGTTTTTTTTTTAACCTTTCCCTTCTCACCCCCCCTGCCCCCACTTCCGTTTCTCTGTATACTCACAGCTGAGTTTACATGCACGGGCCACATGTAAATCTCAGATTCATGCGAAAGAAGAGATATACTAAATTTCATGTATCCAACAATTGATGCTTTTGGCTTCCCCTTTTCTCTGGTAACCCGAGTTTACATAATGCATATATTATATCCAGGTGAAAATGTACATGTTATATGACCTTACTGTATCGGTTCTAACTGACCGATTAATCTACCCATAAGATATCATCCAATGTGATGCCTCCATGCTGTTTATCTTTTCTTATAATTGCAAGGTATAGATTCTTCTGTTGTACCTTCATTATAAAGCTGCTTTATATTCAATAAAACATTTTGAAAAAAAAAAAAGAATTGCCTGCAAAGCAAAGGCATAATGAGCTAGTATGCAGCGCATACTAGCTCATTATGAAATACTTACCTTGGAACGATGCTGTTGCAGCGGTCTCGGCACACCGCTGTGACCCGCGACATGCTTCTTCCAGGTCTGCGGCTCCGTCTAATCACAGTGCGGGCTCCAGCACTGTGATTGGCGGAGCCGCACTGACGTCACTTCCGCGCATGTGCACGGGAGCTGCCATTTATGACACGTCAACAGAAGAACTGCCACCCTTGGCTACCCCGGATGCCAATTCTTCAGTGCGCATGTGCCGATGACATCGGCACATGCAGATACAGGGAATATCTCCTAAACCGTACAGGTTTAGGAGATATTCCCGGGACCTACAGGTAAGCCTTATTGTAGTCTTACCTGTAGTTTAAAGTGGTTGTCATGAGTTGACAACCACTTTAAGATTATTTTGCAGTTAATGTGTAGTGTTGTAACTTCAGGGAGTACCTTTGCAGTGTTATGCAAACAACAGGGTGCATCCCTCAATGAATAGAAGACAATATTTTACAGTGGGCAGGTGCCTTATGAAGCATTGGGAATAACCTAATGACTATATTATTGTCCATATCAGTTGAAATGGATGTCTATGCAGATGACAGAAATGGCAGTTTTTATAGAATTATTGGCAGTCCACTTGCATTATGGAGATAATGTACATTTATACACACAATTGCATTGTGTTCCATATCATAATTGGAGTCCATATCATAGTAATTTGTGTACAACTGTACTGATTCTGATAATATCACCTGGGATTATCCTGGATAATGAGCATACTTTTTAATAAGCCATATTTTATTGTGAATACATTTTCTATAAGGATTCACATGGCTTCACGTGTTCTGTTTTTATTACTTTTTTATTACTTTTTGAGCATTGATAATATTTTCACAATGCGGTTATTAGGTCTTTATTAGTCCCCATATAGAGACAGAGGTTTTTGATTACCGGTGAATTCATCCATATAAAACTCCAGTGCATAACATTTATAAAAGGAATGTTTTTAAAATATATATATTTTTGAATGTAATCAATATAAAAGAAGCCTTGCCAACCCTCAATACCCTCAACTCCAAATATAATGCAGTGCTATGTAACAGTATAGGGGATGTTTAGAAATGCTAATTGTGTCAAAGCAGTACCTTCAAATGTATACTTTTTCTTGAATTCCTCCTGAAAAATATCAGTGCAGCTCCTGTCACATGACTGCACCCAGACACTTCTTTTCTGTAGCGTAATAGTTGCATACCTGCAGTGTGGAATTTATTTATTTATTTCAGGTACTTGTATAGCGCTGTTAATTTACGCAGCGCTTTACATATACATTGTACATTCACATCATCTAAGACACTGCTGTCTTTGACTTCTAGTCTCAAAAGGATTGGCAATGTCACTACTGTGCTTCTCACTGTTCATCTGAAGGGCTTTCCTGGAGAAAAAATCTGTACCTGAGAAAATATAGTGCAAGGATATCTCTGCTTTTAAATTCTATGGATCTGTGTTCTTCTACCACTCCTGCTGCTTCTTGATTATGCCCAGCAGTCATCAGATTATTATTATCATCAAATCATCATTAAAGGATAAGTCCACCTTTTGGGAAAAAATAATAAATGCACATATTTTTGCAGGAAAAAAAATGCATTTAATATTTTTTCCCTAAGGAGCCTGGAAAGCATTGCACTTATGATCAGTGGATCAGGAGTGCAATGCCAGACTCCTGCAGACTAGACTTGGGAATGAACTTTGAGGCCAGTCATCAGCAACCTCTCAGTGCATTCAGAACTACAAGCCGTCAGCCTCAATGGCTGATGGTAGTTTTAGTTTGTGCATTCACAGGCAACTGTGAAAGAATGATGCGGCTGCACATTTGCATAATTTCCAAATATTGACAATGGGCTCGAGAAAAGATCCCCCACTCACTGTCACGGGAGGAAGAGGCTGGAGCTGCACAAACATGTTACATGTTCCACCCTAACTGTGGGTGGAACATGTAACATGTTTCAAAAGGTGACCTTATCCTTTAAGCTGACCATAAACTGATCGAAATTCGGCTGGTTCAGCCGGGACCAGCTGAATTTTGAACAGTATATGGCCATCCAAGCTCAAAAGAAATTGATCATTTGATTGACTTCTGTTGAAGGTACATGCTGGGCCCTGCTGTCATAATATAATGTCCCAGCGGGGAGGATTGTTCCATCCACCTAGTTTGTGTGGATGGAGGGATCTGCCTGCTAGCTTAATGGAAAAAGCTAACCATCTATGGCCAACTTTGCCCTTCTACCAAGATAGCTGCTTTCACACAGTGTGCAACAAGGCATGGTAAATCAGTAATGGGAAAAGATCAGCTATAGGAAGCCTACAGCAAAGACTTCTTAGACCTTTGCCATCTGCTTGCCTTTTTATGGGGCAATGTATCCACAGTAGGTCCTCTTTAATCTGAAATTATGAATTTTGCTAGAATGTCCCGAGCTTTCAATTTCACTCATCCCCTATTTATGAGCTATTACGCAACTCTGCATTTATGTAGAATGCTGCATATATAGATATAGGGATCTGGTAGCCAAAACCTAAAACAGTTTAAACCACTTCCAGTACAGAATAATTGACTATGTACAAAAAATCATTTGAAACAAGAAACTACATTACAACATTCTGTCTCGGCGCATCATAAGAAAAAAATCTAAGCCGATTTTAAATGTAAGAAATTATGAAAATATATGTTCGATAGAAAAGGTTTTAATGTTTTTTTTCTTTTAATCGTCCTTTGAATTTGCCCTGAAAATAAATATCTAGTTATTATAGGATTTGTATCTTAAACAAAGCACTTCTGTGATTTTTAAATACCTGTTATGGATGTAAAGATAATGGCATGTGTGATATTATTATATCATTAGTGTTTATTGCCTATTTTATGGCTGAGTTGTATGTATTCATTTAATAATACCGTGAACGATTTTATACTGTGGAATGGCATGGTTTTACACTGCAGCCTGACTGTGATCAGTAAATTGAACCTGTGTTGCTATGGGCTTAATTCAAAATCACTGAAAGCGAAAGATTGTAGAAAGAATTTAACTTTTTTGTTACTGTTGATTCGTTTGCCATCCAATCAAGAAAAGCAATGTCCATGGCAGTAAAATGGCCTCCAGCCCTCGGATGTTCTCTACTTACATCAGGGTTAAACATCTATGTGTAGATGTGACAGCACACCTTATAAAAGATATTATTGAGTAATATAGACTTTCTGTAATAACCAAACAGTAAAGAATATAGCTTTTTTAAAGGTCTTCCCATGGCGGATCTCATGACTCAAAGATGAGACTTGTGCTGCAAGCTAAGTAATAAAATGTAGTGGATACTCTAGGCTAGCTTGTGACAAATCATATCAAAGTATTATTAAAGAAGGAACTGGAGACCCAGGACTATTATTGATTCTTGACAGAATTTCTTATAAATAAAGAATTGCAATCAGTTGCAGGACTTTTGAAGGTCCAGGTAGAATTGTACTTACTATTGGGAAAGTTAAAAAATAGTAACATTGTATTATATGAAAGGTGAACACCAAGGGGAAGCTACATATTCAGTGTCACGCAGGTCAATGTGAACAATCAACAAGTAAGATATAAAAATATAAAGGCTCTAGAAGGGGGCCAGTAACAGATTACTACTTAAAATGGGCAAAGCTGTTTTCTGGCTTAAAGCTATTTGTGCTGTGAACATGTTAGGAGAATGAATGTGTGACCCTTCTGAGTACTAAGGACACACCTCCATTAGTGTCCTTATTTCTGCTCTGAAGAGGCTGGTACAGTCAACTCAAATGACAGCGTGATAAATATAAAACCACTATCATCGCCAAGGCTTGAATGTAAAAGCACTTAGTTTTATCCTAAGTAACTCACAGAAAGTTAGGTTTCAAGAACTGATGCATCATCCATCAGTACTTTACCTTATGTTGACAAAGTAATTATACGATATCTAAAATGGAGGTTCAATGTGAACTGACATTTTTGAAAGGAGGAATTGTATGCTGTACTTACTCATTATATATATTTTTCATCGTTGATGCTTCCAATTTTTTCTTTCTCTGTTTTTATATTGTACGTGTGAATAACTTTATCTAGCGTTGCCTTGACATATTGACTCTGCACAGAAAAGCACCTGTATTCATTAATATGGAAAATCTATCATTTTACACTTGAGTCTCTTTGCACTACAGTTATGTGTTCCTTTTTTGTACAGATAAAACAGGGGTAAAAGGTTTAGTCAAATAGAAGACAGTTAGCCAGGTGTAGCTTCTACCTATGATTATGGTTTTTGTTGTGAACTGGATTACTATTTGGGATGGAATGTGGACCATGAAACTTATTGAAAACATACTTTAAATTCTCAAGATGCTTCAAACAGACCAGGAATTATTTACATTGTATGAAGTGTAAACAGTCAAGCTCTACATACACAAAGAACTTGTATCGAGATGGTATATAGAAAAAATAATCTGATGGAAAAGAAAATCAGCAGATTGTATTATTCTTTGAACATTAATTCTGTGATTGGCAATGTTATTATCATGCATATTATGTTTATTTATTCCATTTTATTTTTATTTTCAACAACTCCCAAAACCACCCATGGCACACACAATTTCTATTTTCTTTTCCCTACCCAGCATACGCAAGCCTCCAGGGTGAGATAAATTAATTAAAACCAAAATCCTCTGTGAGATTGGTGGGATGTTATGATTTTATTTGAGTTACCCTGGCAAGTTTCCAAGTTCAGTCACTGTTGGGGATTTTAGTACAGCAGAGAAAGAACACCGCATATATATATATATATATATATATATATATATATATATATATATATATATACACATACAGTATACATATTCACTATACATATGTAGAGGACAATAATTCCAACCGTGTGCATAGAAAATGTAATTATAACATTGTTAATATGTGCTGCATTGTAAAGTCAATTGAAACCTAATGATTATTTTACTGTTCCATAAGAATGTTTTGCAAAAACAAACATTCTATGCTTGTAATATTTAAAGTCACTGAAATGCTGTTAACTGTTATTTTGTTTACTTGGCTGAGGGGAGTAAGAGAACAATGCATCTAATGGTCTGTTCTTTTTAGAAATATAACATCAAATACAGTTGCAAGAAAAAGTATGTGAACCCTTTGGAATGATATGGATTTCTGCACAAATTGGTCATAAAATGTGATCTGCTCTTCATCTAAGTCACAACAATAGACAATCACAGTCTGCTTAAACTAATAACACACAAAGAATTAAATGTTACCATGTTTTTATTGAACACACCATGTAAACATTCACAGTGCAGGTGGAAAAAGTATGTGAACGCCTAGACTAAGGACATCTCCAAGAGCTAATTGGAGTGAGGTGTCAGCCAACTGCAGTCCAATCAATGAGATGAGATTGGAGGTGTTGGTTACAGCTGCCCTATAAAAAACACACACCAGTTCTGGGTTTGCTTTTCACAAGAAACGTTGCATGATGTGAATGATGCCTCGCACAAAAGAGCTCTCAGAAGACCTACGATTAAGAATTGTTGACTTGCATAAAGCTGGAAAGGGTATCTCCAAAAGCCTTGCTGTTCATCAGTCCACGGTAAGACAAATTGTCTATGAATGGAGAAAGTTCAGCACTGCTGCTACTCTCCCTAGGAGTGGCCATCCTGTAAAGATGACTGCTCAATGAGGTGAAGAAGAATCCTAGAGTGTCAGCTAAAGACTTACAAAAGTCTCTGGCATATGCTAACATCCCTGTTACCGAATCTACAATACGTAAAACACTAAACAAGAATGGATTTCATGGGAGGATACCACAGAGGAAGCCACTGCTGTCCAAAAAAAACATTGCTGCACGTTTACAGTTTGCACAAGAGCACCTGGATGTTTCCCAGCAGTACTGACAAAATATTCTGTGGACAGATATAACCAAAGTTGAGTTGTTTGGAAGAAACACACAATACTATGTGTGGAGAAAAAGAGGCACAGCACACCAACATCAAAACCTCATCCCAACTGTGAAGTATGGTGGTGGGGGCATCATGGTTTGGGGCTGCTTTGCTGCGCAAGGGCCTGGACGGATTGTAATCATCAAAGGAAAAATGAATTCCCAAATTTATAAAGACATTTTGCAGGAGAACTTAAGGCCATCTGTCCAGCAGCTGAATCTCAACAGAAGATGGGTGTTGCAACAGGACAACGACCCAAAGCATAGAAGTAAATCAACAACAGAATGGCTTAAACAGAAGAAAATACGCCTTCTGGAGTGGCACAGTCAGAGTCCTGACCTCAACCCGATTGAGATGCTGTGGCATGACCTCAAGAAAGCGATTCACACCAGACACCCCAAGAATATTGCTGAACTGAAACAGTTCTGTAAAGAGGAATGGTCAAGAATTACTCCTGACCATTATGCACGTCTGATCTGCAACTACAGGAAACATTTGGTTGAAGTTATTGCTGCCAAAGGAGGTTCAACCAATTATTAAATTAAAGGGTTCACATACTTTTTCCACCTGCACTGTGAATGTTTACTTGGTGTGTTCAATAAAAACATGGCAACATTTAATTCTTTGTGTGTTATTAGTTTAAGCAGACTGTGATTGTCTATTGTTGTGACTTAGATGAAGATCAGATCACATTTTATGACCAATTTGTGCAGAAATCCATATCATTCCAAAGGGTTCACATACTTTTTCTTGCAACTGTAGATAACATTTGAAAACTGGCATGCAAGAAAACAAACCATTTTTTAATTTATCCTTCCAAAATAATAGTGCTAGTTTTCTTGCGTTTGAGCAAAAAGTTTGCCTAAGTGTAAGGTGCCAGACAAATACAATCCTAATTTTTGGAAAAACCTTAGAGGGATCATTATTAGGATTTATTCCTCCTACAGAGGGGCTCTGATGGTTAACAGCAGACAGAAGGACCCTGATCACATTAACCGGTATGGTTGAGGTTTGGGTTTAGGTCAAACATGGATTTGAGGTAAACCCAATTCATTCCCAGTTTGCGTTATTGGCAAATGAATGCACCGTTTACCACAATAGCAACCAACTCCCAATAAATGCACTTTCTAGCCTTTAAACATTTGTCAGGTGGCCTATAATGGATAGTAAGGAGACATTGCCTTTTATTCTCCTCTCCCTCTACCTAAATACTAATGTTATGCAGCACCAACTCCTCCAGTCAGCAAGGGGAGAGGTAAAGCAAAGCAAGCCCATGGAGATCTATGCAGAGAGCTGATATAGTGTTCCACCCAAACTTGAACGTGAAAATTAGTTCAATTTTGTGTGGAGCACTATAGATGCGCATTTATTGGGTGTTTATTACATAGTGAACATTGGTTTCTTTAATCATTTTAAGTATAGAGCAGCGCAACCCATTTTTTGTTGTTTTTATCTTTTTGATGTGGGAACACATTCAGTGGTTGCTGCAACTTTATTGAGTTAGGGCAGATGTATTCTATTATTTCATTAGGTGGTAGCATGAAAAAGTTTTTCTTTATTTATTTTATTGCACTGAAATTCCTGGGAGTTGTAGTTGAGATGGCAGCCATATTATGGGACGATTAGACTCCTTACACTACAAATCCCAAAAGGCACTGCGTAGTAGGAGGAGTGGAGAGATGATTTTTATTAAATTGCTCAGGAAGGTTCTCCCTCTTGGCACTAAGGGACTTAGAGAGAGAGAGCACCTCTGTATGAATATTCCCCTGCCAGCAGGAGACCATACCAGTGGAGATCTGAGCCTGGGACTGAGGACACGTCGGAGCATCGCAGCACTGCCCATATCACAGCACCTGCACAGATGTTGCAGGGAGACTGTGGCATCTACTCAGCCTCTGCTTCCCACTGCTGATCACTGGAGGCTTATGGGGAGAGGGGGTGAGGGGGCCCCAATGCTGCAGCAAGAGGTCATGGCAGCATCCTGGGGACTGGTGATAGGGCTATTTGCCCATTGCTGATACTGCTAGAAGGGACTGAGCCACTGAGAGCAGGACACCAATTGTACCCGATCCATACCACAACCATACTGCACTCTATACTGCACTTATTCCAAACCTAGACTGAACCTATACCAACCTATACCACAATTTACTGAACCTTTACTGCATGTGAACCACATCTACCTTGCACCAGTGCTGAGACTATACCATATCTATACTGTATGCAGGTTAACTGGGACTGTTTATTAAATGCACCAATGTTCTTAGAAGGCCCCAACAATAGCCAACAGAAGAACATCTCAAAGGTCTCCCATAATGATTATTCTGCAAACCCCCTTTTTTGCCCTCCCCTTCCATAAACAGTAACAAGACCACCCCAAGCACTGTAATATGCAGTGGTAATATGCAGTGGTACTTTACCACTGCATATTACAGTGCTTGAGGTGGTCTTGTTACTGTTTATGCTGATTTAGATGCCAAATATCATCTATGCCCAGTCCTTACTGTCAATCACTTTGTATACTAAATTGTGTTATTACCATTGTTAATCCATTTTTTTGATAGTTACCAACCACATTGGGTGACAATGTATTAGGTTTGCCTTTACTACCTGGTTTGGTACTATTAGGTACCCAGTATTACTTTCAGTGAATTCCTATGATATTGTATGATTGTACACTCAACCTGATGTGTCAGAGGGGCTGAGGTTCTTGAGAAGGTTGAAGCAAAAATCTAAGGACTCATCCTATCCAGTGACTCCTATGGGGGTAGCACTATATGATAGTAAAACATCTGCCTATTATCTTTGTCACTAGTACATTTAGGACAATACTCCCCTCACCCCCATCCCCCCTCGCTGTTGGCCAATTATTTTTTAGATTATAACTTTTAGCTGGGGATGATTAGACCGCATTAGACAGTTGATGATGACAATCTGTTAAAGAGCTGTCTTTTTGTAACAGCACCTCACTTCTTCCTTTGAAAAAAAAGTAAAATTACTGAGCACCCAAAACCCAGCACACCCTAACCAAAGGATAATAAAAATGACACTTCTTGGTCAAAATGTTTCCCATTGCAGTGAAGGCTGTCTAAGACATGACACATGCAGCAGGGCAGACCAGTACCAGTGGCGCATGCAGGTACGGTCTGCTCCAAGCACTGACTCACTGGGGGTGCTATGTCCAACAGTCATTTTTGTATTACACTGCTAAGCACCTTCAAAAAATGTTGGGCAGACACAGCCCCCCCCCCCCCCCCAAAAAAAAGTCTGCACATGCTGGCAGCATCAGTTCAGAGTGAAGGAAAGCCTTTTTCTCTTCTCTGGTCACATGACATAGCCAATGAGAGGACTTCCTTTTACGCTGAACTGCAGCTGGTTTGGGATGGTGAGTTTAGGGAGCGGGGAGTTATTCCCTGCAGGTCTGTACTGGGAAGGGGGGTGTGGGTGTCTGTGCTGCATGGTCTGTACTGGGAAGGGGTAGTCTGCACTGAACTGTACTGGGGGTAGATGTCTGTAATAGGGGAATGTTTCTACTGTACTGGGGGGAGGAGTGTCTATACTGAGGGATCTATACTGGGAAGGGGGTAGGAATCTGTACTGGGGAGGGTCTGTACTGAGGAGTCTGTGCTAGAGTGCTGTGTGTGTGTGGGGGGGTGTTGGTCTGTACTGAGGGGTCTGCTTAGGGGTGGTTGTATTGAGGAGTTTGTGCTGGGGGGCTAGGTCTGCACTGATGGTGTCTGTGCTGGGGGCAGTCAATACTGAGGGGTTAGTGCTGGAGGTAAGCAGTGAGCAAAAAAGCAGATGTTAAAAAAAAATCTAGCAAAAAAAAATATCTAGCTAATACAGAGAAAAAAAAACTGAGTTGTTTCCCAATGCTTCGCAATACTAGAATAGTAACACAGACAATACCAATATCATGAGTCATATCTGCCCCTCCCATTTTTAGTGCAATTTGGCAACACACACATTGAGTTGCTTGTGCTGGGATGGGTCTGTACTGGAGGGTGGTTTGGGACAGGAGATTTAGGGATGTTATGGGAAATCTGTACTGTGGAGGATATGGCCACTCATGACCATTACACTCTAAGTATTTTGCTCCAAAAGGTTTTTATTAAGGTAGGTGGTATGCAGAAAAGTATATGTTATGTTATGGTTTTGTTTTTTAAAAAATACAGTGCTAAATACTTTGAGGATAAAAGGATTATGACATATATGTGCTGTGTATAGGGGCAGGCTCAGGTTTTATTTAACTATGCCCTTTAAGCCCCTCCCACTTTATCCCTTTTTAAGATACAGAGTTAAAAAATAAAAATCTAGAACAAAAAGCTGTTTCCCAATGCCTCAATAACATACTAGAATAGTAAAATAGGCGATACACCAAATATCGTGGGTCATATTAGCCCCTCCCACTTTTAGGCAATTTGGCAACACCCACATTTAAGTCAAGCATTGTGTACACTCCACATTATCGCTTCAGCTTCTTGTGGGTGAGTGTTAATAATAATGTTACTTTGACATGTATGACCTACCTAAACATTGCTGCTGACCAAGTACACCCCTTCATGGAAGAGTCAGACAGGAAAGGTGGTTCAAGAATGGTATGAGGAACTAAAGCACAAGTTTGAGGCGTTGATTTGGTGTCCAAATACTCCAGATCTCAATCCATCAAGCATCTGTGGGATGTGCTGAAAAAACGAGGCCTCGCGCAATTTGCATGACTTAAAGAATCTACTACTGATGGCTTGTTTCCAGATACCACAGCATACCTTTAGATTTAGAGGTCCAGTGGTTTCATGTGGCAATGGATTAGGGCTGTTTTGGTGGCAAAAGGGGGATCTCCTCAATATTAGGTGGGTTATCATAATGTTATGGCAAATCAGTGTATATCCAAAGAAACCTTGCAAGGGGAATTCTCTGAAACAAGTTGCAGGCTGGGGGGATTTCTTTATATATGCAAGAAGGGTCTAAGTAGTATCATAGTAACAGACATTTATAATTAGCATCAACTTATAGCACTTTAGATGAACTTTTGGTATCACATTCAGCCTGATAGCTTGCAATTAGTTGTGATCTGTTAATTGTTACAATTCTTGTTCCAATTAGTGCAGGTTAGTAGAGAGCAGTCACTTCTCCTCCCAGCCAATCAGGACTTAGGACTCGCGCCCAAAGGGTCTTAGTACTAAAAATACCAAATGGACCCTCTGCACACTGCTACACCCTTCCCAGCAAACTATGCAATGTAAAACAGGGATATTTAGTTCACATATATTGCAATACATGTTTAAGCTGACCAACTCTGTCAAAGTAATCCCTCTTCTGGCCAGTCCTACACTGCCTGCACTGCAAATGCTACGGTGGACACCATGCCAACCTGGGGCATAAAGACACAAGATGAAGAGAGCAACTAGGTTCAGATCTGGTCACTGACCTGTCTATAACAGAGAAAAAATATACCTGTGCTCAGATCCCAATAGCTTGTACATGTAATTGAATTACCAGGTGCAATCGGGTCTTATGACTCCTGGTCAATTGGGTCTCAGGACCCACTTCCTGATTGGCTGGGAGGAGAAACAGGAAGACATTAGCAAATATTAATTCGCTAATGTCACACAACTGGGTGGGCTCTGTGCACAGTGCTCTGCGCCCTGAGACCACCCTTTTTGAAACCAATTAGAGCCTCAGGCTCTAAACATGTGCTTCGAAAAAAATCCCTATTGGAATCCATGCGTCCGGTGCCCTGCATGTAGATTAGGGGCTAAGCACATGGATTAGGGGGGAGGCGCCCCTTCACCCTGCATGAGTGGCCGCGACTGGTAGAGAGACCCACAGAGTTGCTGAGAGGGCACTTAGTATACAATTCTTAAAGGGGTAATCTGAAATTTATAGCATTTATTATCAAAAGCATTACATTTACATTACAGTCAGTGGTGATCTGCTTTGTGGTTGAGGAGATAAAGTATCTGAATTGCAAGTATCAGCATAATGCAATATTTGTCTCTCAGATCTGTCAAAAGAGACAACATGACCTTATTTACATGTAGCGCACCCCCTAAGGAGCTATATATCTATGTTTATTTTATTTATTTATTTATTTATTTTGCTTTGTAGCTGAGCCCATGAAGCAGAACTATGGGTAAAATAAAAAATACATATGATGCAGTTGGCCAATAGTATTTACACAGCTGTTACAGCTGTGCAAAAAATGTTAGATTTTATCCACAAAATTCACAGCAGAAGCACCATAGACATTATCTCTCAGCACTCTGAGCAGCTCATCTCACCTTGTTCCATTAGAGATTAAGGAAGCTAAAGGACTGTTAAGTCACTGCCAGGAGGGGTAAGCAGGGTGAGTTGAGTTGCTGAAAGAAAGACTTGGATTACTTCAATGTTTTTCCTGTGAATTTTATTGATGAATTTCTCCACAGTGCTGACAACTACATAAATTAGTGAATTTCTGTTTTAAAGTTTGTAACTGCTTGTTAAAATATGTAAATACTTGCTGCCACCTTGCTAAACCTCAAACCAGCATACCAACCACTAGGCACCATAACCGCTTCCCTATATGTATGGACAGCATTCCCACAACTCAACAAAGGGCTACCATTGGCCATCCTACCGTTTATACCCACTAAAACTGTGAAACTTTTATCACCTCTCAGGTTCGGTAGAAGCAGTTATCTCCAACCTGAAATTGCTCTTCTCCACAACAGGATTACACTCCTTTTCTTATCTGCAGCAGAAATATAGCTTATCTTGCAGAACATGTTTCCTCTACTCGCGAATAAGATTCCTCCTATCCAAGATGCAGTGGTCAAAAACAGACTCTTTCTCATCTGCCCTCCTGAGAATTTATGATAACGAGAACACCATGACCAAAGGAATCTCCTTAGCCTACAAATTGCTTACCATGCCATCTCCTGATCTACTCTTTTCCTCCATTAAGTACTGGGACACATTCATAGACATCCACCTCCTACTAAACAGTGGCACCGGTCCCTTACAATTCCCCTCCACCTATCCCACTGCGTTACCCACTGGTAATCCTTACAAAAACTGTTCCATAAGTGGTAGTACACACCAGATAGGCTGGCAGCAATATACCCCATCGCTTCACCCAAATGCTGGAGAGGCTGCGATAAGTTTGCAACACATCTGGTGGGACTGTCCAATCATTAAAGGCTACTAGCAAAAGGTAGCTAGCTTTATCTCCTCCCTATGTGATATCTCCATTACTATGTCTCCACTGGACTTACTCCTGAGATTATCGATGGAAATCAGCTCATCCTGTTAATAAATAAACAACAAAAGTTGCTGCAGCTCAGAATGCAGTGATCAATTTCCTCTTCGGACTGATTTGCTCGAGTGCAACAATCCAAACCAGTACCTTAAGATGTCATAGTGGAGCCTGTACTGAGCCACTTTGACATACATATGTATCTTCTTGTTAATATTGACAAAAGAGGGTCAGTATTACAGCCATGCCACAAACATTTGCAGACATCAGCAATGGAAATCTACACATTTCTCTCAGAAACTCTTTTTAATTATACAGTAGAATCAATTGATTCCTTTGTCAGGTTAACCCTGCTTTTTCAGTAAAGATGTTTCTTCTTCTTCATACTCACCTGGTCTTTACCAGTCTACTAAAGCATAGGTTTACCTTTAAAATAATAATAATAAATTCACTTTTTTTGCAGGTAAAAAAATGTGCATATACTATTTTTTATTTTAGGAGCCTGGAAAGCATTGCACCAGAGATCAGCAGATCACTGATGCAATGCAGGCTCCTGCACACTGTCTATACATCGTACTGGCAGGCAGTTTCACACTGACAGGAAGAATCAAGAGCACTGTGGTAGTTCATTCAGAACTACAAGATGACAGCTGCAAAGCCTGTTGGTACTTATAGTTCATTGGATCACAGGGATCTGTGAATCAATGACGTGGCTGTGTGGGTAGATTCCCGCACAGCTGAGCTGTCTTTGAATTGTAGCAGTGAGAGTGTGGGGAAGACTCCCGGGTCACTTCCACAAGGGGGGATAGGGAGGAGAGGGGTCTAATGCTGAACATTTAACATGTTACACTCTAAATTTGGGTGTAACATGTTCAGAAAGGTGAACTTTTCCTTTAAACACTTCAACCCCGGAAGGATTTCACACTTTAGGACTAGAGCACTTTTTGCGATTCGGCACTGTGTTGTTTTAACTGACAATTGCGCGGTTGTGCGACATTGTACCCAAACTAAATTTGCATCCTTTTTTTCCCCACAAATAGAGCTTTCTTTTTTTCTTTTTTATTCTTCCTCATATTTTTGGTTAAAAAAATTGCAATTGGCGTCTATTGATTGGTTTGCACAAAAGTTGCCGCGTTTACAGATGATGAGAATTAATTTCTGGGTTTTTTATTTTTATTTTTTACTAGTAATGGCGGCGATCTGCGATTTTTAGCGGTACTGCAATATTGCGGCGGATATGTCGGACCATTTTGACACTTTTTTGGGACCATTAGCATTTATACAGCGATCAGTGCTATAAAAATGCACTGATTACTGTGTAAATGCCATTGGCAGTGAAGGGGTTAACCTGGAGGGGGTGCTCTAAGGGTTGAATGTGTTCCTAGGCGTATTCTAACTGTATGTAAGCTGGGCTGGCAGAGGGAGGGGAGTGATCACGGCTTCCATATACAGGAAGCCTGTGATCACAGCCCTTCCCCCTCTGTCAGAACGGAGATCTGTGTTTACATACACGGACCTCCATTCTTTCACTGTGGGGGGGCCATCGCGGGTAGCCAACAGCGAACGAGTCCACCCTACTCTCTCCCTGCACCCCCCCGGACACAGTGTGCACACGAGCGCGCCTCCGGCGGCGCGTGCACACTCACAATGCTAGTCATTGCAGCCGCCATCAGGTAACGGCGGTTTGCTATAACGAGCCACTTTCCCACCGTCACACTGCGGCGGGCAGTCAGCAAGTGGTTAAACAGTGACCCCCAGCAAAAAAAAAAAAAAGACTGGTTTAAAGATGGCCCTGTGAAATGAAGGAAATATTGACACCATAAACTAATGTAATACTAGCGTGAGTATGGGCAAATCTAAGTTTTGATTCATGGTTAACTTGTCTTAATCAGGTCAAGGGTTTACTGCAGGTCAGGCTGGATGACTGATACAGGCAGGTTTCTGGTGCCTCCTCCTGGTTCTGGAAGTTTGGAAAATTACAGACTGTCAGGGATCAGGAGGAAGACAGTTCAGGAGTGTATATACGGAGGAAGTTGCCCCTCTTTCTGTTGTAATCAAGTTGGGCATCCAATAACTTCTATTCCCCATCCCAAGTTATTACCCCTAATAAAACAACAACAAAAAACAAGCTCAAAGACTGTTCCTTGTGTCTGGAGAAAGTGTGGAAAATGCTTGCTGCCTGGCTGTACAGGAGTGGGGAACCCAGTCATCTTCAACCCCTGCGGGCATAGTTCTACATACTAATAAAGTGTTGCAGTAATCCCTTATAGATGGTAATGGCACCAAGATATTGAGCCAGAGATTGGTGTTATTACCTGGTAGAGTTTGGCCAAACATTTTAAAAAAGATCATTTTTACAGGAGCAGTGATTTTAATGATGCTTAAAGTGAAACAATAAAATGGAAAATTCCTTTAAATATAGTGCCTGAGGGGTCCCCTTAGTCTGCCTGTAAAGTGGTGCATCTGTAATGTGTATAGAACCTACTGCAGAAAAATTTACATTCATAAGGAACAAAAATTATATTTAAATTTCCAGCAATACAAAAATATTTAAAAAATCAGTATGTACCCCACAACTACTGCCCAGTGTTCTCGGGGAGAGGCCCTTGTCTCCATCAAAGGGCATGTGGTCTGGTATGGTTTGGGGGGGGGGCTCGCTCGTCCCCCCTTTCCCATCCTGCCAGACTACATGCTTGGATAAGGGTGTGGAATGGATTTTGGAAGGGACCCCATGCCATGTTTTTTTTTTTATTTTGGTGTGGGATTCACCTTAAAATCCATACCAGACTCAAATGGCCTGGTATGGATTA
>BLSH010081875.1:60638-71149 GCA_018402905.1 Glandirana rugosa
TGGAGCACGTCCCCTGGTAAGGAGCAGCCTCGAAAACTGGTATTGGGAGAGTTGGGGCAAAGGTGTGCTAAACAGGTTCAATAATGTACCACCTGGAGAAAGATTTGAAGGCAGATTCAAACGTATTGATAGAACAGGAGGCTATTGTGGTCCAGATTTGTATTCAATCTTCCATATCTCTAGTGCCTTTAAGTTCATGTTCCCACTTAGGGACATAAGCATGACCTCCAGGGTTTTTGAGATCACTCAACTGCAAGTAAAGTACTGAGATAGGTTTGGGATAAAGGAGTGTGCAGTGACAGGTGTGTTTGAAAAAAAGTGAGTTGGGTTGACATATCTTTGTTAGTAATTATTGTAGTCTATCAGTGCTTAGTTTGTAGAAACCAGACGAGCTCAGTGGATGGGGCTTGGAAGTTTTGCCTAATTTTTGTCCAGGTGTATACAGTGCGACCAGCAACAAAAGAGTAGACATAATGAAAGTTATGGGAAATCTACCAGTGAAATTCGATAGGGGACTCTTAGCCTGGGGGAAATGTTGGGTTACCTAGAAGAGAAAGAAGGAACAAGTGAGGTGATATTAAGTTGCTGGAGTATTTGATGGAGTCCCAGGCTCAGCACGTGTGACTTATTAAGGGGCTTATTGACGTAGGTCTGGATTTTGGAGGGAGCCATGGGAGGGAAAGAAGTGAGATTTCCAAATCAAACCCATAAGGGAGCGTGTTTTGTAGTATAAAGGGAGGTTAGTGGGGCAATCTGTACAGCCAAGAGATATTTTGGGTAGTATGGCACGTCCAGATCACCTCGTTTCTTATGTATGAACATTGTATGTCTTGAGATTTGAGGTCTTTTGTTTGCCCAGATAAATTGCCGGACATGGTTTTGGAAAGATTTGAGGGCAGAGGGAGACGGGTACTGGAAAGCCTCATACACACAATCAGATTTTCGGACGAGCGTTCATCAGTTTTTTGTTGCATGCTAGTCTAATGTCAAAAGTGAAGAGGTTACTCACCATACAAAAATTCTCCCACGACAGAATACAACTTCATAAGTGACATAAAATAGTTTTTTCGTTTCTGAGCATGCGTAGTCTTGCTCTTACGTTTTTTTTCAGACGAAAACCGTACTAATTAAACATAAATCGGACGTTGAGTTCACGTACGATAAAAATGTTATAGTCTGCACATCCAGCTTTTGTCGGACGAAAAACCGGAATCGGCTGTCGGACGAAATTTTACTTTTTTTTACGATTTTCGTATCATGTGCATGGACCTGAAGAGTACGCAAAAACACATAAAGGAGTTTTGGTAAAATTGTCATTTTTACAGCGTTATTCCTCCCTGTCCAGGAGACATGGAGGTGAGACCAGGACAAAAGTACAGCTTTCACTGATTTCAAAGTGTGAATATATTTATCCTCATAGAGTGTATTATACGAACGAGTCAGGCGAATGCCCAAAGTAGGAGGTGGGCCAGGTGAATCTATAGTTGTGTGTTAAGGAGGTAATTGCTATGTCGGGAATAGAGATGTTAATAAGAGGTGAGGATTTATCTTAGTTTCTAATTAAGCCTGAAAGATTGGAGAATTATTTGAGTATAGAAAATAAAACCGGTAATGAGGTGTGGGGGTTGGGTTAAAGTTAGCGAATGATCATCTGCTAACAGACTGACTTTATACGAGGTTTGATCAGCCACTATTCCTTTAATGTCGGGATTGGTTCTGATTAAATGTGTTAAGGGCTCCAAGGCCAAAATCAAAAGAATCGGGGACAGGGGGCACCCTTGGCATGTGCCCCTATGGATCAAAAAAGGGGTAGAATGGCCAGAGAGGTATCAAACTATGGCTGAGACTGGAATCCCCTTTTGTTCCAGATATAGTATAGATAGTCCCAGGAGCTTTATGGATATCTAATCCAAGAACCATACTCCTGGATTTGATTATGGTGCATTACATGAATGTCTTTCCAAGTATTATCAGAGGACTGTCTATGAAGGATGAAGCCCACCTAATCCTTGTGAATGAGGTTGGAAAGAAATGAGTTAATCCTGGTGGCAAGGATTTTTGGCTAGAATTTTGATATCAATGTTTCAGAGCAAAATGGGGTGGAATTGTGTCAGTCCAATGAATCTTTGTCGGGTTTTAACCACCTCAATACCGGGCACTTTCCCCCCCTTCCTGCCCAGGCCAATTTTCAGCTTTCAGCGCTGTCACATTTTTTTTTTAACAGAAGAATTTATTAACAAATCAGCATTACACAGTATCTCAATACAGGTAGACAAATCAGTACACGTCTGGGTTAAGTAATCACAGATAATAATACATTAATGCAATAGATGTCAATATACAGTATTACCCATACTAAAATTGCAGAATGACGCTGTTTTCGCTACGGTCATCAATTTTACTATTCAGGCGACAAGGCCAGACACCCAGGGGGGGGGGCTGGGAGGAGGGAAGGGGGGGAGGGCGAGAGGACAAGCCGCCTGAAGATTCAAATCCTACACCAAACAGTAGTCTCAGTTTCTAGTCCATCTAGACCATATTTTATCATACTTTTTAGGGCACTGTCCGCTTTCATGCGTGAGCTTATATAACGGTAAAACTGATGTGACTGATTCCTCCAGGCTTCGCAGGTGGGGGCCTGCGTCGATTTCCATTTCAGTAATATCTCCCATCTTGCATAAAAAAGGGAAAAAGTAATGCATAGCTTAGAGTATCTGTCACCCTCCACCTCCTCCAGATAACTGAGTAGGAGAACCATGGGGTCCACTGGTATCTGTGTATCACACACCTCACTTAGTTCCTCTGCCACCTCCCCCAGAATGACCCAAGTCTAGGGCAGGCCCAGACCATATGCCAGAACGAACCCTGAGCAGATCTGCATCTAGGACAGACATTCTCCCTATCCGGGTATATACGGGACAGTCTCTGGGGGGTGTAGTATGTTCTATGAAGAAATTTTAGCTGTATGAAGCGATCTTTAGCTGCTATCATGGTGGGGATATAAGTCAACACACAGTCAGACCACTCCTCCCCCAAACTTGGAATATGTTCCCGCCACCTGGCCAAGGAATCTGCTGTCTTAGTGTCATACGCCACCATGAGATACAGAGAAAGAGTAGAAAGAGGTTTCCCCATCACTTCCGAAATAAGGAGGACCTCAATTGAGTCAGATTCTAGCGTCACCCCCTGGGGGAACTGAGCCTCCAGGGCATGCCGCAGCTGCCAGTAATGAAAGATAAAGGAGTTTGGAAGGGCGAATTTATTTCTAAGGTCCCTAAACGGAAGAAGCTTTCCGTCTAGCATAACCTGCCGTAACGTTACTATCCCCCCAGAGGCCCACTCCGAGGGATCCGGGATTGTCTGTAGCTAAGGCAACATAGGGTTCCCCCACAGTGGCATGTGGGGCGATACCTGAAGGGGTTTCCGATAGATGGCCCTTGCATCCCGTCATACCCTCATGGTAGTTTTCATTAAGTTAGTCAGGGAGTAATGAGCCCGTGGGCCTCTAAAGACCAAGTTACTCAGGGCAGCATACGACCCCACCACAGCCGCCTCCAGCGTCAGCACTGTGTTTTTGGTAGCCTGAGAGAACCACCAGCGTACCGTTACTAGGACCGCTTCCCAGTAATACAGCTGGAAGTTTGGCAATG
Source organism: Glandirana rugosa (assembly GCA_018402905.1). Lineage (NCBI taxonomy): Eukaryota > Metazoa > Chordata > Amphibia > Anura > Ranidae > Glandirana > Glandirana rugosa. Next base: position 64,289 of record BLSH010081875.1, read on the forward strand.
CCAAGCCACCACCCGAGATAGGAAGATACAGAATGCGCCGCGAGACTCTGGGGGGGCCCCCCCGCCCATACGAAGGGAATTACAATGCTCTCCAGTTTCCAAAAGAAGGCCCTCGGGATTGGGGTGGGGGTATTACTGAAGAAGTATAGAAACTTGGGCAAATAAACCATTTTGAGCAAATTTACCCTTCCTATCGGAGACAACGGAAGCAAGCGCCACGTCGCACATTTAACACTAAGTTGGGACAAAAGAGGGTATAGACTCCAAATAGGCCGCTGTGGTGGTCGTAAATCTAACCCCCAAATAAGTAAATTCAGTCACCCACTTAAGGGGGGTACCCGTATCCAGTTGGGGGGTAGAAGGATTAAGGGGGAACAGGACCGACTTGTCCCAGTTTATACAGACGCCTGAATAAAGGCCAAACTGTTTAAAAACAGCACTGGCTTTATTTAGAGAATCCTCCGCGTCCGCCAGGTAAAGGAGGGTGTCGTCCGCATAGAGAGACAGTTTCTCCTCCAGTGGGGGCACCTTCAGTCCCTTCACCCCGCTGTGCGCCCTGAGCCGGATGGCCAGGGGTTCCAGGGCCAAGGCAAACAGCCCCGGAGACAGGGGGCAACCCTGTTTCGTACCCCGCTGGAGGGGAAAGGCCTCCGATAGAGTCCCGTTAGTGCGTATCCTAGCCTGGGGTTGTTTGTATAGCATCCTTACCCAGGACATAAATCTGGGACCGAACCCAAATCTGGACAGGACTGTCCACAGGTATCTCCACTCCACGGAGTCAAAGGCCTTCTCCGCGTCCAGAGAGGCCACCAACCTTGGGCTGTTGACACCTGCCCTATCTATGTGTGTAAAGAGTCTCCTAATATTGATGTCTGTACCCCTCCCGGGCATGAACCCCGTCTGATCAGGGTGGACTAGCTCTGTAGTAACCGTATTCAGTCTTGTTGACAGGACTTTAGCCAGAACCTTGGCGTCCACGTTGAGAAGGTAGATAAGCCTGTAGGAGGAGCACAGAGAAGGGTCCTTTCCCAGTTTCAGAATAACTAAGATGACCGCTTCCCCCATCGAGGGAGGAAGGGTCCCCAGATCCAATGCCCCGCTGAACAAATCCTGCATCCTGGTAGCCAGCTCACCGGAATACTGTTTATAGAACTCTACCGGTATGCCGTCCGGCCCGGGAGTCTTCCCTGTCTGTAGTACTTTGAGCGCCCCCAAAATTTCATCTGACGTGATGGGTTTGTCCAATCTGTCTCGGTAGGTCTGAGTTAGTACTGGGATGTCTATGTCCTGTAGATATTTTGCAAGGTCATCCTCCCCATAGGTCGCCCGTGAGGTATACAGCGTCCTATAATACTGAGCAAAGGAGTGGCTAATCTCCTCTGGAGTACACCACACTCTACCTTCATCACCTTTAATCTGGGAGATTCCAACCCCCCGCCTGTTCTTTAGAGAGCCATGCCAAAAGCCTTCCCGTGCGTTCCCCCTGTTCAAAAATTCGCTGAGACTGTGCCAATCGTTTTTTCTGGGTTAGGGATGTACGAATATTAAGCACCTCACCTAGAAGAGCCTGTAGACGAGAGTAGTGCTGCGGGTCCCTTGACCTAATATAAAGAGCCTCCTGCTCACTCGCTTCTAGTTCAGCCCTCTGGAGGGCAGCCCCACTATCCCTACGGACCCCAGCAATGACAGCCTGATATTGGCCCCTCATATATGCCTTGAAAGAGTCCCATACCATCTGTGCGTTGGCTGAACCTGCGTTCACAGCCCAATAGCTCTCCATTGCCCCCCTGGCTCTCTCCTCCACATCTACATCAGTCACCCAAAACCTTGAGAGCCTCCACAGGCCCCCAGCTGGGGCTGCAGAGGTCTCAAGGTGAAGTAGCAGTGGGGTGTGATCTGAAATTTCCCTGGAGAAGATGACAACCTCCTTAACCCTAGGTAGTACCACTCCACTTGCAAAGATCAGGTCTATTCGGGAAAAGGTATGGTATGAGGCCGAGTGGCATGTGTAGGCCCGCTCCCTTGGGTTCCTCCACCTCCACACGTCAGTCAGCCCATACGTCTCCACCCACGCAGATAGTCCAGAGTCCGAGGGGACCTTTGAGGACAGGCGATCCTTCTCCACATCGGGGACTAAGTTAAAGTCCCCCAACAGGACAACATTTTCAGTTGCAAATTCTGCTATCTTAGCTGTGAGTTTATTTAGGAGAGCCAGGGAGGCAGGGGGCGGCAGGTACACTCCGGCTATCACCCAATTCAAGGAGCATATAGAGGCATGAATAATAACAAACCTACCGTCCGGGTCCAACACCAGGTCAAGGAGTTTGAAGGGGAACGTCTTGAGAATCAAGACACTAACTCCCCGTGCATAATTTGAGTAAGTAGAGTGGTAGTGGTACCCCACCCACGTTTTTTTGAGGGCAAGGACCTTACTACCCAAAAGATGGGTTTCCTGCAGTATGCAAATGTGTGGGCCATATGTTTTAATGAACTGGAACACCAGTGACCGTTTGGTCTGGGAGTTCAGCCCCCTGGTGTTCCAGGACTATAATCTTAAGAGAAGACATCAATCGTATAGAAAAGATTACATAAAGGGTAACAAATGTAAGCTCTCCATGGGCCTGGCGGTTGAACCCGGACACAATCGATGACACAGTGGTGCAATGCTGGACATGTACAAATTACTTAGAACACTTACAAACTGGAAAACCAAAACAGCCCGATATGGGCAACCATCCCACCCTCCCGTCCCCGCAGAACTAAGGAGGGCTTCGATCCCCAAACAGTCCCCAATCAGCTCACAGGTTGGAGAAGAGGGCCTTGTGCAAAAGGCGATCCTGATCTCCCCCTAGCCGGAGGGGAAGACAAGTCCTGTGGCCGACTTACAACATGGCTCGCCCCCGCCGGGCATCCTGCAGTGAAGCGGGCGAACCAGGACATTTCAGTTAGAATTGCAAAATAATGGGATCTCCTGCGACGTTCACCCGGTATACATTTGTGATCCAGCCAATGTATTGAGGCAGTCAGAGAACTCTCAGTACATTCCTACCGAACATTAGTAGGGAAGAAAAGGTAAGATAGGGCTATTAAGTGGACACTCGGTTCATCTCCCGGCATAGCCGGGGGTGCTTCTCTTGGTTTCCAACGTGGCAAAGTATCTTGTGCACAACAGGTGCTAAATATTCCAACACATTGAGTGACTCATATGAGTGCTCAGCCAGCACCACTGAGGGTAAGGCATCCCAGATAGGATAGAGCCATTATAGGCTATAGTAGCAACACTGAGCCCCACAGTGACTGTCAGATCTGTATCATAAAATGAACAATTGGAAGAACCGCGCTCAGTGGTCCCGGGGAAGGGATTCAAGCCAGGCCGAGGCCTCTCCCAGGGAATTGAAGAAACGAGATGTCTCCCCGTCCTGGACCCGCAGCCTCGCCGGAAACAAGACGCTGTACTTGATGTGCCTTGCTCGCATGGCGGCTTTAACCACTTACCAACTGGAAGGTTTCGCAGCTTTAGGACCAGAGCACTTTTTGCGATTCGGCGCTGCGTCGCTTTAACTGACAATTGCGCGGTCATGCGACGTTGTACCCAAACGAAATTTGCGTCCTTTTTTTCCCACAAATAGAGCTTTCATTTGGTGGTATTTGAACGCCTCTGCGTCATTTCTTATTGCCGCTATAAATAAAAGAAGAGCGACCATTTTGCAAAAAAATTCAAATTTCTTACTTTTTGCTAAAATTCAAATCCCAAAAAAAAATATAAAAAAACATTTTTTTTCACAGTTTTTGGCCGATTTATATTCTTCCTCATATTTGTGATAAAAAAAATCGCAATTGGCGTTTATTGATTGGTTTGCGCAAAAGTGGCCGCGTTTACGGATGGTGAGAATTCATTCTGGGGTTTTTTTTTATATTTTTTTTTTACTAGTTATCGCGGCGATCTGTGATTTTTTAGCGGTACTGCGATATTGCAGCGGACATGTCGGACATTGACACTTTTTTGGGACCAATGACATTTATTCAGCGATCAGAAATTTAAATGTCCACTGATTACTGTGTAAATGTCATTGGCAGTGAAGGGGTTAACCTGGGGGGGAGAGCTAGGGGTTAAGTGTATTCCCTGGGTGTGTTCTTACTGTGGGGGGGTTGGGCTACCATGGGCATGAGAGATCTAACTGATCCCAGTGACAGGGATCAGCATATCTCCCATGTCCGCACTCTCAGAATGGGGAACCGCTGTGTTTACATCGGCGGTTCCCCGTTCTTTCCCTGTGGCCGCTCATCGCGGCTCGCCGGCGGACATCGGGTCCGCCCGAGCTGCGGGCACATGCACGCCCCCTAGCAGCTGTTCGCAGATTGCCGTCTTTTTACGGCGATTTGCGCTCAGCAACCCGGCTGCCGCCGTGAAAACATGGCAGGCGGTTGGGAAGTGGTTAACCACTTCCCGACCGCCGTATGCAAAATGAACGGTGGTGTGGGAGGTCAGTCTGACCCCCCGCAATGCCGATCTCCGTAAAGTGCTTCGATCCGAAGCACTTTACCATGTGACCAGCCGTGACCAATCACGGCTGGTCACAGTGTAATACAGAAAAGCCGTTTATCGGCTTTCCTGTACTCAGGTCTGCAGACCTGATGAGGGGAGAGCCGATCAGCTGTATCCCTGACAGGGAGGGTTTGTGCTGATGATTTATCAGCACAGCCCTCCCTCGGATCGCCACCCTAGACCACCAGGGAGCCTGCCCAGGGATGTGCCCACCCAGGACCACCAGGGAGCCACCCAGGGACCACCAGGGAGCCGATCTGAACCACCAGGGAGACCCCCCTAGACCACCAGGTAAGTGACATACTGCTCAGGTCCACCTTCACTCAGTGCCACCTTCAGATGCCACCCTAGACCACCAGGGAATGAGCCCCTATTAATGTATATGCCCACCAGTGCCCCTATCAATGCATACCAGTGCCACACAGTGCCCACCATTGCCACCTACCAGTGCCCACCTATCAGTGCCCATCAGTGCCACCTATCAGTGCCCAGTGCCGCCTATGAGTGCCAATTGGTGCTGTCTATTAGTGCCCATCTGTGCCGCTTAGCAGTGTCCGTCAGTGCTGCATATCAGTGCTGTATATCAGTGCCACCTCTCAGTACCCGTCAGTGCTGCTTATCAGTGCCACCTAACAGTGCTCATCATCGCTGCATATAAGTGTCTCATCATCAGTGCCACTTCATCAGTGCCGCCTCATCAGTGCCAATCAGTACTGCCACATCAGTGCCCGTCAGTGTAGCCTCATCAGTGCCCACCAGTGATGGAGAAAATTTACTTATTTACAAAGTTTTGTGACAAAAATAGAGAATTTTTTTTTTTCAAAATTTTCGGTCTTTTTTTATTTGTAGCGCAAAAAATAAAAACCGCAGGGGTGATCAAATACCACCAAAAGAAAGCTCTATTTGTGGGAACAAAATGATAAAAACGTTGTTTGGGTGCAGCGTCGCACGACCGCGCAATTGTCATTCAAAGCGCAACAGCACTGAAAACTGAAAATTGGTCTGGTAGTAAAGTGGTCTAAGTGCATGGTATTGAAGTGGTTAATCACTACTGCCATTTTTTGCTAAATAAATGAAAAAAGGGCGATTTTTTTTTTTTTTTTTTTTTTTTAAAAAAAAGCTTTTCTTAGTTTCTGTCAGAAAATCTTGTAAATAAGTCATTTTTCTCCTTCACTGATGTGCGCTCATGAGGCTGCACTGAAGAGCACTGAGGAGGAGGCATTAATATGCAGCACTGGTGGGCACTGATAGGCTGCACTGATGAGGTGGCACTGAAGGGCATGAATGAGGAGGCACTTATATGCAGCACTAATAGGTGGCACTGATAGACGACACTTATAGGCAATGATAGATGGCACTGAAAGGCACCACTAATTGGCATCACAGATAGGCAGAGATTGGCATCACTGATGGGCACAGATTGGCATCGTAGATAGGCACAGAGTGGCACTTTTTTTGGCTGCACTGTAATCAGGGCAATGATGATCAGTGCCTTGCTAACCTATGCAGGTCTCCCTGGTGCCTAATCGGCTTTCCTCTCCTCAGACTCTGTTAGTGTGAGGCAAAAAGAGCCGATAAACGGCATCTCCTTGTTTACATGTGATCAGATGTGATTGGACACAGCTCATCACATGGGTAAAGAGTCGCAACCGTGGCTCTTTACTGAGATCTGGGTTGTGCAGTGTCTCAGGGACACGGCGCCCCCATGATCGCTGGGCGATCGCAATGAAACTGGGAAATGTCATATGACTTCTTCCCAGAACAATAGGTGTTTCCGCCTGCTGTCATTTTACTATACGGCAGGTAAGAGGCGGTTAAAAGTGAAATGCAAAACCTCACACAAGATGAATCTCACAGGAGATTTCACCATCAAAATGACAAAACAGAAATTTTCCGGCCTCCTGGCTATCCTGACTCCATAATTCCTGAATTTGTCTCTGTACAGAATTCCCACATTATCACACCCAGCTTTGTGAGAAGGAAATTGCCCAACATTGTCTGCACAGGCTCCTGACTGTTTGCACACAGTCTCTTAGTACCTCTCTTGGGTAATGACCTGCTCAGATCAGATCTCCTCTCCTTGAGGTCAGGGTGGAACTCTCCCAGTGTTTTTTCACACACACACTGCTCCTGCAGCATCTTATTTCCAGGGGAAAGAGGCCTGAACGATAGGTAGCCCCTTATCTCCAGGGGAAGGTGAGCAGCTCTTGTAGAGTTTACTCTTGATAGTTGCTCTTTCCAATTGCAGCAGGACAGAAGTGCAGTAGGACAAAAATGCATAGTTTTAAAAAAACAGTAGTTTGAAAACAGCAGGA
>BLSH010081888.1:3630-15582 GCA_018402905.1 Glandirana rugosa
AGGGTCCGACATGGGTCGGGTTCTTACCCTAAACTACGCCGGAGCCTGTGGACGGACCAGGCCCCAACTTCGCCCTTTAGTGGGGGTATTTTTTGACGGTCTTCCTCTGGTCGGTTCCCGGTTGGTCTCGCAGTGACGTGTCGGGTTCACTCACTACTTCCACACAACTATCCTGTTTATTAGATGTCCTTACACTTCCTTCTATTTTGTTTATGTCCCTCACGTCTTAATAATCCGTTCAACATAAAAACTCCTTATTAAAATAATAACTTGTTGTTGGTACAAGAGTTACTAAGGTTTTTGAGTAATTATAGTTTCGACTTATAAAAACCTTCATCAAAAATCAACTTTGATATTAATGAGTTTTTGGAATCATTGAGAACATGGTTGTTGTTCAATAATAAAATTATTCCTCAAAAATACAACTTGCCTAATAATTCTGCACTCCCTGTATTTGTTTTATCTTCCTTCACATTCCTGTAGATTATTTGTCCTATCAACACACCTTCATCACTCACTTGGGCTGTGCAGTGACGCTCTGGTTGGCCCTTGGCTGGTCTCCTTCTGGCAGTTTTTTATGGGGGTGATTTCCCGCTTCAACCCCGGACCAGGCAGGTGTCCGAGGCCGCATCAAATCCCATTCTTGGGCTGGGTACAGCCTGGGAGCTGTTTTGTGAGTAACCAAGATGTTATCTCTGACACTTCCCTTCTTTGAGAGGGCAGTATATACTAATGGTTTTTCCTTTTTACCCATGGCTATAGTACCTTATGCAATATACTCCTGATGAGTGGCTGAAATGCCACGAAACGCGTAGAGTTTCCATCAAGTATGCCAAGACAAGACAGTTTTTTATCCATTAAGCTATTTAGTCAATTTGTGTGTTTCATGAATTCTGATGGTCAATCATGTTCCCATACTTATTTGCATAATTATGTAATTTTAATTGTCTACTGACTGAGAATATGTGAATTTGCTTTTTTGAATACTTGTCTATTGACTTAGAATATGTAAATTTACTTATTTGAATAATTATGGAGATGTTTAACATATGAAATGTTCCTTATTAAAATGTTATTTATTAATGAAAACAAATGTTCTTTATTTTGGGATCATGACATATTCAATGTGATTATGACAGTTATACATCAGAAACATGAATCTTATGCACACAGCTGCTTATTACTAATCATTTACAATGACTCGCCTCATTTAAAGCCCCATGTCTCTTCCTTTCCTTTAAGCTATTTCAACATGTTTTGGTTAGAGTAACATGTGAGCGCAGTGTTATTTGTTGTTATGCATTAGGGGCTTAAGCTTTGGGCCCCCAACAATGAGGGTGCCAGCAGCAGGAAAGAACAGATCTTCAGGTCAGTGTGAATCAATACACTAGGCATAATAGTATAGGGCTGCTTTCACACTGATGCGCTAGGGTTTACCCACACCGCGGATGCAGTGCAGTGTTCCTGCAGCTTTCCTTAGCCATAGACTTCATTATATCCTGCGGGTTTGGTGCACTTTCTGAATACAGGAGTTTTGGTGCGCACAGCTACCCCAGGAAAGATGCACTGCGCTGCACCCATGGTGTGGATATATGGCAGCACATCAGTGTGAAAGCAGCCTTACAGGGGGCTTAGAACAGTAAGGGTTCATTTACATTTGCAGTTTGGGGGGTGGTAAAACCACATAGTTAAGATGTAATATCACCCCTGCCCAACCACACCCCTTTTAGCTGCAGTTGCCAGGGGTGTACACATATCACAACTGCAACAGAAGTTATACAACCCCTCATGGCTGGCGGGTGCAGCACCTGCCAAGCATGACCCATTCAAGTGAATAAGGCCGCTCTGCAAGTGCCCTGAAATCTTGTCCAGTACAGCAAACAAGGGGTTAAAGCAGGCAGCGTTGTGTTGCTTTCTCACCACCCCTCAGACCTGGCAGAAGTTGCGGGGCACTTACAGAGTGGCCCATTTACTTGAATGGTGTCATGGTCCTGGTGGTGGAGTCTGTCTTGTGCAGGGAACAACCGTTCTTGTGCACCCGATTCAAGGACCCCTGGTAGAGCAGACAAGAAGTCCAAGAGTGCGGGATGGCATGAGGGCTGGAAGTCACTGATGATGAAGTGATGATCCCCATGGTCCTGCAGATCAGAGGGATGGTCGTGCAGGCTGGGTCGGCTACGTGCAAGCTCTGGGGTACAGATGGGTTAGGCAGAAGGGTGGTCAAGTCCAAGCGGGGTCGTTATCAGGCGGGCAGCAAAACTACAGGAGGATCAGACAATGGGATTGCCATGGAAAGCCGGGGTCGGTGCAGGCAGCAAATCAGCAGGTCAGAGCAGGAAACAGGTAATCACACAGGAACAGAGGTTAGAGCTGGGGCTCACAGGTCACAGACGCTGTAGAACGGACAGCACTTGCTGCTAGGTCCACTGCAGAAATGGCCACAGAGCACCCAACCTTTCCCTAACATTGCCCCCCCAAGGGGCAGCCTCCGGATGCCTTGCCGGGTGCTGCCGTCCTGGCGGTTTTGAAGGCCTGGATTAATCCAGGTGCGTGGATGCTCCCTTCTGGCTCCCAGGAGTTTTCTTCAGGCCCATACCCTTTCCACTTTATCAGGTACTGGGTAGAACCTGCCCTCCTCCAACAGTCCAGAATGGCTTCAACATCAAACTCCTCCTCTCCGTTGACCAGAATTGGGTTTGGCGGACCTGTCCCCCGTCCCGGGAACAAGTCAGGACAACAGGTTTCAGCAGTGAAACGTGGAAGACCGGGTGGATCCGTAGGATTTTACTTCTGATAGGAAATGGCCCCGTGAATCTTGGGCCTAACTTCTTTGAGGGGCAAGCCAGCTTAAGATTCCTGGTGGACAACCAGATGCGATCCCCTGGCTGGGGCTCCAATTCCCCCCGCCTTCTCTTGTCATATGCTTCCTTGTTTTTTCCCTGTGTCCTTGACAGGGTCTCCCGCAAGAGTTTACTGTTCATCTGGAGGAAGCTTGTGATATCCTGTGCTGCAGGGACAGAGCTTTCAATGGTCAGCTCCAGCAGGAATGTGGAATGAAACCTATAATTGGCCCAAAATGGGGGCTGCTTGGTGGCCGAGTGGATGGTGTTATTGTAAGCGAACTCGGCCAATGGTAGCAGTGCAACCCAGTCATTTTGGGAGAACGATGAGAAGCAGCGCAGGTGCTGCTCTAACGTCTGGTTCATTCTCTCGGTCTGCCCGTTGGTCTGTGGGTGGTATGCGGAAGAAAATGTGAGCTCGATCTCCAAAGCTGCGCACAGAGCCTTCCAGAACTTAGACGTGAATTGGACCCCGCGATCGGATACAACATTGCTGGGTATCCCGTGAAGCTGGACTATTTCCTTAATAAAGGTGTTGGCAGTCTCGGGGGCTGTAGGGGTCCCCTTCATAGGTAGGAAATGTGCCATCTTTGTCAAGCGGTCCACAACCACAAAGATGGTGGAGTATCCTTCAGACAGGGGCGATTCCACAATAAAATCCATAGCCAGCTGCGACCATGGGCGCTCAGGTACAGGAAGGGGGTTTAGGAGGCCCCAGGCTTTGGCCTTATCTGTTTTGTTCCAGGCACAGATGGGACAGGCACTAACATATTTCTTGCAGTCTTCTGTGGCGTTCAGCCACCAGAAGGTTCGGGAGAGAAGTTCGGCCATTTTCCGGGAGCTGAAATGTCCGGCCAATTTGTGGTCATGGCAGAGGCCTAGAATCCTGGGGCGCAGGACTACCGGAACAAAGACTTTGCTACGAAACCACCATAGGCCGTCCTTGACGGCCTATGGGGCCAGTAGCACCTGCCAGGTCTCGCCGAATTTGGGGCGGCACATCCTCATTGGTCAACAGGAAGTTCCTTGCTGGCAGTATGGTGTCGGGTGGAGCAGCATTTCCTGACTCAGAAAACATCCTGGAGAGAGCGTCAGGCTTGCCATTTTTTGATCCTGGCCGGTAAGTCAGGTGGAAGTGGAACCTGGAGAAGAAGAGGGCCCAGCGGGCCTGCCAGGGTCTTAGTCTCTTGGCCGTTCTGAGGTACTCCAGGTTCTTATGGTTGGTGTAGATAAGAATAGGATGTGCCGCTCCTTCCAGCAAGTACCGCCATTCCTCCAGAGCCGCCTTGATGGCCAGCAGCTCCAGCTCCCTGTGCCCCACGTCGTAGTTCCTCTCTGGTGCCGACAACTTGCGGGAGAAGAAGTCTACTGGGTGGAGCGAGGCCTTGGTACCCTGGCGCTGGGAGAGGATGGCTCCGACCGCGGTTTCAGAGGCGTCCACTTCAAGGACGTACGGAAGGGTCGAGTTGGGGTGATTCAAGATGGGTGCAGAGGTGTACAAAGATTTGAGTTTCTGAAAGGCTGTTTGGGCTTTGGAGGGCCAATGGAATCGGACATTTTGTTTAGTCAGCCGTGTAATGGGTTCCACAATTGCTGAGAAGCCCTTGATTAATTTTCTATAAAAGTTTGCGAAACCCACGAACCTTTGAACTCCATTTCTGTCTGTCGGTGGAAACTTTTTGCCGATCCATACGAATGCCCGTGACGGAGATAATCAATCCTAGGAAATGGATGTTAGGTTGCTCGAAGGAACACTTTTCCGCTTTCGCATACAAGCCATGTTACCGGAGCCGACCCGGAACTTTGGCGACGTGTACACGGTGCTCCTCGAGGGACGACGAGAAGATTAAAATGTCATCTAAGTAGATGATCACAAAGAGGTCAAGAAAGTCCCGGAACACGTCATTTACAAAATGCTGGAAGGTCGCCGGGGCATTGCATAGACCAAACGGTGTCACCTGGTATTCCTAATGACCAAAGCGGGTGCAGAATGCGGTCTTCCATTCGTCACCTTCCCTGATACTAATAAGGTTGTATGCTCCCCGCAGGTCAAGCTTAGTAAAGATGGTTGCTGCCCCCAGTCTTTGAAACAATTCCGGAACCAAAGGTAGGGGTTACCGGTTTTTAATGGTCACCCGGTTGAGTTCCCGGTAGTCTGTGCACGGCCTGAGTGATCCTTCTCTACGAAGAAGATGCCAGCCCCAGCAGGGGACGTAGAGGGTCGGATAAACCCCTTTTCAAGGTTCTCATCCAAATAGGCCTTGAGGGCCGCTAGTTCGGGTTCGGAGAGAGGGTAGATCCTCCTGAAGGGCACTTCCGCCCCAGGTAAAAGTTCAATGGGGCAATTGTAGGGTCTATGCAGAGGTGGTTTGTCAGCCCCTTTCTGACTGAACACATCCATGAATGAGTAGTAGACCGGTGGGATGAGGGAACAGATAACACGTTCAACGTCAGAGTCCAGGCAGAGTAATGGGGGAACTGCTTCTCCTCTGAGGGCTAGACAGTGCTGTTGGCAATATGGGGAGTGGAATTGGACGGCCCCTGTGACCCAATCAATGCAGGGATTGTGTGCCTGGAACCAAGGTTGCCCCAAAATGATGGGGCAGAGAGGAGAGGCAATGGCGTCTAGCCGCAAGAGTTCTTGGTGTCCTTCCCGTGTAGTGGAAGGGAGAGGGATGGTCTCATGGGTGACAATCCCGGACTTGATGTGGGATCTGTCCGCCAATCGAATAATCTTGTGGGACTTCGGTTGTAGGGGGATGTGGTGCAGTGTTGCAAAGTCCTGATCAATGAATCAACTGCATGCTCCGGAGTCAAGGATGGCTGGCACCGTGGTACTCCCTCCGGGAAGCTGTAGAGAGAAACGAGTGAAGTGAGCAGAGGAACTGGCAGAGCTGGGTGGACCACTCTGGATAACTGAAGGGCACTTACCGCGCTTGGCAGGGCACATTCTGACCACATGACCTAGTTCACCACAGCATTGATATACGTTCATGGCAAAGCGTCGCTGCCTTTCTTCTGCGGTGAGGGACGGGCATAACAGCCCAATCTGCATAGGTTCCGGGGAGTCCTGTGGAGAGGAGGAGGAGGTCCCCAGCCTGAGCATAGGTGGGTTCGGGTAACTGGGGACCCATGGGAGCATCCAGATGGGGCGTGACTGCCCTGATGACCTTTTGGAGCGGCACTCTCTGAGGCGCCGATCTAATGAAATGGCCAAGTCGATCAGGGCCTCCAAGGTCTGGGGCATCCCCACTCGTGCCAGCTCGTCCTTCAAGGATTCGGAGAGTTCCATGTGAAACTGGAAGCATAGAGCGGCACTGCCCCAGGCTGTGTCGGCGCTCCAGCTCCAACTCTGTCACATAATCTTCTACTGGGCAGCAACCCTGCTGGACCCTGCCTCGGCCGTAGCAGCCAGAGTCTGTGGGCCCAGGCCTGGGGCTCATTCTGCAGCAAGGAAATAATGAACCCCACCTTAGTGGCTTCAAGGGAGAAGGTGCGTGGCTGAAGTCAGAAGTACAGTTCGCACGCAGTCCGAAAGGCCTGAAACTTGCGTTGGTCCCCAGGAAACTTATCCGGCAACGGGACCTTGGGCTCAGAGGGCAGGGCCACGACCAGCAGATGCAGCAGCTCCAGTAGCTGGGGAAGCTGATAGCTCTGGTACACGTCCCTCCAAGCGGGTATACCCCTCTTGCAGGTTCTTGACTGCTTGTGTCAAGCCTGCCAGGTGCACGCACAAATCGTCCATGGCGGAGTGGGTTCCCTGCACAGACTCAGTCATGGCTGTCCGTTACTGTCACGGTCCTGGTGGTGGAGTCTGTCTTGTGCAGGGAACAACCGCTCTTGCGCACTCGATTCAAGGACCCCTGGTAGAGCAGACAGGAAGTCCAAGAGTGCGGGATGGCACAAGGGCTGGAAGTCACTGATGATGAAGTGATGATCCAGAGGGTCGTGCAGATCAGAGGGATGGTCATGCAGGCTGGGTCGGCAACAAGCAAGCTGTGGGGTACAGATGGGTTAGGCAGAAGGGTGGTCAAGTCCAAGCAGGGTCGTTATCATGTGGGCAGCAGAAGTACAGGAGGATCAGACAATCAGATGGTCGTGGAAAGCCGGGGTCGGTGGAGGCAGCAAATCAGCAAATCAGCAGGTCAAACAGAAAACAGGTAATCACACAGGAACAGAGGTTAGAGCTGGGGCTCACAGGTCACAGATGCTGTAGAATGGACAGCACTTGCTGCTAGGTCCAGCAGATTCAAATAGCGCCGTCAGGGGTGCGTGCACCACCGCGGAAACGGCCACAGAGCAGCCAGGTTGGGGGTTTCTCTAACAAATGGGTTGCGATTGGCAGGCGGTAGCACCACCAAAAGCAACAGGGGGCTTAATTCCTGCTGTGGCATGTGTACACATGTACACAGGCTGCTGCCTCAGCAACTAAAGGGGCTAGGGATTGTGGGCAGTAAAATTGTGACTCAACTGCAGGGATTTACTACCCCCCAACTTGATGTGTGAACGAGCCCTAAGGGTGCTGCTGCCGGATGCAACTCAGGGCTCATTCACAAGTGCAGCAGGCACTGCTGCTCCTCTGAAAAATGATCCAAGTGTGAGTGACAGGTGGTGAGGAGGTGATATGTTGCCTCATCACCACCTGATTTAAATCCGTGATTGTGACATGGTAGTACAGCAATTAGGGGTTTAAATCAGGTGTGAGGAGGAGACACTGTGCCCGATGATCTTTGATTTATCCCGTGTTGTTGTCTACCCCTGATCCAGGGGAAAGGCAAATATACATCAGTCATCATTGTTCTCCTCTCTCATTTCATAAGGCATTAGCATTACTATTACAGTGATTTTACATTTTAGCCACCCTTTATGGGCTGACAAGAATTTAACAAGGACTTTATGTTGTACTAGAAATGTTTTAAATAAGCCATGTTTTCTAGTGCATATCTGAACCACAATACAACTTAGGTTCCTATATTTGCCAACAATAAGGCAATCTAGATTTGTAGAATGAAATCAGGGAACAACCCCAAATCTTTGCCACAACACAAGTTCCTCCCATAAAAGTTGTCACACATTTGCAGTGTACTAATTGTGCTAGACTGTGCTTTGATCCAGAAGTGCATTAGAAGCGGGCAAAAAAGAGAGTCTTGGGTTCTATTTATCAATGTTTTCACCCAAGCTTTATACAACTTTCATGCAAGATTCACTTTTTTTCTAATTAAATGTGAAATATTTGAAATGGTGAAATCTGTGTTATGCTTGGGTGAAAACCTTATAGAACTAAAGAGACCTGACTAATGTTTTCTGAATACAAAGGATGAGTAAAGTTGTTACTATTTCAGCAACTGACATGGCAAGATGCTAACCAAGAACATATTTTTATACAGTATGTCATATTTAATAACTTGAAATAGCAAAGTTAAATACTAAGACTAGGCTCACATTATTGCAGTCCTCCTGCGGCCGCATTTGCAGGTTGCTGTACCTAAGGAAAACACAGGAAAAAGGTCCCTGCACCTTTTCCAAAATTGTAGCTGCGGGGAAACTGCATAGTGCTATGCAGCTCCCAGCATGGATAAATGTGCCACTAAGAATTAATGGCACCCCCACGCATATGCTAACAGCAGCTCGCTCTTGTTGCGGGTGCAGGAAAGCGTGCATTTTGCACGCAGTTCTGCACCTGCAGAGATGTGAACCTAGCCTGAGTAAGCACCATTTGGCAGAAATTGCTTTAGAGTTCAATAACCAGCTACAATTCCATAGGGCTTTAACAGTAAAATGGTGCAGCGAGCAAGAAGAAAAGTGCAATACCCATAGCAACAGATCAGAAATCATAATGTAACAATCAGGCTTCAGTAAGTAAATAAAATCTGATTGGGTTCTATGGTTTACTGCACTTTGCTGCTTACATCTTTTTATTATATATAGCATTGGTGGTAAAGTGATAAAGTGCACCGCTACATTGACCTTGAAGGCCAGAGGTAACGTACCCCCCAAGTAATTAGTGGTAAAGTGTAGCATTATATTGAGCTTTGGTGGTCATGAAAATTGCTGCAAATAAGCATTTTAAATACTTGTTTTTTTCTGTGTTTTTAACCTGCAATTTTTTATGTTGGTGACAGGATCTCATTAGGTAAGGAGACTGAAAATATCTCTGAGCAATCTTGTTTTCTTTAGATCTGCAAAAATGTAATCAGAAAGAAGTGTGCCACTTGTTTATGTATAAACAAAGTCTCAGTCTACACAAAGGCACACTGTGTGGAAAAGCAAGGTGGCAATAAAGGCAATCCATGTCTTCAGCAGTTGAAGTAAGAACACTCTATCCTTGAGACAAGCAATCCTTTTAGGCCTAAAGTAAACAGTGTTAAGTAATAGATTGGTAAAAAAAAAGAAAAAGTCTAAAGACTCTTAAGAGCAAAAAGAGTCTATTATGGCTCTTTTGTTGAAGGCAATGCAGATGAATTGAATGCATTTGAATTCACCTGTCACTTTTGTTCATACGGTTATGTATACAAGTATGTATATTGTTAAATGGAAGTCTCGCCTAAAAGAAAAACAAATCTTTATACCTTTGTTATCCAGAAAAGCCTTTTCTATGAGACTAATGTGTAGTACACACCGAATGTCAGGAGACATCAGCCAGTTCAATAAAAACTGTCCGACATTCGGCCTGTGTGTATGTCAGTCAATGGCTAAGAGCGCTGACCGGAGGGTTCTGGCAGTTGGGGGTGCCGCCCCTGACCGGAGGGTTCTGGCGGGGGGGCGCCCCCTGTCAGAACACAACAGCTCAGTGGGGGAGATCACTGTACTAACGTCAAACTATTAGTACAGTGGCTCTGACTGGAGCTGTCAGTAAAAACTATTAGCGTGTACTAGGCTTAAAGCCAATCATCCATGGTTTGAAATGTGACTGGTTCAGCAGGGACCAGCCTAATTTCTATCTATGTATGGGCACCCCTGTTGTACAGAAGTCGATCAACCACCCTATCATTTGTTTTTCAGAACGGTCAGTGCTGTCAGCATAGCCAGCAACACTAATCATTGTGTTCTGATAGCAGGGAATGCAGTAAAACAGCGGGAGTATTTCAACCATCCACCTGAAATGGACTGTCCTTTTTCATCCAATCCCATCCGTTCAGCCAGACGGATGGAAAATAGGGTCACCATCGGTCTGGATTTCACGGATAGAATTGGATCGGAAAGCAGCGGGTGTCAGCGGACATGTCACCGCTGACATCTGTCACTCCATAGGAGTGAATGAAGGCTCCGATCAGGTCCGCTTGAAAAACTGACAGGCGGACCTGATCAGAAAGCCCATGTGAAAGGGGCCTTACTGCTTTGTTTACAAACGAAGGTATTTAACCGCTTGCCGTCCGCCCGTCAAATGACGGCGGAGCGGCTCTCATTCCGGGTGGACGTCATATGATGTCGCCCCTTTAAGCCGGGATTGCGCGCATCCCGGCTCTGTCGGTGTCGGCGTGTCCCCAGGACACGCCACGTCACCGACGGGGGTGAACAGCCATTTAGTATAGCTGTTTACCATATGATCAAAGTCACGGCTGATCACAAATGGCACTTCCCCGGGAGCGCGCTGCGCGTGCGTGTCGGTGGCGGCATGTTCCTAGGGAACACTGCCTGTCACCGACACAGGTATCAGCTGCCAGCCGGCGGCTGATACCTTGTGATCAGCTGTGATCTACTTCACAGCCGATCACATGCAATGTAAACAGAGCGGTAACTCACTGTTACCAGCTCTTCTCTCCTTGCACAGTGTCCAGTGTCAGGAGAGAAGAGCTGGGATCAGTGAGTTACTGATCTGTACAGTAAAAGCACACTGACACATCCACCCCTGCCCCCCGCAATGCATCTGTCAACCCAACAGTCACCCCATATGCCCCCATAAAGTGCACCTGTCATCATAAAGTGCACCTGTCATCATAAAGTGTACCTGTCACCCGTCAGTGACCGTGGCCTGTCACCCGTCACCCGTCATTGACCGTGGCGTGTCACCTGTCATTGACCGTGGCATGTCACCCATCACCCATCAGTGACCATGGCCTGTCACCCATCACTGACCGTGGCGTGTCACCCGTCACCCATCACTGACCATGGCATGTCACCCATCACTGACCGTGGCGTGTCACCCGTCAGTGACCGTGGAATGTCACCTGTCACCCATCAGTGACCGTGGCATGTCACCCGTCACCCATCAGTTACCGCGGTGTGTCAACTGGCACATCAGTGCCCTGTCACCCAACACTGACATAGCCTGTCACCTGTCACTCATCACTGACCATGGCCGTCACCCATTAGTAACCACCGCCAGTCACCCATGGCCTGTCACTCCTCACCCATCAGTGACCACCGCCAGTCACCCATCACCCATCAGTGACCATGACCAGTCACCCATCAGTAACCATCGCCAGTCACCCATCAGTGACCACCGCCAGTCACCCATCACCCATCAGTGACCACCGCCAGTCCCCCGTCACCCATAAGTGACCACCGCCAGTCACCCGTCACCCATAAGTGACCACCGCCAGTCACCCGTCACCCATCAGTGACCACCGCCAGTCACCTGTCACCCGTCAAGCATCTGTGACCACCACCAGTCACCCATCACACATTAGTGATCACCGCCAGACACCAGTCACCCATCAGTGACCACCGCCAGACACCCATCACTCATCAGTGACCACCGCCAGACAAGGGGCACCAATCAGTGACCACCACCAGTCACCTGTCACCCATCAGTGACCTCCACCAGACACCCATCACCTATCAGTGACCACCAACAGACACCCGGCACCCATCAGTGACCACCGCCAGTCACCCATCACTTATCAGTGACCACCGCCAGGCACCCATCACCGTCACCCATCAGTGACCTTCACCCGTCACCCATCAGTGACCACCACCAGACACCCGGCACCCATCAGTGACCACCACCAGTCACCCATCAGTGACCACCACCAGACAGCCGTCACCCATCAGGGACCACCGCCACTCACCCGTCACCGTCACCCATCAGTGACCTTCACCCGTCACCCATCAGTGACCACCAGACACCCATCAGTGACCACCACCAGACACCCGGCACCCATCAGTGACC
>BLSH010081888.1:16395-34308 GCA_018402905.1 Glandirana rugosa
AAAAAATTGAAAACGTTGTAACTAAATGTAAATAGATGGTAAAGTAAAAAGCTATACAAGTTCCAAAGTTTTGTGATCGTTAAAATGTATAAAAAGTTTTGAGGGTCCCGTGTGAACGTTTAGAGTGTGCCGTGTGATCAAAATTTTTATATATATAAAGATTTACTGTACTGTCAAATTGGTGTAGTCATGGCCCGTGCTTTTGGGGGAAGGACAGGTCCGGTAAAAAGTCGAAAGTCGCGATAGTGTGAAACTTACTGTTAATGAGTCAGTACGTCGTAACATGAGTATACTTTAAACGCAGGAAAAAAAGTGTGTTTATCTCGAAAGAAAACCACCATAAATTAGTGATCCCAAAAAAATAAAAAACACGATATTTATTTTTTTCTAACTTTTAAAAAACTTTTTTACAGAAAAAGAAACAAAGACAGTATTTTAAAACGTTTAATCATTAAAAAGAAACATTTAAAACCGGTTTTAAATATGACGATGGATAGAAACCATTTTTTATTGGGTTTAAATTTTCAATCTTTTTTTATTTATAGCACAAAAAATAAAAAAACCCTAGTGATTAAATACCACCAAAAGAAAGCTCTATTTGTGTGAAAAAAAGGACGCAAATTTCATATGAGTACAATGCTGCATGACTGAGTAATTGTCATTCAAAGTGTGATAGCGCTGAAAGCTGAAAAATGGCCTGGACAGGAAGGGGGTTTTCGTGCCCGGTACTGATGTGGTTAAACTGTCATGTCATTTAGAAATATATATATTTTTAAAACTAGTGTGCCGTGTGAGATTTGCAAGTGTGCCCTGGGAGTTTTGAAAAATATGTAAAATTGCTAGTGTTTTGAAACCTTGAACATATCGAAAAATGAAATGGTAGATAAATGTAAATCAATGTTGCAAAAGTTAAAAAAGCAATATTTATAAAAGCGCAATCTCTGTCAGTCTGTCATTTATTGGTTCCTTTCGTGAAGTGAGACTTGTGCAAGATGTCAAGAGAACTATATTGGTCTAATTATAATAATAGAGACCGTTCCATTCCAACTTTGATGCTTATAAATAAAGTTTGTTCATTGTTTGGTGATGGAGAAATACTTAATCATGTCTGGAACTCTGGAAAAACTGTTAAATGAAAATCAAGGAAGAAAGCGAACGTACAAAGAAGATTACAATCACTTTAACCTGATTTGCTCTTGAAAGCAGGCACATCCTTCACATTAAATTTAAAATTAAATATATATGTAAAAATAAATAAGTTCTTCACCACAAAAATTGTTAAATCTTTTCAGGTGTGCCATGAAAATGTTTAGATCTTTTTGATGCGCCGGAAGACAAAAAAGTTTGTGAAGCACTGGACTAGATTCTACAGGTGTGCCGCTTAATGTGTATATTTAAGGCACCAATAAGAATTTTGATTTTAGGCATGTCATTTGAAGGATTTGTGCATTTTTAATGTCGCCCTTTAAGCCTTATTAAAAACCCATTCCCTGCTGAAAACTATTTTTACAACCTTCTTTTTTCATTTTCAATGGTGCATGTCCCCCATAACTGGGCACCAGCTACCCGGGCCGTTTTTTTTAAACAAAAGCTTGTAAATTGGCCTTAAAAAAGCTCAGGGGGGGCTCACTAATACCGGAGCTCCGCGCTTTCTCTGCCATCCTACAGCACATCCTGCACCGATCCGCCTGATTTAACCACCGATCTCTTCCTCCAGGCCACGGGTACACACAGGGGTACTGCCATGGTGAAATATGGCTCCAACAAGCCTCCTGCAGCAGCTGGAAAACTGGACAAGTACTTTAGGCAAGATGGCGCTGGCGGCCTTCCCTCCTCAGCTGCCTCCTTTACCATCTCTGCTGAATACACAAGAGGAATCCCTCCCTCCACCATGAATTACACCCTCTGCCTCCCCAGTGTCACCACATGAGTCAGAGGACACTCCGGATCCAGCTCCTGATGCTGCACATCCTCCTGCTGAACCCACACTGACACAAATAATGTCTGCCATACAAGACTGTAAGGCTGCCCTCAGAACACAAATAGAAACTATACGCATAGACTTCTCACTCCTCAAACAGGATGTGCAGAACCTCTGTGACCGCACCGGAGCTGCAAAAGAGCGGATCAGCACTGTGGAAGACTCCCTGGCTCCTCTCTCTGTGTCTGTGTGTGACACTTCCAGCGAGCTAGCAGCACTCCAGGCCAAGGTGGATGATTCAGAAAATAGGTCTTACGCTTTGTGGGTTTCCCTGAAAAGTTCCCCGGAATCATTCCTATATACCTGGCTGAAAGATACCCTGGGTCCTGATGCTTTTCCACCAAGTTTTGCCAGAGAGCATGCGCATCGTAGGCGAACTTGGCTACAGCAGCAGGGAAACCCAGTCATTCTGGGAGTACGAGGAGTAACACCGAAGGTATTGTTTGAGGGTCTGGTTGGTCCTCTCCGTTTGACCATTAAACTGCGGATGATATGCAGAGGAGAAGGCCAGGTCAATTCCCAGAGAGGAGCATAGGGATATCCAGAAATAGGATGTAAACTGTACCCCCCGGTCCGATACTAAATTGATAAGAATTCCGTGTAGACGGACCACCTCCTTTATGAAGACTCCAGCAGTTTCAGCTGCTGAGGGAGTGCCTTTCATGGGTATGAAATGGGCCATCTTTGTGAGGCGGTCCACCACCACCAGAATAGTGTTGCAGCCTGCAGATGGCGGCAGCTCGACTATAAAGTCCATTGAAATCTGGGACCATGGTCGTTCTGGAATAGGTAGTGGGTTAAGTAGGCCCCATGCCTTGGATTTTTCTGTATTGTTTTTAGCACAGACAGGACAAGCACTCACATAGCCCCTGCAGTCTTCCTTTAAGATAGGCCACCAAAATGAGCGGGAAAGCAGTTCTGTTGTCTTGCGACCACCAAAGTGCCCAGCCAATTTGAGATCATGGCAGAGTCCGAGAGTTGTTAAACGTAGCTCCTGGGGCTAGCCAGTCTAAGAAGACCTTCTGCGGGTCCATGGTGATTCCAGAGGTGGAGATGTTAAATCCCAGGAAGGAAATGCTGGCGCACTCAAAGGCGCATTTTACTGCTTTGGCATAGAGACCGTGTTGTCTGAGGCGGGTAAGCACGTGCCTTTTTACGTGCCTGCGGTGCTCTTCCAGTGAGGGGGAGAAAACCAGTATGCCATTCAAATAAACAACTACAAACTGATCCAGGTAGTCCTGAAAGACATCGTTCACCAAGTGCTGAAATGTTGCAGGGGCGTTGCACAATGCAAAGGGCATCACGAGATACTCGTAATGGCCGAACCGCGTTCAGAAATCCGTCTTCCACTCATCCCCTTCACGGATGCAAATAAGGTTATACGCCCTGCAAAGGTCCAGTTTTGTGAAGACAGCTGCTGTTCCAAGCCTCTGGAAGAGCTTGGGGACTAAAGGCAGAGGATACCGGTTCTTGACGGTGATCCGATTAAGATCCCGGTAATCAATGCAGGGCCTAAGGGAATGGTCCTTCTTCTCCACGAAGAAGATCCCTGCTCCTGCTGGTGAGGTAGATGGTCTGATGAAACCTTTTTCCAGGTTTTTGTCCAGGTAAACCTTGAGGGCTACCAGTTCCACTTCGGACAAAGAAAAGATCCAACCGAACAGGGCCTGTGCGGTGGGAGGACGTCAGCCCCCTTTTTACTAAAGACGTCCAAGAAATCGTTATAGGGTGATGGGACAGCCAGGCGGGAGTCCTGGTCAATGTTAGTGTCCAGACAGAGCACAGACGAGGGGTTTCCCTGGGGCTGTGGCAGGCAGTGGTGAAGACAATAGGAGGAACTGAAGCGCACTTCACCGGTTGCCCAGTTAATCTGGGGGTTGTGAGTCCGGAGCCATGGGATGCCTAGGATAACCGGAAATAGTGGGGATGCGATGGCGTCCAACAGCAGAAACTCCAAGTGGTCTCCCTCAGTCTTGGTAAGCACAGGGATGGTTTCCTGGGTGACAGTGCCAGACTTAATAGTTTACCCATCGGCTAGCAGTTCCTCACCAGGTGCCCAGGGCCTCCACAGTACAGGCACAGGTTTTGGGACATGCGTCTTTGATGTTCAGCGGGGGTTAGTTATGGGCGGAGAAGCCCAATTTGCATGGGCTCTTGGTGGTCTGGTGGAATGGAGGAGGAGGTAGCTGGACTTGGACCAGGATAGCTAGGAACTCTGGGCATCATCCAGGTAAGGCGTGCAAGCCCACTGGATCTCTCTGCTCTGTGTTCCCACAGACGACGATCTATCTGCATGGCCAGGTTTATCAAAGCGTCGAGGGTATGTGGTACCCCAACGCAGGCCAGCTAGTCCTTGAGTGGCTCAGACAGACTCAGGCTGAATTGATAGCAGAGGGCCGAATCATTCCAGGCAGTGTCTGCGCTCCAGCGCCGGAACTCGGAGAGGTATTCCTCCACTGTGTGGCGGCCTTGCTGTAGGGCATGGAGGGCTGCCTCTGCAGTGGCTGCCTGGTGGGGATTCCCATACAGCTGGACCATGGCTTGGAAAAAACGGTCCAAACTGGTGGTCTCTGGGGCCTTTTGTTCCAGAAGGCGGTGAGCCCATTCTTGTGGCTCTTCTAGGAGAAGGGAGATTACCAGTCCCACTTTAATACCCTCCAGTGAGAAAGTCCGTGGCTGGAGGGCAAAGTATAGTTTGCAGGAATTGCGAAATGCTAGGAACTTCCTGCGGTCTCCGGACAACTGTTCTGTGATTGGCACCTTGGGCTCAGTTGATAAAGTCACAATGGTGAGTGGGGCAGACTGGCCGGGACTAGCTGGAGATGGCATGGATAGCTTCTGTACTCTTCCTTCCAGACGGGTGTACCCTTCCTGTAAGTTCTTCACAGCTTGGGTTAGCCCCGCAAGATATGAGCATAAATCGTCCATTGGAGAGGTCCCCTGCGCAGACTCGGACATGGCTGTCCGTTACTGTCACGAACCTGGTGGACGAGTCTGACTTATGCAGGGGATAACCTCTCTTGCGGCCCTGGTTCAAGAAACCCTGGTAGTGCAGACAGGGAGTTCTGGGGCACAAGGGCTGGACTGGGTCACTGGTGGCATGTGAGGGTCCACTGAAGCCTGTGCTGGGCAGAAGAATTGTGGTACAATCCAGGTCGGTAACAGGCTGGCAATGCGGTACAGATGGAACAGACGGGTGGGTAGTCAGGTACAAGCAAGGTCGGCTACGTAGGTACAAAGGAGCAGGCAAAAGAGTAGTCATAGACTGGCCGGGGGTAAGGGCAGGCAGAAAGCAACAAGTCCATGTAAAGCAGGGGTCACAAGTACAGGAAGATCTCTTCAGAGTAAACACAGGGGTTGCAGGTTACAGGAACGCTGTAGAACGGACAGCCCCTATTGCAGGGTGCTGTCAGCTTAACCACTTCAGATCCGCGCTATTGCCAAAGTGTGGCTCCAGCGCGGATCTGAAAGCGCGGATCTCCATGGACGTCCTCCACTGCGCACGCTCCAGTCGCGCCCTCTGGCGGCAGCGGCGGCACGCGCACGCGCGCGCCGCATGCTGCGCGAGCGTGCCCGTGGGTCGGGCGGACTCGATGTCCGCCCGAGACCCGCCAATCACTTTTAGGAGCCCCAGAACGGTCACAGTTCTGTGACAGGGGACATAGCAGATCTACTGATCCCTGTCACTGGGATCAGTTAGATCTGTTATGTCCCGGCCAGCCCTGCCCCCCCCACAGTTAGAACACACCCAGGGAACATATTTAACCCCTTCACTGCCCCCTGCTGGTTAACCCCTTCACTGCCAATGACATTTATACAGTAATCAGTGGACATTTAAATTTCTGATCACTGAATAAATGTCATTGGTCCCAAAAATGTGTAAAAAATGTCCGACATGTCCGCCCCAATATCGCAGTCCCGATAAAAATCGCAGATCGCCGCCATTACTAGTAAAAAATAAATAAATAAATAAAAACGCCATAAATCAATTCCCAGTTTGTAGACGCGATAACTTTTGCACAAACCAATCAATATACGCCGATTGCGATTTTTTTTTTTACCAAAAATATGTAGAAGAATATATATCGGCCAAAACTGATGAATATTTTTTTTAATGGATTTGTACTTTAGCAAAAAGTAAAAAATATTGTTCTTTTCTGCAAAATTGTCGTTAATTTTTTAGGCATTCTGATGGCCCCGGATGGTTCCTTACAATATCTCTATACTCACTATCCTCCTTATATACTTGGATATGGCATACACTTGGAGGAACATTCTGCTTCATTATAGATACTTTAGGATCCCACGTATGCTGATAATTACAGAGAAGGTGCGCTCTGGTGCCCTGTTCTCTATCTCAACTTCAACCCCCACCTGTATGTGGTACTAGCGCCCTGGGTTTTGAGTTACAATTTATTATTAGGGTCCTAGGCTCTCTATAATTGGGATGGGTTGTTTGTGTTTTACTTTTTTACTGTACCTTTTTTTTCTTTTTGTTACCTATGTCTCCCATATGTCTCTTATTGGTCTTTGTACTCGCCATTTGTGCTAAGAAATTATGGATATTTTAACCACTTAAGGACCGGAAGGATTTCCAGCTTTAGGACCGGAGCCCTTTTTGCAATTCAGCACTGCGTCGCTTTAACTGACAATTGTGCGGTCGTGCGACGTTGTACCCAAACGAAATTTGCGTCCTTTTTTCCCACAAATAGAGCTTTCTTTTGGTGGTATTTGATCACCGCTGCGTCATTTCTGATCGCCGCTATAAACAAAAGAAGAGCGACAATTTTGCAAAAAAAACCCCAAATTTCTTACTTTTTGCTAAAATACAAATAAAAAAAATATAAAAAAACATTTTTTTTCATCGGTTTCTTCCTCATATTTGTGATAAAAAAAAATTGCAATCGGCGTTTATTGATTGGTTTGCGCAAAAGTGGCCGAATTTACGGATGATGAGAATTCATTTCTGGGGTTTTTATTTTTTTTTATTTTTTACTAGTAATGGCGGCGATCTGCGATTTTTAGCGGTACTGCGATATTTCAGCGGACATGTCGGAACATTTTGACACTTTTTTGGGACCATTGGCATTTATACAGCGATCAGTGCTATAAAAATGCACTGATTACTGTATAAATGCCATTGGCAGTGAAGGGGTTTACCTGCAGGGGGCGCTCTAAGGGTTAACTGTGTTCCCTGGGCGTGTTCTTACTGTGTGGGGACTGCCCTAACTGGGGAAGGGAAGTGATCACACCTTCCATGTAGTGGAAGGCTGTGATCACAGCCCTTCCCCCCACACAGAACGGAGGTCCGTGTTTACTTACACAGACCTCCGTCCTTTCACTCCGGGGGGGGCATCGCGGGTGGCCGGAGGAGATCGAATCCGCAGCACCCGCTCCCTGGCCCTCCCCGGACACAGTGAGCGTGCAGGCGCGCCTCCTGCGGCACGCGCGCGCTCACTGGGCTCGATCTTGCGGCCGCCGTCATATGATGGCGATCCGCACAATCGAGCCACACTGTCGCCGTAAAATGCCGATCAGCTGTCGGCAAGCGGTTAAAGAGGGCCTTGTGCCCACTGCTGACTACACACTATTGTTCTTATGGCTCATGCTTTAAGAGTTCTGTTATGGAACATTAGGGGTATGAATTAGTCTCGCAAGTGGTCCCTGTTTTTTTCTTTTCTTAAAAAATACAAACCACGCATTGTCTGCTTTCAAGAGACCCATTTATTAGCCCCTAAATATCTAGCACTTTAAAAAGCCTGGGTATCCCACTCTTTTCATGATACTCATACCTCATACTCCAGAGGAGTATCAGTGCTTCTATCTAAATCCCTGCACGTGGAAATCATCAAAGTCAAGACTGACCCAGAGAAGCACTTTGTCCTACTATCTTTACAGATTGAACGAACTGCCCTGATCCTGGTCAATGTTTATGTTCCTCCCCCTTTTTCTGCAGACATTTTGACCAAAATGTCATCACTCACATTAGATCTCCCAAGAGGTCCATTACTACTGTATATCTGGGAGACTTCAATGCAGCCCCTGATCCTTCTATGGACCATTTGCGGGGCGAAGGGAAAATATTTCAAACCCTTTTAGATTGGATATGTGTTTATGATCTGGTGGGTTAATGGAGGTGGAAGCATCCAGACGATAGACAATTTACCTGCCATTCTGACTCCTTCCGAACAATGTCACGCATTAACTTAGCCTTTGCCACTCAATTGACCCTCCCTTTAATCTCTACAGCCTCTATATTCCCTCATGGAGTCTCCAACCACACCCCCTCCTATTGGAGGTTAACCTTCTTTCCCCCAATGGCCCAGCCTTATGGCGCTTAAATTCCCAGTGGCTAGAAGACCAGATAGTTTCTAACTAGATTTGAGCGAACACCTGGATGTTGGGGTTCGGCAGGTTCGGCCGAACTTCGCAAAAAAGTTCGGGTTCGGCACCGAACTTGACCCGAATTTAACCCCAAACCCCATTGTAGTCAATGGTGACCCGAAATTTTGGGCACAAAAATGGCTGTAAAAAAGTCCTGGAAAGGACTAGAGGCTGCAAAAGGAAGCGAAATGGGGATAAGAGTAGGACAAGTGCCCTGCAAACAAATGTGCATAGGGAAATAACTCAAAATCACACAAAAAAAAAAAATGGAGGAGGAGGTGGATGTGGAGTAGGAGGTTCAGGAGGCGGTGACCGTGGCAGTGTAGGTGGAAGTGGCGGTGGAGGAGGAGGAGGTAGCCAACACTGTTTTTTGTTTGTTTGTTCTTTTTTTTTCTAATTGGGGTAGCCCCCAAAATATTGAGACATATTAAAAAAAAAAAGTATACCAATGGCTGTGTGAGGCCGGTCTAAATATCTGTTCTGCACAAGGTACAGACAAGTCTTGTGGGATCCACGCCTGGTTCATTTTAATAAACGTTGGCTTGTCCACGTTGGATGTGGACAGGCAGCTGCGCTTGTCTGTGATAATGCCTCCTGCCGTGCTAAACACACGTTCAGACAATACACTGGCTGCAGGGCAGGCCAGCACCTCCAAGGCATAAAGGGCAAGCTCAGGCCATGTGCCCAATTTGGAGACCCAGAAGTTGAATGCGGCAGACCCATCAGTCAGTACGTGTAGGCGTGTGCACACATACTGTTCCACCATGTTGTTGAAATGCTGCCTCCTGCTAAGACATTGCCTATCATCTGGTGGTGCTGTTTGTTGGTGCGTGCTGCTGACAAAGCTTTTCCACATTTCGGCCATGCTAACCCAGCCTTCTGAGGTGCTGGCGGTGCCACAGCTGCATTGGCAACCTCTTCCTCCTCCTCCTCCTCTGCCTTCGCCTTGTGCTTCCACTGAGCCCCCTGTGTCATGTAGGAATGCCCTCAGCAGCGCGTCTACCAGCGTGCGCTAGTAGTCATGCATCTTCCGATCACGCTCCAGTGAGGGAATTAAGGACGGCACGTTGTCCTTGTAATGAGGATCCAGCAGGGTGGCCACCCAGTAATCAGCACAAGTTACAATGTGGGCAACTCGGCTGTCGTTGCGCAGGCACTGCAGCATGTAGTCACTTGGATGTGTGCCAGGCTGCCCAGAAGTAAAGACAAGCTGTCCTCTGTGGGAGGTGTATCATCTGTGTCCTCCGTATCCCCCCAGCCACGCTCCAGTGATGCCCACGAGCTGCGTTGGGTGCCACCCTGCTGTGAACACGGTTCCTCCTCCTCCTCATCCTCATATTCCTCGTCCTCCTCATCCTCCAGAACTGTGCCCTGGCTTGAAATTTTTTTACCTGGCCTATGCTGGTGCAGGAAACAACCCTCCGAGCCACTTGTGAATGACTGGCCTGATAACCGTGGAAATTACCCCTCTTCCTCCTCCTCTTCCTCCTGTGCCACATCCTCTTCCATCATCGCCCAAAGTGTTTTTTCAAAGAGACATAGAAGTGGGATAGTAACGCTGAGAACAGCGTCATCGACACTGGCCATGTTGGTGGAGTACTCGAAACACTGCAATATGGTACACAGGTCTCACATGGAGGCCCACTCGTTGGTGGTGAAGTGGTGCTGTTCCACAGAGCGACTGACCCGTGCGTGCTGCAGCTGAAACTCCACTATTGCCTGCTGCTCCTCGCAAAGTCTCTCCAGCATGTGCAAGGTGGAGTTCCACCTTGTGGGCACGTCGCATAGGAGGTGGTGAGCGGGAAGGCCAAAGTTCTGCTGCAGCGCAGACAGGTGAGCAGCAGCAGGGTGAGAACGTTGAAAGCACGCACAAACGGCCCGCACTTTGTGCAGCAGCACTGACATATCCGGGTAGTTTTTTAAAAATTTCTGCACCACCAAATTCAGCACATGCGCCAGGCAAGAGATGTGTGTCAAACCGGCTAGGCCCAGAGCTGCTACGAGATTTCGCCCATTATCGCACACCACCAGGCCAGGCTTGAAGCTCAGTGGCAACAACCACTCATCGGTCTGTTGTTCAATGCCCATCCACAGCTCCTGTGCAGTGTAGGGTTTATCCCCCAAACATATCAGTTTTAAAACAGCCTGCTGTCGTTTCCCCCTAGATGTGTTGAAGTTGGTGGTGAAGGTGTTACGCTGAGCAGATGAGGAGGTGGTAGAGGAGGAGGAAGCGCAGTAGAAGGAGGAGGCAACAGGAGGCAAAGAGAAATGCCCTAAAATCCTGGGTGGTGAAGGACATGCGCCAAACTGCTAGCTGCCTCAGGCCCACCGGCCACTACATTTGCCCAGTGTGCAGTTAGCGAGATATAGCGTCCCTGCCCATGCTTACTGGTCCACGTATCAGTGGCTATGTGGACCTTGCCACAGATGGCGTTGCGCAGTGCACACTTGATCTTGTCCCCGACTTGTTTGTGCAGTGAAGGGATGGCTCGCCTGAAAAAGTAGTGGCGGCTGGGAACCCCGTACTGTGGGACAGCCACCACCATCAGGTTTTTAAAACTGTCCGTGTCCACCAGACGGAATGACAGCATTTCAAAGGCCAGGAATTTTGAAATGCTGGCATTCAGGGCCAGGGATCGTGGGTGGGTGGGGGGGGGGGTACTTCCTCTTTTTCTCCAGTGTTTGGGAGATGGACAGCTGTAAGCTTCCATGGGACCATGGTTTAGAAATGCTTGGGGACGGTGGCGGACATGGTGGTGTTGCTGTCACATCGTCTGTTTGCTGGGTGGCAGGTGACACTGGCACTGTAGAGGTGGAGTAAGAGGCCGAGGCAGCAGCAGAAGAGAAAGCAGGAGGAGGCCGTTGGTTTTTGAGGTACTTATTCCACTGCAGCTTGTGCTTTGCATTTAAATGCCTGGTCATGCAGGTTGTGCTCAGGTTTAGAACATTTATGCCTCGCTTCAGGCTCTCATTGCACAGCGTGCAAACCACTTGTGTCTTGTGGTCAGCACATTGTCTGAAGAACTGCAACGCCGGGGAAAGCCTTTGAGCTGCCTTTGGTGTGCTAGGTTCCTGGGTGCGGTGGGTAGTAGAAGGTGTACTGTCTAGGGGATGGTTGCTCTGCTTTTGAACCTGCTTCCTCCTTTGCTGTGCTGGTGCCTCTGTGCGACCACCACCTCTTCCTCCAAACTGCACACGTTACTCGCATGACCTTCATTCCATGTGGGATCTAGGACCTCATCATCCTCCACATCATCTTCCACCCACTCTTCACCACTGCCCTCCTTGTCAGTCTGCACACTGTACAAAGCCGCAGCAGTTGACATCTGTGTTTCATCATCATCATCAGAGACGTGCTGCGGTGGTGTTTCCATGTCCTCATCCTGCAAACAGAAGTGGTTGGGCATCGGTGCACTCAATGTCTTCCACTTCTGCGGCAGGGCTATGTGGATGACCCACGGAATGCACACCAGCAGAGTCATCAAAAAGTATAAGAGATTGGTGCATTACTTGGGGCTCAGACTGCTTGGCTGATTTACAAGGGGCTGAGGTGAAAGACAGATGGCCAAGAAGTTCAGGTGCCAACTCTGAGCTTTTAGCAAGGGACCGGGTGGGAGACCGGGATGTGAAGGAACTGGAGGCATTGTCAGCCAACCAATCTACTATCACCTGTACTTGTTCTGGCCTCACCATTCATTGAGCGGCTTTCGGGCCTACCATATAACGTTGAAGGTTCTGTCGGCTACTCTCACCTGAGGAAGGTGTTTCACTTGTGCGTGTAGTTGGCACGGATCGACCACGTCCTCTCTTTGCAACAGGAGCTTCACCAACACCACCAACACCAGCAGCACCAGCAGCACCACAACCAAGTCCCTTATTTGATGCTCTCCTCATTCTGGACGCAAATGTACTATTTAGCACAAATTTAGATTATTTTTTAAACCAGCAATGTCTACGCACTTTTTAATTTTGTGCAAGAAATGCACAGCAAGGTGCAAATGTACTGTGTAGCACTATTTATTAATACTAAAAATAAAAAAAGAATAATAAATTATTAATCTTTCTTTTTTAAAACAACAATATAGACACACTTTTTATTTTTGTGCAAGAAATGCACAGCAAGGTGCAAATGTACTGTGTAGCACTATTTATTAATAATAATAATAAAAAAATATTATTCTTTTTTCTTTTAAAACAACAATGTAGAAGCATTTTTTTGTTGTGCAAGAAATGCACAGCAAGGTGCAAATGTACTATGTAGCACTATTTATTAATATAATAATAAAAAAAAATATTATTCTTTTTTTTAAAACCAGCAATGTGGACGCAGCAGGATTTCTCCCTGTACCAGTATGAGATGATTTTAGAACACTAATCTGTCCCTCACACCAGCAGCAGGAACCTCTTCCTATACCAGTATGATATGATTTTAGAACACTAATCTGTCCCTCACACCAGCAGCAGGAACCTCTCCCTTTACCAGTATGATATGATTTTAGAATGCTATTCTATCCCTCACACCAGCACCAGGATCCTCGCCCTATAGCAGTATGAGATGATTTTAGAACTCTAATCTATCCCTCACAGCAGCAGCAGGAACCTCTCCCTATAGAACTAGGAGATGATTTTAGAACAATAATCTGTCCTTTACAGTAACAGCAGAAACCTCTCCCTATAGAACTAGGAGATGCTTTTAGAACAATAATCTGTCCCTCACAGCACCAGCAGGAACCTCTCCTAATAGAACTGGGAGTTGATTTTAGAACAAAAATATGTCCCATTACTGCACCGGCAGGAACCCCTCCTATAGAACTAGAGATGATTTTAGAACAATAATCTGTCCCTTACAGCACCAGCAGGAACCTCTCCCTATAGAACTAGAAGATGATTTTAGAACAATATTCTGTCCCTCACAGCACCAGCAGGAACCTCGACCTATAGCAGTATGTGATGATTTTTGAACAATAATCTGTACCTCACAGCACCAGTAGGAACCTCTCGCTAAAGAACTAGGAGATGATTTTAGAACAATTATCTGTCACTCACAGCACCAGCAGGAACCTCTCCCTCTAGCAGTATGTGATGATTTGAGAATAATAAATTGTCCCTCACAGCACCAGCAGGAACCTCTCCCTTTAGAACTAGGAGATGATTTTAGAACAATAATCTGTCCCTTACAGCACCAGCAGCAACCTATCCCTATAGAACTAGGAGATTATTTTAGAACAATACTCTGTCCCTCACAGCACCAGCAGTAACCTCTCCCTATAGCAGTATGTGATGATTTGAGAACAATAATCTGTCCCTCACAGCCCCAGCAGGAACCTCTCCCTATAGAACTAGGAGATAATTTTAGAACAATAATCTGTCCCTTACAGCACTGACAGGAACCTCTCCCTATAGCGCTAGGAGCTGATTTTAGAACAATAATCTGTCCCTCACAGCACCAGCAGGAACCTCTCACTATAGCAGTATGTGATGATTTTAGAACAGTAATCTGCCCCTCACAGCACCAGCAGGAACCTCTCCCTATAGCAGTATGTGATGATTTGAGAACAATAATCTGTCCCTCACAGCACCAGCAAGAACCTCTCCCTATAGAACTAGGAGAGGATTTTAGAACAATAATCTGTCCCTTACAGCACCAGCGGGAACATCTCCCTATAGAACTAGGAGATGATTTTAGAACAATAATCTGTCCCTCACAGCACCAGCAGGAACCTCTCCCTCTAGCAGTATGTGATGATTTGAGAACGATAGTCTGTCCCTCAAAGCACCAGCTGGAACCTCTCCCTCTAGCAGTAGGTGATGATTTTAGCACAATAATCTGTCCCTTATGGCGCCAGAAGGAACCTCTCCCTTTAGAACAAGGAGCTGATTTTAGAACAATAATCTGTCCCTCAGAGCACCAACAGGAACCTCTCCCTACAGTAGTATGTGATGATTTTAGAACAATAATCTGCCCCTCACAGCACCAGCAGGGACCTCTCCCTATAGCAGTATGTGATGATTTGAGAACAATAATCTGTCCCTCACAGCACCAGCAGGAACCTCTCCCTATAGAACTAGGAGATGATTTTAGAACAATAATCTGTCCCTCACAGCACCAGCAGGAACCTCTCCTTCTAGCAGTATGTGATGATTTGAGAACAATAATCTGTCCCTCACAGCACCAGCAAGAACCTCTCCCTATAGAACTAGGAGATGATTTTAGAACAATAATCTGTCCCTTACAGCACCAGCGGGAACATCTACCTATAGAACTAGGAGACGATTTTAGAACAATAATCTGTCCCTCACAGCACCAGCAGGAACCTCTCCCTCTAGCAGTATGTGATGATTTGAGAACAATAGTCTGTCCCTCACAGCACCAGCTGAAACCTCTCCCTCTAGCAGTTGGTGAGGATTTTAGCACAATAATCTGTCCCTTATAGCACCAGAAGGAACCTCTCCCTTTAGAACAAGGAGCTGATTTGAGAACAATAATCTGTCCCTCACAGCACCAGCAAGAACCTCTCCCTATAGAACTAGGAGATGATTTTAGAACAATAATCTGTCCCTTACAGCACCAGCGGGAACATCTCCCTATAGAACTAGGAGACGATTTTAAAACAATAATCTGTCTCTCATAGCACCAGCAGGAACCTCTCCCTCTAGCAGTATGTGATGTTTTGAGAACAATAGTCTGTCCCTGACAGCACCAGCTGGAACCTCTCCCTCTAGCAGTAGGTGATGATTTTAGCACAATAATCTGTCCCTTATAGCACTAGAAGGTACCTCTCCCTTTAGAACAAGGAGCTGATTTTAGAACAATAATCTCCCTACAGCAGTATGTGATAATTTTAGAACAATAATCTGCCCCTCACAGCACCAGCAGTAACCTCTCCCTAAAGCAGTATGTGATGATTTGAGAACAATAATCTGTCCCTCACAGACCCAGCAGGAACCTCTCCCTATAGAACTAGGAGATGATTTTAGAACAATAATCTGTCCCTTACAGCACCAGCAGGAACCTCTCCCTATAGAACTAGGAGCTGATTTTCGAACAATAATCTGTCCCTCACAGCACCAGCAGGAACCTCTCCCTATAGCAGTATGTGATGATTTTAGAACACTAATCTATCACTCACAGCAGCAGCAGGAACCCCTCTCAAAAGCAGTATGAGATGATTTTAGAACGCTAATCTATCCCTCACACCAGCACCAGGAACCTTTCCCTACAGCAGTATGAGATGATTTTAGAACACTAATCTATCCCTCACACCAGCAACAGGAACCTCTCCCTATACCAGTATGAGATGATTTTAGAACACTAATCTATCCATCACACCAGTACCAGGAACCTCTCCCTATAGCAGTATGAGATAAATTTAGAAAGCTAATCTATCCCTCACACGAGCACCAGGAAGGAACATCTCTCTATAGCAGTATGAGATGATTTTAGAACACTAATCTATCCCTCAAAGCAGCAGCAGGAACCTCTCCCTATAGCAGTAAGATATGATTTTGGAACACTAATCTGTCCCTCACACCAGCAGGAGGAACCTCTCCCTATACCAGTATGATATGATTTTAGAACACTAATCTGTCATTCACAGCAGAAGCTGGAACCTCTCCCTATACCAGTATGAGATGATATTAGTCCACTAATCTGTCCCTCACACCAACAGCAGGAACCTCTCCCTATAGCAGTAGGAGATGATTTTAGAACAATAATCTGTCCCTCACAGCACCATTAAACTGTACCTAGTCCAGTATCAGAAGTGACGCGATCGTATCCCCAAAGATACGATTATTATAGTTTTCCGCTGAACCACATTTAAAAACTCCAATTGGTAAGTGTTTGTGACACTCACAATGGGTGCACACCTAATATACATGACGGGCATCGCTTCCTGGCAGCTATCCCGACCCGGAAGTGACGTGCCGCCATTAACTAATGGCTGGTGAAGTTTATACCTGTATAACATTTGAACAAACAGACTTATACGAGTATGTGGGATTTTGATTTTATGTTACAAATGATTGTATGCATATTTATTTTATCATTCGATACTTAGCCCTGGTCACACTTCCGGGTCACCTGAAGGTGACAGTGCCTCTTCCTCGAATTCTAAGCACATCAGAATTCATGGTCTTCTACTGAGGACCTCCTTCTCTGCACTCAGTACATTTAGATTTATTCAAACTTTAACTAACATCATCCTAACTTAACCCAGAACCGGAAATACTTCCGCGAACCGGAAGTATACCTAATGGAACACACGCTGACCCGGGTAAACTGGAAGTGCGTCATTTATGGTTAAATCCACTCCTGTATTTATATGCGGCTCTTTAGGTGGTCAGAAGCCCCCCAGACGACGTGTACTAACACGAAACGCGTCGGTAGCTTCTGACCTACTGATTGCCGCAGCATTTTTATCCTTTTATCCTTTATTCGATACAAGCTTGTGTTCTATTGGAAAGTTGCTTTTTGTTTACTTTACGCAAATAAAATACCCCCCTCATCATGAGGTTTTTACACCATGGCGAGCGCCTTGCTCTTTATCTCTCTTAATATGATTGGATGACTGAGTGAGCTACCCCCCCTAGACCATTGGACTAGGTTCTTCGACTTGGAGCGTGCCAGTTCGCCCCCTTGGAGTGGAGATACCCCCCCCAGCTGGAGAGTGTGACGCGAAATGAACACCAGAGGAAAGTGTGACGCGACTACCAGTCCGGACACCCTAGAGGCTTCACTAGCATATTCCCAAAGGCGTTTTTATTTCATCTTTCCGGTAAGCCTCCACTCTGAAAGGATTGGAGTTTTTCATTTACTCAATCTGTATTGCTGGCTCGCTGCGGACTACATACCCCGCATGTCATCATCATTCAGTAACTGCAATATAGTTTTGCTGCCGTGGACTTTTGGATAACTCTGTGTGGACATTTCACTATCATTGCATTCCCAGTTTATATATACAGATCTACTTGCACGGTTTTTATGCAAAATTGACTGGAAACAGGACTTTCATATGGACCTTTATTTTCCTAGTACATACACTATGCACTGAGTCTACATGTATATTTTTTCTCTTCTTTTCTTTTACTGTATGTTTAGTGCATACCGTCCTGCTCACCATTATTGGCACCCATGAAGTTTATGTACATATTGTGGAATATCTACTGAAGGAAATGTATCAAATTAACCAACATATTACTACAGATAGCTTGTGTTTGACAAAAAACTGTAAATGATAAATAACATTTAAAAAGATAAACATTATGAGGAAAACAGAGAAAACCATAATGCTTGCCTTGTCAGTGGTATTGGCACCCTTTGCTGCAAATCAGTATGGAAACCCAATTTGGCTCACCTGTTGCAGATCTCAAATGAGGATCACCTGTGATGAATTGCCTCCACCCATGTGACCCAAATTAGCCAATAAATGAACATTTTGGTTTTATAAAAAGCCACCTGTTATTCCCTCTTCATGTGTGACAATGGTAAAGACAAAGGAGCTGTCTGACGACACCAGAAATGCTATTATTTGCAAGCACAAGACCTC
>BLSH010081888.1:34822-52164 GCA_018402905.1 Glandirana rugosa
GAGTGAAAACACTCTATGACATATAATATATATATATATATATATATATATATATATATAAATATATATACACAAATACACACCCACCGCGATTTGGTATAGTATACTATTTATAACGAGCAATCCAATTTCACGTTCACATAGTTTATTTCACGATTATTTACTCCGACATTTCGGAAATCACGTTTTTATGCGATTCACTTGATCACGTATATGTCAGGACGAGTGGTAATAACCGTGGGGAAGTACAAAACGTATTGACTCACTTACAGAAGTCTTTATTTACCTTTACATGGTTTAAATATAGTCGTCCTAGAAAATTAACCTCCAGGTTTCATTAAATTGTTTCTGTTAACAGATCCTGCTGATATAAATTTGGTACATTTCCATTTATTTCTGAAGACATTCACTCAGTTATGCAAAACATGAAGGGGTGCCAATAATGGTGAGCAGGACTGTATATGCACTAGTTCACTTAGCGTATTTTTGCACTAAAGGCTTTACAGCCTCATTTATTAGCACTTTATTTGATACACTTGCACTTTAACCTAACGAGCAATATTTATCATATGATATGGTTTAGCGCCACCCACACATAAACACATATATATAAATATATATATATATATATATATATATATATATATAATATACAGTATCTCACAAAAGTGAGTACACCCCACACATTTTTATAAATATTTTATTATATCTTTTCATGTGAAAACACTGAAGAAATGACACTTTGCTACAATGTAAAGTAGTGAATGTACAGCTTGTATAACAGTGTAAATTTGCTGTCCCCTCAAAATAACTCAACACACAGTCATTAATGTCTAAACTGCTGGCAACAAAAGCGAGTACTACAAGAAAATGTCCTAATTGGGCCCAAAGTATCAATGTTTTGTGTGGCCACCATTATTTTCCAGCACTGTCTTAACCCTCTTGGGCATGGAGTTCACCAGAGCTTCACAGGTTGCCACTGGAGTCCTCATCCACTCCTCCATGATGACATCACGGAGATGGTGGATGTTAGAGACCTTGTGCTCCTCCACCCTCTGTTTGGGGATGCCTTGCAGATGCTCAATAGGGTTTAGGTCTGGGGACATGCTTGGCCAGTCCATCACCTTTACCCTCAGCTTCTTTAGCAAGGCAGTGGTCGTCTTGGAGGTGTGTTTGAGGCCATTATTGTGTTGGAATACTGCCCAGTCTCCTAAGGGAGAGGATCATGCTCTGCTTTGTATGTCACAGTACATGTTGGCATCCATGGTTCCCTCAATGAACTGTAGCTCCCCATTGCCTGCAGCACTCATGCAGCCCCAGACCAGGACACTCCCACCACCATGCTTGATTGTAGGCAAGACACACTTGTCTTTGTACTCCTCACCTGGTTGCCACCACACACGCTTGACACCATCTGAACCAAATACGTTTATCTTGATCTCATAAGACCACAGGACATGGTTCCAGTAATCAATGTCCTTAGTCTGCTTGTCTTCAGCAAACTGTTTGCGGGCTTTCTTGTGCATTATCTTTAGAAGAAGCTTCCTTCAGGGACGACAGCCATGTAGACCAATTTGATGCAGTGTGCGGCGTATGGTCTGAGCACTGGCAGGCTGACCCCCCACCCCTTCAACCTCTGCAGCAATGCTGGCAGCACTCATACGTCTATTTCCCAAAGACAACCTCTGTATATGATATTGAGCATTTGCACTCAACTTCTTTTGTCGACCATGGCGAGGCCTGTTCTGAGTGGAACCTGTCCTGTTAAACCACTGTATGGTCTTGGCTACCGTGCTGCAGCTCAGTTTTAGGGTCTTGGCAATCTTGTTATAGCCTATGCCATCTTTATGTAGAGCAACAATTCTTTGTTTCAGATCCTCAGAGAGTCCTTTGTCATGAGGTACTATGTTGAGCTTCCAGTGACCAGTGTGAGACAGAGAGAGAGCGATAACACCAAATTTAACACACCTGCCCCCATTCACACCTGAGACCTTGTAACACTAACTGTTAAATACCTTCTTCTCCTCAGTTTTTACTCAGGAAAGGAGGGGTTTACAGACTGCAACTATACTGTTAGTGCCACAGCACAGGACATACACTCGTGGCTAACGGACGCTGGAGTCAAAGAAAGACTAGATAAACTTAATACAAATAAATCACCAGGACCAGATGGCTTACACCCAAGAATCCTCAGTGAACTCAGTCAGGTTATAGCCAGGCCATTATTCCTAATCTTTGTGGATAGTATAATGACGGGATTGGTACCAGCTGATTGGAGGAAAGCCAATGTGGTGCCGATATTTAAAAAAGGGCAGAGATATATTCCTGGGAATTACAGGCCAGTCAGCCTAACATCAATAGTGGGTAAGTTATTGGAGGGGATAATTAGAGACTATATCCAAAAAGTAACTGAGGAAGGTAACATCATTAGCAGTAATCAGAATGGGTTTATGAGGGGTCGTTCCTGCCAGGCAAACCTGCTAACATTCTATGAGGAAGTGAGCGGCCATCTAGATAGGGGGAGATCATTGGATGTAGTGTACCTGGATTTTGCAAAATCTTTTGACACCATTCCCCATAAAGGCTTGATTTACAAGCTGAGGTCTGCAGGCATGGACCAGAAGGTTTGTTCTTGGGTAAAGAACTGGTTACAGGGGCGTGTCCAAAGGGTGGTGATTAATAACGTGTACTCAGACTGGTCTGGAGTGACGACTGGGGTACCCCAAGGATCTGTCTTGGGACCAATTCTATTCAAATTATTCATTAATGATCTGGGGGAAGGGATTAATAGCTCAGTCTCAGATTTTGCTGATGATACAAAGATAAGCAGGGCAATAACATCACAACAGGATATTGACATTTTACAGAATGACCTGAACAAATAAACAAAGTGGGCAGACAAATGGCAAATGAGGTTTAATGTAGAGACATGTAAGGTAATACATTTGGGGCAAAAAACATAAATGCAAAGTACTCACTAGGGGGAGAGCCTCTGGGGGAATCAAGAATGGAGAAGGATCTGGGGGTCCTAGTAGATGACAGACCGAGCAATAGCATGCAATGTCAAGCTGCAGCAAGCAGAGCAGGTAGAATATTAGCATGTATAAATAAGGGGATATGCTAAAGGGATAAAACTATAATTCTGCCACTTTATAAAAGCCTGGTTAGGCCACATCTGGAGTATTCTGTCCAGTTCTGGTCACCAGTCCTCAGAAAGGATATACTGGAGCTGGAGAGAGTCCAAAGGAGGGCAACCAAACTGATAAGGGGAGTGGAAGACCTTACTTACGAGGAACGTAAGCGCTAAACTTATTCTCTCTGGAGAAACAACGCTTGAGAGGGGACATGATTGCGATCTATAAATACCTCAATGGGGATCCAAGCATAAAAGATAAACTGTTCAGTCTCAGGGAATGTAGGAGGACAATGGGACACACACTGAAACTAGAAGAGAAGTGGTTTAATCTTAGAATTCGTAAGGGGTTCTTCACTGTCAGGGCAATAAGGATGTGGAACTCTCTTCCACAACTAGTGGTGACTGCGGAGAGTATGGATATATTTAAAAAACTTTTGGATGTATATCTCAATAAGTACAACATACAGGGATATGGGTACTGATAAGCGTACACCTACACAGGTTGAACTGGATGGACTGTTGTCTTTTTTCAGCCTCAACTACTATGTAACTATGTAACTATGGCCCTGATTTACTATAACTCCCAAATCTACTCCAGCAGTGCCTTAAAATAACTTCCAATTAAAGGGAATTACAACTTCAACTCTCACAGACTGGAGTAAATTAACACACATGCGACCTCTATTTGCCTGTGAAGATGCCTCTGAGATCACATGTTCTAAGCGCTGGATGTTGGCTGGGATTGAACTTGTGGTTTCAGAATTCCTCCATTTAATACTTGTATGCAAATTCATTGCCATAAAAAAAAATTACCACCCCCTCTCTCTAATTTTAACAGCCTTAAGCCTCGTACACACGGGTCGACGATCATACGACTGAACGGCTCAAATCGTATGTTGGCTGTTGTATCTCGCATACTGACATGCACTACACGATCATACGACCAAGCAGAACATAGTGACGTGTTATGAACGTATAAAGAGAAAGTTCAGGTGGATGTAATTAGTGTCCGGCCGTTCCTGACTTCTGAGCATGCGTGTTTTGCACAATACAACTTGTTGGACCAACTTCTATGTACACACGATACAACGGTCGTATGACCGCTTGTTGGTGCTACCAAAGTTTTCTAGTTTGCTCATACAACTCCTGTTGTATGACCGTCGTACGTCGGCTGTTCTAATCGCGCGTACTAACGATCAATTTCGCATACAACGGTCCTTTGTACGACCTGTTGTATATGATCGTAGACTCGTGTGTACGAGGCATAAGCCCTAGGGAACATGTCTGAATAGAAAAAAAGTTTCTAAACTTTTTTTTTCAGGAGTAGAGGTTTTAATAATGGTTAAAGTGAAAAAAACAACAAAAAAAATATATATATTCCTTTAACCACCTCAGCCCCGGAAGGAATTCAGGCTTTAGGACCAGAGCACTTTTTGCGATTTGGCACTGCGTCGCTTTAACTGACAATTGCGTGGTCGTGTAACATTGTACCCAAACAAAATTTGCATCCTTTTTTACCCACAAATAGAGCTTTCTTTTGGTGACATTTGTTCTGCATCATTTTTGATCACTGCTATAAACAAAAAAAGAGAGACAATTTTTCAAAATAACCAGTTTTTCTTCCTTTTTGCTAAAATACAAATCCATTTAAAAAAAATAAAAATCATTTTATTTATTTGTTTTTGGCCGATTTATATTCTTCTTCATATTTTTGTTAAAAAAAAAATCGCAATTGGCATTTATTGATTGGTTTGCGCAAAAGTTGCCTCGTTTAGGGATGTACAGGAAGCCTGTGATCACCGCCCTTCCCCCTCTGTCCAAACGGAGAACCATGTTTATATACACGGACCTCCATTCTTTCACTGCAGAGGGGCCATCGTGGGTAGCTGGCTGTGATCAAGTCTGCCCTATCCGCTCCCTGACCCCCCCAGAACACAGTGAGCACGCGAGTGTGCCTCCGGTGGCACGCGCACGGTCACAATGTTATCGCAGCTGCCGTCAGGTGAGGGCGGTATGCGATAACGAACCACTTTGCCGCCGTCACTCTGTGGCGGGTGGGCGGCAAGTGCTTAAATATCGTGCTTGGGGGGTCCCCTTAGTATGGATCTCTGGGATATTTAGAACAGTGCCACCGCAAAATGACATTTGTAAAGAAAAAATTGTCATTTAAAATCGGTTGTGGCTGGAATGTATTGCTGGTTCCCTGCAATATAAAGATCACTGAAAAAGCATTGCGTTGGGGGTCCCCCCCAGTCCATACCAGGCCCTCCGGGTCTGGTATGTATTTTAAGGGGAACCCCATGCTAAATTTATAAAAAAATCCATATCAGACTTGAAGGGCCTGGTACGGACT
Organism: Glandirana rugosa; assembly: GCA_018402905.1. NCBI lineage: Eukaryota > Metazoa > Chordata > Amphibia > Anura > Ranidae > Glandirana > Glandirana rugosa. The sequence goes on from BLSH010081888.1 coordinate 40,312, forward strand.
TTGCGGGGGACCCCTATCCAAAATTCCTGTTTAATTTTGGCATGGAGTTCCTCTTAAAATCTATGCCAGACCCTTATCCGAGCGTGCATGCACTGTATATATTCTGCACAGTGGTGTAGTGGTTAGCACTTTCACCTGGGAGCCCACGGGTCCCTGGTTCACATCCCAACCACAATACTACCTGCCTGGAGTTTGCATGCTCTCCCTGTGTCTGTGTGGGATACCTCTGTATCCTCCGGTTTCCTCCCACACTCCAAAGACATGCAGGTAGGTAAATTAGATCCTGTCTAAATTGGCCCTAATATATGTATGAATGTGAGTTAGGTACATGGATTGTAAGCTCCTTGAGGATAGGGACTGATGTGAATGTACAATATATATGTAAAGTGACAGTGCTATATAAGTACCTGAAATAAATACACTGAATGCCGTGTATTGTATATACCATACTGTACATATATATGCCACTGTCTAACCTTTTGCTACCTCCGCAAATGTTTTCACTATTTTTGACCTCTGTGTAAGTGGCCTTATATAGTGTGGGCGTGGACTCAGACCCGCTGAGCAATGATTGGCCAAAGGCAACTTTCCTTTGGCCAATCATGGCTCTCACAGCAGAGCATGCTGTGATTGGCCAAAGCACGCAGGTCATGTGCATGCTTTGCCCAATCAGCAGACGGCATTCCCCCACAATTTCACTGCATTATGGGCCATTCAAAATTCCCACCAGCACCCCATAATGTTTAGGATTCGGCAAACCCCCAATGTTCGATTCAAACATACTTTTGACTCGAACCGGGGGACCATCCCTATTGACCATGGATGTACATCGTGAGACACTTTAATATAAAAGATGGGACAAAAAAAGTCTCAATTTTTACACTTTTTAGGTGAATGGGTATGATATACCCAAAACCCATTCACATGGGGGGCTAGGATCTGGTGGCCCCTTTGTTAATGAGGGCTTCCATGTTTCGATCAGCCCCCTCAACCACCACGGTTGTCGGGAAGAGGCCCTTGTCCCCATCAACATAGGTACAAGATGCTTTGGGGTGGGGGGGCACGCAGAGCTCCCCCACCCCAAAGCACACACCCCCTCATGTTAAAGGCATGTAGCCTGGTTTGTTCCAGGAGGGGGGCTGGCCCTCACTTGTCCCCCCATCCTGACCTCCAGGCTGCATGCGCAGAAAGGGTCTGGAGTTTGGGGGGATCCCCCACCGTTTTGTGATAAAATCCATCCCTGAGCCAAAGGGCTTGGTATGGATTAGGGCGACAATTCCTTATAGCCGCAAGCAAGTTGAAATTACATTTTTGATCAATGTAGGGGAGGATGTGGGAGGGGTTCATTGATTTATTTGGCGTCACCACACAATTGCTTGCAGCCCATGTGCTCACAGCACTTCCTGTTTACAGCCACATTACACTTCCTGCTGATGTATATCTGTAAGGACTATGCAAATATAAATGAGAAGATGACTTATCAGCGCTGGTTCGCACTAGTGCGATGCGGGAACCCTGCGAATCCACTGCAGGTTCCCGCATCACACGCGACATAGACAGTTCACACTGCCATATACAAACTGCTGGGTGTGTCAATAGAAAGCTAATGAGACCCCCAAATCAGTTTGCAGATCGCACTGCAAACTGCAAATTCGGACAGGAATCAGATTGCATGGATGGGAACACCCATGTGATCTGATTCTGCTGTGTAACAAAAAAAGGGTCCTGTGCGAGTTTGGTCAGGATGCGATGCGAATTCAGCCATACTATCTGTATGGCTGAATTTGGATAGCACAGATCGCATGTGATTTGCACTGCAGTGCGAATCACATCCGATCTCGGACACCGCAGCAGTGTGAACCGGCCCTAAGGAAGGTAATCCACTTCCCCAAAACCACCAACCCCCAAAACTAAATTTAAAAAGTTACAAATGAGAACAAGCAAAATCAATTTCATTTTATTTTGCCAACAGAAACAGTATGTACATATTTACTGGCATTAAAGTATTTACAGTATATACACATTTAGCAAAATAGTTAGCAATTGGGTTCGAAGTGACCTGCTCATAGGAGCTTGCAGTCTAATATTGGACTAAATCTAACAGTGGACAATTTTAGTTTCACCGTCCATAACTGCACACACATTTCATAAAATGACTAAACACCCACATAACATTATTAGCTGCAAAATTACAGAAAGATAATTAACAGTCATTCTAACAAAGCATTACAACATAATATTAAAAAAGGCACATATTAAAACAAGAACATTGGTGAGTGTAAGACAAACAACACACACCCCAATCGGACAGCATGGTAAAATCAAGCCACTTTTGATGGTCAAAATGCACAATAATTTCAGCAAACAAACAGCTCTAGTAAACCTTTTGCCATAGCAAACTATCATTCCTACCACAGCAACAAACCTGACCCATCAGCAGGTCAAATCAACACCCTCTACCTTACATAAGCTAGCACTGACACATGCCCAATAGAAGTACACGCCCACCAGTATCTTTCAATCTGTCTTTTCTAATTTATTTCACCTGAGAGGAGGCTGCAATGCCAATATTATTTGCTGTGTTAACCCTTGGCTATGTTCATCAGATCAGTATAAGTCCAGGACAAAATTCTAAGTCAGTGGTTATCAACCCTGTCCTCAAGTACCCCCAACAGGTCATGTTTTCAGGCTATTATTTTGCACAAGTGATTTGATCAGTTTCACTGCCTTAGTAATTACCACAGCTGTTTCACCTGAGGGAAATCCTGAAAACATGACCTGTTGGGATGGCTTGAGGACTGGAGTTGAGAAACACTGATCCAAACAACAGTTTTCTAACCAGATGTACCTGTGCAGTGTAAACCCTACAATTTGAAATGTCCAAGTCGCTGGCTGCAATGAGCTTCCAATTTAAAGTCCCAAAATAACTTGCTTACATTACAGACTATTTGGAAAAGAGATAAATAAAATGCCATCCTGTCTTTGGATTGTGGTGAGAAAGCCAACCAGGGGTTTATTATAAATTTCAAGACAAGCATTTACATATGCAGGATGTGAACCAGCAACCTTTTGGGTGCCAGGCGGCTTTGCTAGCCACTTAGCTATTGAGCAGTGAGCACATGTCTTGTCCATCACTGTGGTGTGAACCAGCCCTAAGTCCATAGCCATGCTCAGTATCACAAGTAATATACAACAGATTGCCCCAAGTATTGGGAAATGTGCCTTTACACACACATGAACTATAATGGCAGCCCAGGGTTCAGTATAGAGTTGGGCCACCATTTGCAGCTATAACAGGTTCAACTCTTCTGGGAAGGCTGTCTACAAGGTTTAGGAGTGTCTATGGGAATGTTTGTCCATTCTTCCAGAAGTGCATTTGTGAGGTCAGGCACTGATGTTGGATGAGAAGGCCTGGCTCGCAGTCTCTGCTCTAATTCAGCCAAAATGTGTTCTATCGGGTTGAGGTCAGGACTCTGTGCAGGCCAGTCAAGTTCCTCCATACCAACCTCCCTCATCCATGTCTTTATGGCCTTTGCTTTGTACACTGGTGCGCAGTCATGTTGGAACAGGAAGGGGCCATCGCCAAACTGTTCCCACAAAGCTGGGAGCGTGAAATTGCCCAAAATGTCTTGCTGATGCCTTAAGAGTTCCCTTCACTGGAACTAAGGGGTCAAGCCCAACCCCTGAAAAACAACCCCACACCATAATGCCTGCACAGAGTCCTGACCTCAACCAGATAGGACACCTTTTGACTGAATTAGAGCAGAGATTGTGAGCCAGGCCTTCTCATCCAACATCAGTGCCTGACTTCACAAATGCACTTCTAGAATAATGGCCAAATACTCCCATGGACAAACACCCTAAACCTTATGGACAGCCTTCCCAGAAGAGTTGAAGCTGTTATAGCTACAAAGGGCGGGCCAACTCAATATTGAACCCCACGGACTAAGACTGGGATGCCATTAAAGTTCATGTGCATGTAAAGGCAGGCATCCCCATTGCCTAGCTAGTATAACTATTATATCTGCCAAGATTTGCAATGGTGGTGGAACCCTCCTACACATAAATACTACATTTAGACATAATTTAGGTAAGGCTCTAAGTAATGTTTAGAGAGGACAAACAACATCTCTACATGAAGCAACATGCTAGGGAATTGAACTCAGGACGTCTCTAATGGTAGACAGACCAGCTATCTTTTAAACCACGGGGCTTACACATGTCAAGTCCTCCTACACATAAATACACAGATACTGCATGTCTAGGAATATATAGGGCTTAATATATATATGCACAAAGCAAAGGCCATAAAGACATGGATGAGGGAGGTTGGTATGGAGGAACTAGACTGGCCTGCACAGAGTGCTGGCCTCAAACCGATAGAACACCTTTTGGCTGAATTAGAGCAGAGACTGCGAGCAAGGCCTTCTCATCCAACATCAGTGCCTGACCTCACAAATGCACTTCTGGAAGAATGGACAAACATTCCCATAGACACACTCCTACACCATATGGACAGCCTTCCCAGAAGAGTTGAAGCTGTTATAGCTGCAAATGGTGGCCCAACTCTATACTGAACCCTGGGCTGCCATTATAGTTCATGTGTGTGTAAAGGCACATTTCCCAATACTTAGGACAATATATTGTATATTACTTGTGATACAGAGCATGGCTATGGACTTAGGGCTGGTTCACACCACAGCGATGGACAACACTTTTGCTCACTGCTCACTAGCTAAGTGGCTAACACAACCACCTGGCACCCAAAAGGTTGCTGGTTCACGTCCCGCATATGCTAATGCTTGTGTTGAAGTTTATAATAAACCCTTGGTTGGGTTTCTCACCACAATCCAAAGACAGGCTGGCATTTTATTTATCTCTTTTCCAAATAGTCTGTAATGTAAGCAAGTTATTTTGGGACTTTAAATTGGAAGCTCATTGCACCCAGTGACTTGGACATTTCAAATTGTATGGTTTACACTGCACAGGTACATCTGGTTAGAAAACTGTTGTTTGGATCAGTGTTTCTCAACTCCAGTCCTCAAGCCATCCCAACAGGTCATGTTTTCAGGATTTCCCTCAGATGAAACAGCTGTAGTAATTACTAAGGCAGTGAAACTGATCAAATCACCTGTGCCAAATAATAGAAAGCCTGAAAACATGACCTGTTGGGGGTATTTGAGGACAGGGTTGATAACCACTGACTTAAGTCTCATACACACGGGACGACGATCGTCTCAAATCGTATGTTGGCTGTTGTATCTAACATACTGACATGCACCCAACGGTCATACAAGCAACGTGCGACCAAGCCGAACGTAATGACGTGCAACGAGCGTATAAAGATGAAGTGCTGTTATCGTGTGCCCACAGATGTTGATGCAGCCCTGCCAGGCCCAAGTACATCCACTGAAGGTCGTCCGTCGTTGGATGTAATGGCAGACCTTCAGAGTAGACGTGCTACCTTGGCCACCCAGAATGCAAGGGATTTGCGAAACAAATATATGCAATATTTTGTGGGGAGAGGGGCTGTGTCCTGGCAAAACATGATTCCTGATTAGAGTTGAGCGAACCCGGACTGTAAAGTTCGGGTCCGTACCGAACTTTGGGGTGTCCGGGACCCGGACCCGGACTTTTCAAAAAAAGTCCGGGTTCGGGTCCGGGGTTCTGGTAATTTTAATGAAAAATGTTAAAAATGCTGTAAAAAAGCCCAGGAAGGTCCTAGAGGTCTGCAAAAGGAAGGAAAATTGGGGTAAGGGTGGGGCAAGTGTCCTACAAAGAAATGGGGACAGGGAAATAACTTTAAATATTTTTAAAAAAATAAAAACGTAAAAAATGCAAAAATGGAGATCATCTTCAAAATGGGTCTGAAAAGTATTAATTAACATTAGAGGCCATAGAACTGTTCTAAAATCATCTTCAAACTGTGTTAGCGGCAATAAGAAAAGTGACACAGACTAAAAAGAAGTGTTCTTCACACTTCTTTTTAGTCTGTGTCACTTTTCTTATTGCCGCTAATGATTGCACATCTGTTATTCACACACAACATCTTTTCTTTGCCTAGAAAAGATGTTCGTCACACATTACATCTGTTCTTCATACATCTGGAAATAGTTTAGAACACTTTACCTAAAACCGGGTGCGGAACCATACACCTGCTCTTCAAACATCTGGATAGTGTGTTTGAAAATACAGCATAGAGAAGAGCATGCATATGGTTTCGCTCTTCACACACAGTTTGCAGATGTTTTCAGAACAGTGAACAGCTTGTTCTGACTCTCATACACTCCATTTGTTGAGTGGATGTATAGCTTGGTTTGAGACTGCATCTCAGTCATGGCCAACCAATGAGGTTTTCAGGGTCTATACTGCAGCCCCTGACACACCAAAGGGTTGTGAATATCATTTACTGCCAGACATACTATGTGAGATGGTCAGAGACTGCAGGCGTACAAGAGATGGTCAGAGACTGCAGGCGTATTACAGGGGATGGTCAGAGACTGCAGACATAGTACAGGACATGGTCAGAGACTGCAGACGTACTACAGGAGATGGTCAGAGATTGCAGAAATAGTACTGGAAATGGTCAGAGACTGCAGATGTACTACAGGAGATGGTCAGGGACTGCAGACAGTACAGGAGATGGTCAGAGAATGCAGACATAGTACAGGACATGGTCAGAGACTGCAGACGTACTACAGGAGATGGTCAGAGATTGCAGACATAGTACTGGAAATGGTCAGAGACTGCAGATGTACTACAGGAGATAGTCAGAGACTGCAGACAGTACAGGAGATGGTCAGAGATTGTAGACATAGTACTGGAAATAGTCAGAGACTGCAGACGTACTACAGGAGATGGTCAGAGACTGCAGACAGTACAGGAGATGGTCAGAGAATGCAGACATAGTACAGGAGATGGTCAGAGACTGCAGACATAGTACAGGAGATGGTCAGAGACTGCAGACATAGTACAGGAGATGGTCAGAGACTGCAGACATAGTACAGGAGCTGGTCAGAGACTGCAGACATAGTACAGGAGATGGTCAGAGACTGCAGACATAGTACAGGAGAGGGTCAGAGACTGCAGACTGCAGACATAGTACCTCTCCTCCCCACTGATCACAGGTCTGGTTGTTAGAGGGAGGAGTGATTGGCTTTTAGGGGGATGTGGAGGACAGGTGATGGCAGGTCAGGCAGTGGTTGGTTGGGGATTGGAAGAGATGACAGAGCACCAAGCTAGGAACCAAGCCGCACAGCTGTAGTCCAACTCCACCCCAGTAGTATTTGGCCGCCATCTTATTTACGGGCAGCGCAGGTGCAAGGGGCAGCTGCTTTGTGCCCCACAACAATGACTGGGGCTGGGCCCAGGGCAGCTGCCCCTTTTGCCCCACGTTAAAGCCAGCCTTGTGAGGGAGATGCGTTGCAGGTTTTCTGCACCACATCCTAGTGTGAACCAGGACTTATTATTGCCTTTTCAACACAATTAAAAAAAGGCCAGGGCACTAAGGGCAGCAAACAGTCCAGCCTGGCTCTGGCAGCAATGTTGTTGTGCCTGACAAACCCTCAGCCCTTTGGCTCTGCAGTCAGTACCACAACATAGCTGACAGAGCCAGGCTGGACTGTCAGTACCAACCAAGCAGTGGAAAATGGTAACCCAGGACTTGGGAGATTAGTGAATAATTTTGCCAGTTGCCACAGACTCATTTACCTCAATGGCCGCACAGCAGTGGTGGTAAGTGGTCTGTGATGACTGTCTCTCAGGCAGCAAGCAAGCCGAAAAGGAAAGAGGGAGGCTCAGCTCCTTAGCAACAGTACTGCTACCTTGCATGTTCTCTGCTCCATTTTCCTCCGAAGTCCAAGGCGGGAAGTACAGAGTGTAGAGACAGTCAGGCACGGTGGGCGGCACTACAGATGCTGCCCGCTCCCACTTTGTCTATGATCTGTCCGCCAGGAACCCAGCACAGCCTGGTCATAACAGCGTGACGTAAGTGCCTGTGACGGGGTACCTTACACCCGACCTGCTGCATACACTTCGACCGCAATTCTGACTGCTGTGCTCCGCTGTTTGTTCTTGCGGTGCTGGCGCCATGAGAGACGACAGGGCAGAGACACTTTTTATTTTTGGCAGGATGCTCTGGGGGGGTTTGAACACCCCAACCTCCCCCCCCCCCTTATCTACAGCCCTGGAGATTAACTACATCTGTGTTGACCACATAGAAGAGCACATTTGCTCTGTAAAGACCTAAACTTTATGGAACTCACAGGCATACATAAAGTAAAGAAGAAGCCACACACTGTTAGTATCAAACCTTTATATTGGTTGCACATTCTGAGGTGCTTTGCAACATTTTAAAAACAGATATCAAACATATTAAAACTGGTAGGCCACAAACGAAAGCGTGTAAACATGTACTCCATCTCATCAGGGGTTGTCAAGTGTCATCTTTCTGGTTGGGCAAACCCCCCTTCCTCCAAACTGGAGTTTCTTGGAGAAAGGGGTGTTGCATCTGAGAAATGTGTGAGTTGATCCCATCATGGGTTTTGAGCCGACCTGTTTTGGGGGTGGCCACCTTTAGCCAAACTCCACTAGCTTGGATAAAGGGGGATAACCCCGAAACGTGTCAGCTTCGAACCCCTGATGTGATCAACTCACACATTTTGCAGATGCAGCACCCCTTTCTCCAAGAAACTCCAGTTTGGAGGAAGGGGGGTTTCCCCACCCAGAAAGATGACACTTCACAACCCCTGATGAGATGGAGTACATGTTTACACGCTTTTTCAGGAGGCCCTTTCAACTGGGCAACAGGCCTTAAAATGGGGTCCACAAAAACCAGCCCAATTGCAAGAAGAATTGCCTTAAAATTTGGCAAGCATGCCCCCAACATCCGTCAGTCGCCGCTGGAGGTTCTGCGCTGTCCTTTGGATGTCCTGGAGCTCCGCACAGCACCATTGGATATCCCTCCTCAGTCTTCCAATGGTGCATTGTGGAAGCTCATGACCTGTTAAGTAGAGGAAAATGCATAAGGGCAATGATGGTCAAGTGGCTGAGGGCCAACATAGTGATTTAGTGATTTGTGTTATTTTGGTAGTTTTTTGAAGTGATATCTTGACATTGATTGGTATTGTATGTCAACGCTGTGATTGGATGGAGGTGCAGACCTGGAAGCAGGGTGCTTAGACTGCTCCAACAGCTTCGTTCCAAGGTAACTATTTCAGAAACAGCTATTATGTGCTGCATAATAGCTGATTATGCCTTGGATGGGCCTATTTTTTTGTGGTTGGTTGGGGGGGAGGGGGTGCACTCTCCAAACACTTTAACCTCCCTGGCAGTATGATTACTTCAGATTTTTGGTGCTGAAAGCGGTACATTATTTTGCATGGAAATTTTGCGTTTTATATTGTAGGCCTGTAATTATTAGGAATAACTCACTTAAATCTATCCAAACAAGAATCTAGTAGTTTGAAACATGAAATCATAAATTATAATATAATAAATAACTATAACTAATTATCAAAAATAATAACGTAATAGTAATAAAATGTAGTCAATAATGTAACCAAACCAAAAACACTGAAATTTTATCAGTTGCAGAATTGTCGCTGTCGTCACTTTCAGTGTCTGATGATAAATTTCCCCAAAAATCAGTATGACTCAATTCTGCAAATGATTCTTATTTACTATTGGTGTTTTCTAGCTGGTCAAAAACCGCTTTTGACATAAAGGGACACTTTTTGGTTGCCATGGACATTCTCAAGTTTCCAGGCAGAAAGAATGGCATATATAATATAAAAGTGCATGCAGGGCACTGAGCAAACCACTAGGGACAAATGGGATGTGAAATGATTTCATACAGTAATGTAATCTTACAGATTACAGTGTACTGTATGTTCACTGTGTGTTTCACTTTTTGAATTTCCCGCCGGTCTCCGTCCCCGTGCGACGCTCACAGGGAATGGAGCCCGGCACATAGAGGCATCGGGCGGAGGACACAGCCCGCAGACACAGTGGGGGACATTGCTGGATCCAGGGGACAAGGTGAGTAGCGTTGCCTTGGATCCAGCGATGCAATCCCGAGTGTGACTCGGGGTTACCGCTAATGGTACTGAAATTCCACCCCGAGCGGCACTCGGGATTACCACCAGGGAGGTTAAAGGCAACAATAAGAAAGGCCATGGCCATACTTTAGAACAAAGTAAAAAAGGTGTATTGGTTATTAACTGCGGTCTGCTGTCCCATGTACCAATAGACATGTCAATACACAAGAAACAATATTAGAACAGTACTTACAAGGGCAAACGACAGATTCCCTCAGGGACTCGGGATGTTGGGGCAGCTCCAGGCAATCCGGTTCTTCTAAATAAAAAAACAAATGCATTCATTGAGCATCCCAAAGTCACTACAGGTTCAACACATACATTGTGGGATATGTTTCAAGTGTACCAACCTTGCAATTGGGCTGGTCTGGGTGCATCTGGTGGACTTGCACCGGCTTGGGGGGCCTCTGTAGTATTTTCTGAAACAAAACAACAACAAACGGATGATGATGCCATTTGCCTCAGCCAAAATACTTGACAAGTGGCAACATTCGTCAACTCCTAAAGCTGCTCCCCCCCCCTCGCTCCTATGGGATGTGGGCTGTTTGCTATCCATCCAGCATTTGTGTGCCTTCCAGCACTGGGGGCTATCCTCTCCCCATGTCTGCACTAGCAAGGCTGGATTAATGGGCACTGATGAATCAATCAGCAGCCAGTAAAGTGATACTTATCCTTTAACCACTTGACCACTGGGCACTTAAACCCCCTTAACAACCAGACCAATTTTCAGCTTTCAGCGCTCTCACACTTTGAATGACAATTACTCAATCATGCAACATTGTACCCATATGAAATTTGCGTCCTTTTTTTCACACAAATAGAGCTTTCTTTTGGTGATATTTAATCATCACTGGGTTTTTTATTTTTTGCGCTATAATTAAAAAAAGACTGAAAATTTTGTAAAAAAAATGAATTTTTCTTCGTTTCTGTTATAAATTTTTGCAAATTAGTAATTTTTCTTCATAAATTTTGGCCAAAATTTATACTGCTACCTATCTTTGGTAAAAAAACAAAAACAAATTAGTGGATATTATTTGGTCTTTGTGAAAGTCATAGAGTCTACAAGCTATGGTGCCAATCACTGAATATTCATCACACCTGATGTACTGACGGCCAATCTCATTTCCTGAGACCCTAACAAGCCAGGAAAGTACAAATACCCCCCAAATGACCCCTTCTTGGAAAGTAGACATTCCAAGGTATTTAGTAAGAGGCATGGTGATTTTTTTGAAGTTGTAATTTTTTCCCACAATTCTTTGCAAAATTAATTTTTTTCCCCCCATAATTGTCATATGTTAACGGGTTATTTCTCACACCCAGCATATGCATACCACAAATTACACCCCAAAATACATTCTACTACTCCTCCCGAGTATGACGATACCACATGTGTGACACTTTTACACAGCCTGGCCACATACAGAGGCCCAACATGCAGGGAGCACCATCAAGCGTTCTAGGAGCATAAATTACACATATAATTTCTTGACTACCTCTTGCACTTTTGAAGGTCCTGGAGCACCAGGCCAATGGAAACGCCCAAAAAATGACCCCATTTTGGAAAGCAAACACCCCAACATATATTCTAGGAGGCATAGTGAGTCTTTTGAACATGTCATTTTTTCCACAAGTTTTTGGAAAATGTGGAAAGAAAATGAAAACGCATTTTTTTTTACACAAAGTTGTCCATTTATACAATATTTCTAACACACGGCATGTACCCAGCAAAAATTACAACCCAAAATATATTCTGCTA
>BLSH010081888.1:58983-77917 GCA_018402905.1 Glandirana rugosa
CCCCCCCCCCCCCATCACACCCCACACGTCTCCATCCGTCTCTCCCTTAATGTCAAACCCCACGAGTCCACTCGTTCTTCCCCTACATATCTTCATTCCTTCCACGCACGTTTCTACTCGTCTCTTCCGTCCATCTCAATTTCCACTTCTACACCCCCACCGTTTAAGTCTCCACCGTCGGGACCTACAGTGACGAGGGGGATTGTCGGCCCTCTCGTCGGGTAGATCATCCCCACCATCCCCATCACGTCCATCCGGATCTGTCAACCACCATTAACCCCTAAGATATTAATCTTCCTGACTATCACCTGCACTACCCCTACCACCCCTACTAGATGGGCTGCTCTCCCGGCTGTTAGGGGGAGCAGTGACATCCAGGGCTGCCACCTCTGAATTTGCCACCCCCACATCTTCACCTTTAACTCTACCTGCCTTCTCTGCTCATCTTTGCACGCACCTTCCTTACTTCTATACATCCCCTTCTTGCTCACCTGAGCACCCCAAACTGTAATTCCCTCTCTGCCTACCTCTGCACACCCCACACTACCCCCCACCCCCCACTAATTTGCTTAGCTTTGCAGAACAAGCTGATGTTAGGCTTAATGACCACAGTTGCAGGCAAGACTTTACTCCTGCCTGCAGCATGGTGGATATGACCTCAGGGGAGCATAATACACATATGAATGCCGCCTCTAATTACATATGAATGCAGCTGGCCACCACTATTTACATATGAATACCGCCACTATTTACATATGAATGCCAGTTATTTACATGTAAACACAGGGTCTGCAGGTGAGTCATCTGTAAAAAACCATAGGACAGAAATGGGCAGCATTAGTAGCAGCACTTTACACTGAGATATCGGGGGACAGCACAGGACTAAAACTTCAAGGACAAAGGAATTTAAACTGAGATAGTTGGCAAGTATAAGGCAGCTGCTTTGGGCCCCACAACAATCACAGGGCCCAGGGCAGATGCCCCTTTTGCCCTCCCTTAGAGACGGCCCTGCTAGGATGTAATCCTTATGGCTGTTCGGCCTCTCATACTCCCCCCTTTTGCAGTCATAATCCCTGGCCTCCAGGATTCCCACCATGTCAACCATTTCTGGCCTGGTCATGGGGATGGCCTTCATTTTTCGGTGGCTCCTGCGGGAATCCGCCATGATTTCTGCTCGTTTTGACAATTGTGGAGTTGCGATCGTTTGTTCGTTCCGTGGAGGCGTTGGTACGTGTCACGCCCCAGCAACACGACGCACCTGAGAGCGGTACGCATGCGCAATGTATAGCAAGGTATACAAGACGAACGAACGGTCACGGAAACGACCGTAGGTAGGAACGCTGTCTGGGAACGAACGCGTGTGCTCGCTGTTCAACCGAAGGTTCGCCTGGAACTTCTGATATAGGTGGGTAGAGGCCTATACTGTTATGCTTGGATTGCATTGGGAAGAATGGCTTATACTGCTTAGGGTTGCCACATCATCCCTTTAATCCAGGACACATATTAATTACTCAGGTTCTGTGGCTGATTAAGGTGGTAATTAAACTCACTTGGTGCCTTATCTGCATTAAAATAGCCTCTGAACCTGTGTAATTCATATGTGTCCTGGATTAAAGGGATGATGTGGCAACCCTAATACTGCTTGGCTTAGGGCCTAGATTTGGTGAAGCTTTTAGGGGTATGCTGGGTGAAGTTGCATGATGCTTTGTCTTGTGTCTTGTAGGCATAATGAGCGACAGGTTCGTCTTGCAGGACTTCCTGTACAGGCAACTACCCTGCCTGTGGAATGTCCACTTGAAGGACTACTTTAATAGGGCCGCAAGCTGGCAGCTGTAAACCAATTGGTGGAGCTGTGCAAGCTGATAAATTCTGACGCAACACCTAAGTATTTCAGGACCAAAATAGCCAACCTCAGGACGACCTATGGGAGGGAGATGAAGAAGGTCCAAGATTCAAAAAGGTCTGGAGCTGCAGCATCTGCTGGGTACGTCCCAAAGCTGAGGTACTTTCACTGCCTGCAGTTTTTACAACATCCATCTGAGGCTAGGCCATCCCTTTCCACACTTCCCTCTTCTTCTGCTGAGGCCATGGCTCCTAGACCTCAGGATGAAAATGATGAGGAGGCCGTCTTGACTCAGGTATAGTGTTGGTGAACATATTGTAAAGAGAAAATACAATGATAAGAACTAAACATTATTGTCCAAACATTTGAGTCTTAACACATTTGTTTCTAGATCCAAACCCAGTTGTGGCCTAAAGTCATTTTAAGGATAAATCAAAATGCTGGTGCCAGAATGCTAGTGTTTGTTATTTCTAATTATTCAATAAGCAACAGTAATGAAATGTAAATTTGTTTGGATTCATCACCCACACAAACAAACATATTCTAATAATGTCACTTTTTTATACACAAGAAAGTGTCACCGACACGGTGACTGAGGAGGAGGCAGCTGGCTCTTCCCAACCTTGCCAGTCACAAATTCCTCCACTTGAGTTTACGAGGAAAAGGAAGAGAAAAACACATCATGTAGATGAAGCCGCTTCCTGCTTCTTCCAGCAGGCAACACAAGTCCTGCAAAGAGACCTGGAGCAGGAGGAGTCGTTCGCTGCTTACGCAGCAGCGAAAATTAAAAAAATGGAACCTTTCCAAAAAAATAAAGCTGATGAGCTGATAAGTCAGGTTCTGTTTAAGGGGGCGATGGGGCTCCTTACCCAACACACAGAGCTCCATGAAAACGTGCCTCCACCTCCACCACCTCCACCACCTACCCCATCTCACCACCCAACCCAACCACCACACCAGCATGCTGGCCAGTGGCCATTTTATCCCCAGGGCCCCCAACAACCATGGTCTGGGGATTATGGCCAATACCCCCATTGAGGGATTTATTTATTTTTCTGTATTTTGGTTATTGTATTTTTTGTTGGTTTAAATTTTACCATATTTTGTTGTGAAGAAACAGTTTTTTTATGTTATATTTTCTTTGCATAAAAATTGCTTGGATAATTTATTTTCTGTTCTTTATGCTTTAAAAATAAAGAATATTTAAAATAACAATACTTGCATAAGTTTATTAAAGAAAATGACAGGTTTGAAGTAGGCAGTTACATTAAAAAGAAAAGTTAGAACAAATAGTAAGGGACCACAAACAAGTTCAATTAAAGGAATTCTTATATTTCAGAGATTATGATATTGGGGAAATGTTAAATAGAATAAAAGAGATTGAAAATAATGCAAATTCTATTAATATCACTACAGAACAGCTGTCTTTTATTACATTCGTAACATGTGTATCACTAGCAATGCATCTTCATTATTATCCCATTGAAAAAGATGCTAATGTGCGCTGCATTTCGCTATTTGATTTCAATTGCCAATAGACGTATGAATATGCACTGTGCAATGGAAACCTAGGCTTACACGAACGGACACTTCCGGCCGCCCCTGACTTGGAGCATGTGTGTTTTTGCAGGTACAACTTATTGGACCAACTTCTCTGCACACACGATACAACGGTCGCATGACCAAAGTTTTCTAGTCTGCTCATACAACTTCTGTAGTACGACCATCGTATGTTCGGCTGTTCTAATCGCGCTTACTAACGATCGACTTCACATACAACGGTCGTTCGTAAGATGTGCTGTATACGATTGTCGTCCCGTGTGTACGAGGCTTTAGAATTTTGTCCTGGACTTATACTGATCTGAAGAACATAGCCAAGGGTTAACACAGCAAATAGTATTGGTATTGCAGCCTCCTCTCAGGGGAAATAAATTAGAAAAGACAGACTGAAAGATACTGGTGGGCGTGTACTTCTATTGGGCATGTGTCAGTGCTAGCTTATATAAGGCACTTTAGTAGAGGGTGTTGGTTTGACCTGCTGAGGGGTCAGGTTTGTTGCTGTGGTAGGAATGATAGTTTGCCATGTCAAATGTTTTACTAGAGCTGGCTGTTTGCTGAAATTATTGTGCATTTTGACCATCAAAAGTGGCTTGATTTTACCATGCTGTCCGATTGGGGTGTGTATTGTTTGTCTTACCATGCATTCTTCTAGGAGAAAATACTCCCCAATGTTCTTGGTTTAATATGTGACTTTTTTATATGTTGTAATGCTTTGTTAGAATGACTGTTAATTGTTTTTCTGTAATTTTGCAGCTAATAATATCATGTGGGTGTTTAGTCCTTTTATGAAATGTGTGGGCGGTTATGCACGGTTAAAGTAAAATTGTGTCCACTGTAATGTTAAGTCCAATTTTAGATTTTAAGCTCCTATGAGCAGGGCCCTTCGAACCCAATTGCTAACTGTTTTGCTAAATGTGTATATACTGTAAATACTTTAATGCCAGTAAATATGTACATACTTGTGTTTCTGTTGGCAAAATAAAATGAAATTGATTTTGCTTGTTCTTTTGTAACTTTTTAAATTAGTTTTGGGGGTTGGTGGTTTTGGGGAAGTAGATTACCTTACTCAGGGCCGGTTCACAGTGCTGCGGTGTCCGAGATCGGATGTGATTCGCACTGCAGTGCCAATCACATGCGATCTGTGCTATGCAAATTCAGCCATACAGATAGTATGGCTAAATTCGCATCGCATCCTGACCAAACTTGCACAGGACCCTTTTTTTGTTATGCAGCAGAATCAGATCACATGGGTGTTCCCATGGATGGATTTTAAGGGGAAACCCACTGCAAATTTTATCACAAAACGGTGGGGGATCCCCCCCCAAACTCCAGACCCTTTCTGAGCATGCAGCCTGGAGGTCAGGATGGGGGGACAAGCGAGGGCCAGGAACAAACAGGGCCACATGCCTTTAACGTGAGGGGGTGTGTGCTTTGGGGTGGGGGGGCTCTGCGCACCCCCCACCCCAAAGCATCTTGTACCTATGTTGATGGGGATAAGGGCCTCTTCCCGACAACCGTGGTGGTTGGCGGGCTGATCAAAATGTGGAAGCCCCCATTAACAAGGGGGCCACCATATCCTGGCCCCCCCATGTAAATGGGTTTTGGGTACATCATATCCATTCACCTAAAAAGTGTAAAAATGTAGACTTTTTTTGTCCCATCTTTTATGTTAAATTGTCTCGCGATGTACATCCATGGTCAATAGGGATGGTCCCCCAGTTCGAGTCAAAAGTATGGGGGGCGTGGCTTGGACTCCGTCGAAGATGGCCACATAGACCTCGAGCTCCGCCACTCTACAGCCGTCCACGAAGCTCTCCCGGATCGACAACGCCTTTTTCAGCGGAACAGAGATGGGGAAATCAGACGCTGCCCGCTCCAGATCACCCAGGGCGCCCGACACGCAGCTGAGTGTGAACGTCCCGGCGATGTTCCGCTCCAGATCCCGCTCCAGGGAGGAAGCACCTCCGCAGGCTTCAAGCCAGGGAGTGGAGGTGAGTCAGAGTAGCCCCCACACACAGCGGCTAGGCTCACACAACGGCAATGCAGCAGCCCCACCACAACAGGCTATCTGCATGGAAGACCTCAGGGGAATAGCAGCAGACATCAAATCCACACTGTCCGCTGCCATTGCAGATTTAAGGCTAGACATGCAGGCCATAGCGAACAGCATGGACGATATGGAGGACACAGTGGACAGGCATGAGGCAGCCATCATGGCCTACAGACGCACATTGTCAGCACAAACACTGCACCTAAGGGACATGCACAGAAGCATTGAGGACCTGGAGAATAGATGCCGCAGACATAATGTCAGAATCAGAGGGCTACCAGAGACAATTGATAGTGATCAAATCACACAAGCAGTCTTTAATGACTTGCTGGGCAGACCCCCAGAAACAGCAGTCGAATTTGAACGTATCCACCGAGCCTTACGTCCAAGGGGAAGGGAAACTGACCCCCCCAGAGACATAATTGGATGTCTGGTTGATTTCCGATTAAAAGAGGACATAATGAGACAGGCCAGACTTCGAGGCCGCATTATACACCAAGGAAATGAGATAAAATAATTTCAAGATATTTCCCCCATAACACTAACTAAACGCAGAGCGCTGAGACCCCTACTGGACGCCCTCAGAGATCACAATCTCCCTTACAGATGGAAGTTCCCCTTCTGCTTGCAAGCAGGCACTGGAGCCAGAATCGCCTACCTCAGACACCCAGAAGACATCCCTGAGTTCTGTGACATATTAGGGACACACGGGTGGCCATTGATAACTGGCTACTGGACCCCAACCCCCCACCACACCACCAAGAAGAACCAATGGAAATACAGAGGAGGGATATGACACCCACCCGTGGGAGATGCAGACGCACATCCAACCCCTCTCCTCCCCCGCCACGCAGGCGCCCACCCAGAGATGGCAACATACCTGCTTCTCCGGCACATAGGAGACCCAGACGCGACTAACATACCCTCCCCCGAACCGCCTGGAACCCGCAGCCTAATGATGCAGGCCAACACCACCTTCTACCACAAGACACCCCTTCGCATCTCATAATCCTACTCCACAACTACAAGGGAGTCGCAAGCAATGTTTGTACACCTAAACTTTCTCCTTCAAGAGACTTTTGTCTCCGCTCTGCTCCTATGCCCCATATCACATGCTACTTCCTCCCCTGAAGACGCCCCCGCCTCTTGCACCTGCCTACCTGTTTCTTATATTTCCAGGCATAGATCCAGAGATGAGAATCTACAGACATCATCCAGAATACATGAAGACCGTTCCCACCCTTGCTGCCACAAGTCCTGTGGTGTGAACAGTAAGCAACCCCTCCCAGAGATGAATCATCAGGCCTATGACCTCTGCTACACAGTGGTAAGATCGAACTGTACCTCCACCTTGTTCCTAACCCAAACATACCCCACAAAATGGGCCACGCTTAACAGAAACAGACACCGAGAAGGATCGGAACCTCATCTAGCAGGATAGACATTAGACCGCAATGTTACGTGGGAACGAGACCACTGTAAGTCTCACACACCAAAACACAGACTAACCACTTTACAGGACATAGCGGTCTCACAAGACTACACCCTGTAGGCATAAGCCAATACCTGCTTCCCAGGTTACCGAGCAACCCTGTTCATCTTGGACTCCTGCTTTCTATGGCCCCCCCTCCCCCATTTACCTGCCCTCTGGCGAAAAACCTATACGGGACTGGCACCAGAACCGGACAACCCCCCCTCCCTCTTCCCACTTCCCCCCCTCTCCTTCTCTCAACGAGCCATTTCAATAACTCCATCCCGGCTAGAGAAGGAAGGTAAAGACAAGATTGAACTGCCAACGGAGGGGACAAACGGGAAAGCTACATGACCTCAGTGCTCCCTCCCTCCCTTGATCCAGGTGCCACTGCTTACAGCCTATATGTATTGCCCACGCTGGGGACTCGCTTCGCTGGGGCGGTGGGGAGAGCGGGGGGCTGAGGCAATCTCACCCCCCGTTCCCTCACGCCCACAGGCTGTATTCGTTATTATTTGTTCATCCTTCTTCTTATTATGTTCACTGTTGCCTGTTAATGCAATACGTTTTTATTGTTTTATTGTATTTAGATAGAAGGGTCCCGCCTCTTCCACTGGAAGTCATGCCCTACGCTGGGAAAAGAACTCGCCCACGCAAAACTGGAGACTCTCTCTCCCCTGATCGGCTCACATACCCACCTCACCACCCCCCACAAGGATTTCTGGTAGAGAAGGTCAGATACCCTTTTCTCTTGTTTGTTGTCCTTTTTGCCCCATATAGCAACCACCATTGTCCAGGCTCACCCGTAAATACAAACACAACTATAGGCCCCTGTCCCAAGGGGTCAGCTGACAACAGTCCCTGACAGACCATCCAAAACCTCAAGGCACAAATACAAACACTAGTTACTAGACTGAACACGCCACGTGTGTATCACAAATACCAACCCCCCCTTACTCACTATCCACCCACACCCACACACGTAAAAACGCCTCGGCCCCAAATCATAACACCCTCTGATCGCAAGTCATACCCCTCCGCATGCATGCCGCAATGAGATCATACCGAAAACCCTTACCTCGGCCCCTCCCCCCGCAGACTTCTCAAATACTCTTAACCCCTCACCACCCCACTACCATTCCTCCATATCAACCTCATCGACCCTCACACGGACGCCCCCCATGCAAAACACCCCACACATCCCCTCCTACGGCCCGACAACCCACTAATGCACCCAAACAAGACGGTTGGAAGAGTGACGGATCACCTCAGACGACCTCACCTCTTTCCTCCCCGCACATACATTTGAGATCCAACAGCCTTCGGCACCGGTCCTTCCACACCCCTACAACAGCGCAGCTTACCTATCTGCGCTGACCTTCAGGCGGCAACTGTTCACATGGTGAATTAGCAGGGCTAGTTCCACCGTCGCCTTAAAGACACCCTTACCCACATTACCCTCATTTGAGACTCAAAACAGCCTAAAGCAGTAAAAGCACACTACCCTCACCCCTTTCCCCACCCCCCTAAACACCCACCTCTACCCCCCGAAGAGCGGTACCCCACCCCTTGCACGTTCACATAAAACGTAAAACATGCAGCGTTCTAGCACCCACACTACTAAGGCAACACTAAAAATCCTCTCCCTCAACGTCAAGGGTCTTAACACACCCGAAAAGAGATCCCAGTTCATGCTCTACCTGAAAAAAGGCAAAGCGGACGTAGTACTATTACAAGAAACACATTTCAAGACAAACCACATACCTAAGCTGATGAATAAGGACTACCCCACAACCTTCCATGCCTCCAACCCCCTAGCCAAGACTAAAGGAGCCTCCATACTCATAGCAAAACATCTCCTGCTCGAAGTCTCGGACTCCCTTATAGATGTTAATGGTCACTACTGCTTCATTAAGGGCATAATCTGGAACAGGCCCATAACCATCGCAAACATCTATAGCCCCAACACTGCCCAAACTAGCTTCTTTAACAACATAGCTCTCCAACTCTCCTCCTTCCAGACAGGCATGCTCCTCCTGGGCAGTGACTTCAACGTTGCCTTGAATCCCCTGGAGGATACCTCCTCGGGCACCTCCTCACTCACCTTCAAAGCTCTTAAATGCATCAAAACGCAATTAAACATGCTTTCCCTTCACGACACCTGGAGAACTCTCCACCCCCGTGCAAGAGACTACACTTTCTACTCTGCCCCCCACAATAGATACTCCAGACTTGACTATATTTTTCTATCACAAAAAGACCTTCCTCTCCTCACAGAAGCCTCCATCGAACCTCAATTTCTATCGGACCATAACCCAATCACGACAACCCTATCTTTCCCAGAACAGATCAAATTCAATACTATTTGGAGACTAGACCCCTCCCTACTGACAGACCAAGCCACCCTCACGGACATCACAGAACACCTACACCACTTCTTCCTAACCAAAAACACCCCTGACTTGTCCCGCATATCCCAATGGGAAGCACACAAATGTGTCATCAGGGGACTGTTGATCCAAAAGGCGGCAGCTAAGCGCAAACACCAAAAAGGAAAAATAGACGAAATCCTCAGCCGGATAAAGGTACTAGAAAACGCACACAAGTCATCGCTAGCCAGACATACCCTAGAAAGACTCGAAGAGGCAAGAGAGGAACTGCGTGATGTAATGCTCAAACGCATACAAAGACGCTTCACTCTCTCTCACAAACTTTTTTAAGAACATGGCAATAAGAGCGGTAAACTCCTAGCCCGTGCACTACAAGCCAAGAAAGCCATTGCCTCGATAAGAGCCATCCGCGACCCCCAAAACAACCTATTGTCCAGTAATGAAGACATAGCGAAACAATTTGCACTATACTATAAAAACCTCTACGATCTCACCCAAGTTCCTAAACCAAACAGAAATCCCAAGTCCAGAAGCGAGATAATTTCCGAATTTTTATCGGAACACGGCCCAACACCCATCTCACCTGAGCAGAAGGAAGAGCTAGACAGCCCTATTTCGAAAACTGAATTCTTAATGGCCCTAAAGCAAATGAAACAGGGCAAGAGCCCAGGCCCAGATGGCTTCTGCTTATCATACTATAAGACATTCCAGGACTCTCTGGCTGCTCCCTTCCTTAATACCTTCAACCACCTAGCCACCCCCAACGTCACTCCCCAAAATCTATTAGACGCCCACATATGCCTGATTCCCAAACCAGGAAAAGATATCGAAAGGCCATCAAGCTACAGACCCATATCCCTGTTAAATACAGACATAAAGATATACGCCAAAATACTCTCGAACCGCCTCCTCCCAATCCTCAACACCGTTATATCCAGAGACCAGGTGGGGTTTATTCCCGGAAGAGAAGCCAGAGATAACACTCTGAAGGCGATTAATATACACCACTGGCTATCCAAATCCAAAATACCAGGCTTCTTCCTCTCCCTAGATGCCGAGAAGGCGTTCGACAGGGTGGCCTGGGATTACCTCAATATGGTCCTCAATAAACTAGGCCTAGTAGAAAGACTGATAAGCAGTATAATGTCTCTATACTCAAATCCCAAGGCCCAGGTCCGTGCTAACGGCACCCTGTCGGACGCCTTCCCCATTCATAATGGTACACGCCAAGGATGCCCCCTATCCCCCCTACTTTTTGTCCTTACATTAGAGCCCTTTCTAAACATGATCAGAGCCAATATAAATATCCACGGAATCGATACCCAGAAAAAACAATATAAAATACCCGCCTATGCAGACGACATCCTCCTATTCCTCTCCCAACCCCTTATCTCTATACCCAATCTCCTATCGGACCTCGAATTCTTCCACTATATCTCTCATTTCAAAATTAACTACACCAAATCATAAGCATTAAATATCTCCCTACCTGACAATCAACTCGCTCAATGCAAACGCACATTCGCCTTTAAATGGAACTCAGAGGCTATAACATACTTAGGCATCCAAGTTCCTAAGACTCTCTCCAACCTCTACAACCTTAACTTCCCTCCCGCACTTAAAGCCATAGCACAAAGCTAACTTTTCCTGGTTTGGCAGGTCAGCAATCATCAAAATGAATGTACTGCCCCGCCTCCTCTACCTCCTGCAGACAATCCCCATCCTCTTACCCAAAGCCTTCTTTGACTCTGTCAAGAAAATGTTCAGAAACTTCATATGGAATCACAAAACCCCAAGAATAAACTTCTTCCAACTAACAAAACCTAAACTCAAAGGGGGCATCGGCCTACCTGACATACAGTTATATTACGTAGCATGCCACTTGCAAAGAATTCTTGACTGGCATTTACACCACCAAACTAAGGATTGGATAGCTCTGGAACATTCCTTCTCTCACACCCCCACTTCTCAAACTCCGTGGTTGAGAAAAAATCACCGGCCCCCCGAACTCATGTCACACCCCACAATAGGCCCAACAATCCTCGCCTTCAATAAAGAAAACCAAAAGTTTAATATCTTGGCCACCCCTGGTCCCCTGACCCCTCTCCTCCAAAACCCAATTTTCCCCCCTGGTTAGAAATCCCACCCTCTTTTGAGGCACCAAACACCAATGGCCCTACGCCTGCATCACCTCATGTAAAATAGGACCCTACGAGACTGTGACCACATCAACACACTCTTGGAGACCAAACATTTGGACCCCTTCAGCTACATACAAATTCAACACCTAATCACTAGCCTAAAACCCCAGGAAAATTTGACAAACGACCCAACTCCATTCAACTCCTTATGCATGGACGGGAAACCATTAAGACATGTTATCTCCCTACTACACAACATGCTCTGGGAATCTACTCCTCTAGATGTAGGTGGGACTCACGAAACCTGGGCACGCTCCCTCCAAATCAATCTTTCCGAGAACGATTGGACCACTATATTTCATCACATCCATAAGGGATCCTTGAATGTCTCCATTCAAGAAAACAATTTCAAATTAGCCTCATGTTGGTACCGCACTCCAACCACACTACACAAGTACAATAAAGACATTCCGGACACGTGCTGGCGATGTTCTCAGGCCCAGGGTTCTCTCTTATATCTGGTGGGAGTGCCCCACCATTCACTCCTTTTGGAAACAAGTCCATAATCAGGTCTGCGCCACAACCACATACTCCTTAGACTTCACACCTGGACAATACCTCTTACATCACCAAGTGGATGCGGATCCCTCTTATCACAAATCCCTAGCGATGGCCATGATCAATGCCGCCAAGCTTTGCATACCAAGGCTTTGGGGCACTACTAAAACCCCATCCATGGCTGAATGGTTTAAACAAATTGACAAATTAGCAGAAATGGAGGAACTCATCGCCATTTCCTGCAACACCCTGAAAGCTTACACAAAAAGATGGGCCTGCTGGCCACATTTCCAATCTTCGGACACATATAAACAAACTTTAAGTACCCCGCCGCACTAAAACTCTCCCGCCCCCACATCGACTGCCCACAACCTACAACAATCACACATCTGACCCCAAGACTACACATCTCTAATAGGCTCTGCCAACCCCTGCAAAGATGCCCACTCCCCCTCAGCGCCTCCGAAAACATCCTCAGCTAAAAACGCATAGATCCCTTCTTTACCGAAACACCCAACACACACTAAGGGAACACTCTTTTCACTTGTCCTTCCCTTCCTTGACCCCATCCCCCACCCTCTTGTCCCCACCTACTAATACAAAATAACTATCTCACCTTCCTCTCACCCTCTCGTGCTGAACGCGAGGGCCTCAGAGTCTGCTTTCCTGGTATAAAACGCCTAACCCCAGATTACCAACAACTAGGCTAGACAAACCAGTAACTCTACCCTAGAAACGAATCACAATGGTGGGTAAGGTAAACGAGAGACTGTATCCTCGCTTCCTCATTTTGTAGACTTCTGTGATTTACCTCGTTACTTTGATGCTTGTATTGTCATTATATACTGAAAAAAACAAAAGTATGTTCGAATCGAACATTGGGGGTTTTCCGAATCCTAAACATTATGGGGTGCTGGTGGGAACTTTGAATGGCCCATAATGCAGTGAAATTGTGGGGGAATGCTGCCTGCTGATTGGCCAAAGCATGCACTTGACCTGCGTGCTTTGGCATGCTCTGCTGTGCCATGAGAGCCATGATTGGCCAAAGGAAGGGTGCCTTTGGCCAATCATTGCTCAGCGGGTCTGAGTCCACGCCCACACTATATAAGGCCACTTACACAGCGGCCGAATATAGTGATAGAAAAAGGTTAGGCATACCAATATGTACAGCATGGTATATATAATACACTGCATTCATTTCAGGCACTTATATAGCGCTGTCGCTTTACATATATATTGTACATTAACATCAGTCCCTACCCTCAAGGAGCTTACAATCTAAGGTCCCTAACACACATTCATACATATACTAGGGACAATTTAAACAGGATGTAATTTACCTACCAGTATGTCTTTGGAGTGTGGGGGGAAACCCGAGTACCCAGAGGAATCCCACACAAACACAGGGAGAGCATGCAAATTCCAGGCAGGTAGTGTTGTGGTTGGGATTTGAACCAGTGACTCTCAGGTGAAAGTGTTAACCACTACACCACTGTGCAGAATTAATACAGTGTGTGCATGCACGCTCAGATAAGGGTCTAGCATAGATTTTAAGAGGAACTCCACTCCAAAATTAAACAGAAATTTTGGGTAGGGGTCCCCCGCAAAGTCCGTACCAGGCCCTTCAGGTCTGGTATGGTTTTTGGGGGGACCCCAACACCATTTTTTATAAATTTGGCATGGGGTTCCCCTTATAATCCATACCAGACCTGAAGGGCCTGGTATGGACTGGGGGGATCCCCAACGCAATGCTTTTTCAGTGATATTTATCTATATTTCAGGGAACCAGCAATACATTCCAGCCGCGACCGATTTTAAATGACAATTTTTCCTTTACAAATGTCATTTTGCGGTGGCACTGTTCTAAACATCCCTGAGATTCATACTAAGGGGACCCCCCAAGCACGATATTTAAGCACTTGCCGCCTGCCTGCTGCAACGTGACGGCAGCTGCGATAATTAGCATTGTGAGCACACGTGTGCTGCTGGAGGCACGCTCGCGTACACACTGTGTTCTGGGGTCTTTGTTTTTTTTTCACGTTAACCATTATTAAAACCACTGCTCCTGAAAAAAAAATTTAGAAATGTTTTTTTTTCTATTCAGACATGTCCCCTAGGGCTCAGGCTGTTAAAATTAGAGAGAGGGGGTGATAATGTTTTTTTATGGCAATGAATTTGCATACAAGCATTAAATGGAAGAATTCTGAAACCACAAGTTCAAACCCAGCTAACATCCAGCGCTTAGAACATGTGACCTGAGAGGCATCTTCACAGGCAAATAGAGGTCACATGTGAGTTAATTTACTCGAGTCTGTGAGAGTTGAAGTTGTAATTCCCTTTAATTGGGAGTTATTTTAAGGCACTGCTGGAGTAGATTTGGGAGGTATAGTAAATCAGGGCCATAGTGTTATATAGATCACCTGTATCAATCTAACATTAATTACATGCATTAATTACAATCAATCTGGAAACCAGTATAAATCTTTACAAAACCTTAATAGTTTAAATATAGCCACTCAACCAACGTATTAAATTCAAGATCCTAACAATAACTTATAAATCAATTCACAACCTGGCTCCCAGCTACATCACTAACCTGGTCTCAAAATACCAACCAAATCGATCTCTACGCTCCTCCCAAGACCTCCTGCTCTCCAGCTCCCTTGTCACCTCATCCCACGCTCGTCTCCAGGACTTCTCCAGAGCCTCTCCCATCCTCTGGAATGCTCTACCACAATCTATCCAACTCTCTCCTAGTTTGTCCACCTTCAGACGATCCCTGAAAACTCATCTCTTCAGAGAAGCCTATCTGGCTCCCACCTAACAACTGTACATTTATCTTCTCTATTAGCACATCCCCCACAGTTATTACCTCGTGTTTCTCTTGACCTTCCCTTTTTAGATTGTAAGCTCTAACGAGCAGGGCCCTCTGATTCCTACTGTATTTAAGTGTATTGTATTTGTACTGTCTACCCTCAAGTTGTAAAGCGCTGCGTAAATTGTTGGCGCTATATAAATCCTGTATAATAATAATAATAATAATAATATAGAATGCATAGAATTTTAAGTAGTAACAACGTATCTACAGGTATGATCAATTTTCCCATTATTACAAATATAATCAGAAGAGAAAACCGGGAAAGTCTGTGAAAAAAATAAAAATAAAACTCTCACCAATTTCAAGTAATTATAAAACCTTATAAACAAAAATCTGAAAAAATACAAAAAAGGAGGTATAATCATGTTATGTGATCCAACAAAATGTCCAAAAACCCATGATGAGACGTAAAAACGGTTGCTAATCCAACCGATATTCAGATCAATATCTGAATGTCTATGGCCATCATCTTCTTGTCATATAAACAGATACAGATCAAAATTGCTGTTTAATCCTTTAGGTTGAAGAGTATCTAAACGGTGTAGCTAACTTACTTCTCTCTTCCTAAGGTCTCGTTCACAATCTCCACCTCGTCTATTTTTACCTATCCCATCAATCACCATAAATCTCAATTGTGAGACCAAATGGCCTTTGTCCTGAAAATGTCTAGCCATTGGCTGATCTAATTTGTCTCGTATAGTGTATTTATGTCTCGCTATATGATCTTTAATTTTTGAGTGGTCTCTCCCACATACATCAACCCACATGGGCACTTAATAATATACACCACATAAGTTGACTGGCAGGTAAAGTATTCTTTTATAGGTATAGAATAACCTCTGTGTGGATGTGTAAATTGTTTACCTTTTATCAGTCTAGAACATTGGCTACAAGACAAGCATGGAAATGAGCCTGTATTGGGGGGTCCCAAAAATGTGATGGGGGGTGTTTTTATTATATTGATCTGATCTGACCACCCTGTCATAAAAGGTTCTACCGCGGTGGTATGAAGGTAGAGGGAATTGTTGAAATTCAGGTATAGTGGGGTAATTTCTTTTCAATATCAACCAGTGTTTTTTCAGCATATTGAAAATCCGTTTAGAAACCGATTGGAACTGTGAGACGAAAGGCAGTCTACAGCTAGTGGCCCCACTCTTGTTCTTTTGGAAGTTTAAACGTTCCTGTTGTGTAACATGTGTGGGGTATCCATGTTGCCGGAGTCTGCCCTCCATCTCATTCAATCTAGTTTCCCGTGTCACCGGGTTAGTAGTAATTTTAGATGCTCTTTGAAACTGGCTTCGGGGGATGAATTTAAACACCCCTGGGGGATGAAAACTTGAAAAATGAAGTAACAGATTATACTCTGTTGGCTTTCTATAAAGATCACTCTCTATGTGTCCTTCTGACACCATCAGTAATGTATCCAAAAAAGGAACCTGTTTATTTCCATAAAATATATTAAATTTTAAACCGGGAATTAGGTTCAAATATGTGTTGAATATCAATAATGAGTCCACGTCCTCCCTCCATACAGCAAAAGCGTCATCTATAAATCTGTACCACGTTATACAGTTTTCCATAAATGAACTACAATTATAAATAAATGCATTTTCAAACATATCCATGAACGCATTGGCGTATGGGGGGCCATGTTAGAACCCATCGCTGCCCCGGTACATTGGAGATAATATGTGTCTTTTGAATAAGAAAAAATTGTCCCCCAATACAGGCTCATTTCCATGCTTGTCTTGTAGCCAATGTTCTTGTATGATAAAAGGTAAGCAATTTGCACATCCACATAGAGGTTATTCTATACCTCTAAAAGAATACTTTACCTGCCAGTCAACTTATGTGGTGTATAGTATTAAGTGCCCATGTGGGTTGATGTATGTGGGAGAGACCACTCAAAAAATTAAAGATCGTATAGCGAGACATAAATATGCTATACGAGACAAATTTTGTCAGCCAGTGGCTAGACATTTTCAGGACAAAGGCCATTCGGTCCCACAATTGAGATTTATGGTTATTGATAGGATAGGTAAAAATAGACGGGGTGGAGATCATGAACGAGACCTTAGGAAGAGAGAAATAAGTTGGATACACCATTTAGATACTCTTCAACCTAAAGGGTTAAACAGCAATTTCCATCTGTATCTGTTTATATGACAAGAAGATGACGGCCATAGACGTTCAGATATTGATCTGAACATCGGTTGGATTAGCAACCGTTTTTACGTCTCATCATGGGTTCTTGGACATTTTGTTGGATCACATAACATAGTGATTATTTATTAATTTTTTTAAGATATTTTTATTAGTTATAAAAGACATACAAACATAAAAACAACAGCCCATCAGGCATCAGGTTGGACAAGCAGGTACAAAGGGTTAATAACTTGCGCATTGGTATTAAAGTTTCCCATTCACAAAATCATCAGCATATGGCTCATGTATACATTTCCAACTGGCTGGGCCGGAATCTGTCCAAAATACATATCAAGATACAATAATAGTTAAGGGAGGCCGGAAGGGCTAAGTCCGGCCTAAGGTAAATGAAACAAGAGTACTCCTCATGGTAGAGTGGGACACAGCATAAGGGGACTAGCTAACCATCTGCCCCAGACTTTATAGAATCCCTTACTCCGCTTCCTAAGGTCAGATGTAATTTTATATAAGGGTAATGCATCATTTACCCGTTTCCGCCATATTGTTTTATTTAGCATCTGTGAGCTCTTCCACGTCAGCAAAAGAGACTTCTTTGTGTAGAGAAAAAGGATACAAAGAAGTTTCTTCGCAGAGGCCGACAGAGATAGGTCTCTGAAGACTCCTAGGAGACAATTCTTGGGGTTGATAATATTGGGGAGGCCCAGAGCCGATGAAAGGAGGGAGCCAATCTCCCTCCAGAAATCCTGTACTATAGGGCACGTCCAGAAGCAATGCATAAAGTCTGCCTGTTGCCCGCAGATAGTAAGCCCATTTTGGGGAGCCGATGCGGAGTAAGGTGGGATTGGTGGAAGACTTTAAGTTGAATAACTCGGTCTCTAGAGGAGATGACGATGTTTTGAAGGTGTCAGTAAATTCCGACCAGTCTTCTTCAGTAATCTGTATGTCCAGATTTGACCATTTAGTTTGGGCATATATTAAGTTGAAATAAGTTTAATGGTAGCAGGGTCCCTTAGTAATTTTTTTAGTGTAGGCATAAGGAGTGGGTTATCTAGGGTACCAGATTGCACTCTGACAGCATCAGATTGCACTCTGACAGCATGTCTCAGTTGATAATAATAAAAGATATAGTAATTCGGGAGGTCAAACTCTTGTTGTATTTGTCGGAAGGATTTTTTTTTTTTTTTTTAATATTTTTTAAAATTTATTATATACAAAAATACATACAATTCATACATACATAGTTTACAATCATATATGGCTCTGGAGCCTAATATCATGAGCCGTAGATCATAGCTTACAAAATACACACACAAAAAGGAGAACAAAAAACAAAAAAAACAAAAAAAACAAAAAAAACAAAAAAAAAAAAAAAAAAAAAAAAAAAAAAAAAAAAAAAAAAAAAAAAAAAAAACAACAAAAAAAAACAAAAAAAAAACCAAGGAAAAAAGAAAAAGGGGCAATGCCCCTCCCCGAGGGGGAAGGTATCTCCCCTCACCCTGTGCCTCCACCATCCATGTATTCTCAGTGCTTGTCCCTTTGTTTGCCTCTCTCTACACTGCATCTTACCCTAATTCTGTTGCCGTTGTGGGGTCACTTATCCAGCTAGTCCATATCTTCTCGAATTTATCTGGGCAACCTCTGTTAAGATATGTATCCCTATATGAAAGAAGATTTTTATTCACTAATCTTTTCCAATATATTATTGAGGGAGGGGCTGCTTTTTTCCAATTTAATGTTATTGCTTTCCTCGCATAAAATAGTAGGAGGCTTATTAGCGTTTTCTGTCCCATACTTCTCGTGGTGTTTCCCACTAAGCCCAAAAGACATACCTTCATATGCTTATTTAGGGTAATTGACGTAATATCTGCAATTATCTC
>BLSH010081910.1:23203-49998 GCA_018402905.1 Glandirana rugosa
ATGTGCTTTAACTGCAGACTTTCAGCTTTAATTTGAGGGCATTTACATCCAAAGCAGGTGAACGGTGTAGGAATTACAACAGTTTGTATATGTGCCTCCCACTTTTTAAGGAACCAAAAGTAATGGGACAATTGGCTGCTCAGCTGTTCCATGGCCAGGTGTGTGTTATTCCCTCATTATCCTATATACAAGGAGCAGATAAAAGGTCCAGAGTTCATTTCAAGTGTGCTATTTGCATTTGGAATCTGTTGCTGTCAACTCTCAATATGAGATCCAAAGAGCTGCCACTATCAGTGAATCAAGCCATCATTAGGCTGAAAAAACAAAACAAACCCATCAGAGAGATAGCAAAAACATTAGGTGTGTCCAAATCAACTGTTTGGAACATCCTTAAAAAGAAAGAACGCACCGGTGAGCTCAGCAACACCAAAAGACGCAGAAGACCATGGAGAACAACTGTGGTGGATGACCGGAGAATTCTTTCCCTGGTGAAGAATACACCCTTCACAACAGTTGGCCAGATCAAGAACACTCTCCAGGAGGTATGTGTATGTGTTTCAAAGTCAACAATCAAGAGAAGACTTCACCAGAGTGAATACAGAGGGTTCACCACAAGATGTAAACCATTGGTGAGCCTCAAAAACAGGAAGGCCAGATTAGAGTTTGCCAAACAACATCTAAAAAAGCCTTCACAGTTCTGGAACAACATCCTATGGACAGATGAGACCAAGATCAACTTGTACCAGAGTGATGGGAAGAGAAGAGTATGGAGAAGGAAAGGAACTGCTCATGATCCAAAGAGCATACCACCTCATCAGTGAAGCATGGTGGTGGTAGTGTCATGGCATGGGCATATATGGCTGCCAATGGAACTGGTTCTCTTGTATTTATTGATGATGTGACTGTTGACAAAAGCAGCAGGATGAATTCTGAAGTGTTTCGGGCAATATTATCTGCTCATATTCAGCCAAATGCTTCATAACTCATTGGACGTCGCTTCACAGTGCAGATGGACAATGACCCGAAGCATGCTGTGAAAGCAACCAAAGAGTTTTTTAAGGGAAAGAAATGGAATGTTATGCAATGGTCAAAAGTCAATCACCTGATCTGAATCCGATTGAGCATGAATTTCCCTTGCTGAAGACAAAACTGAAGGGAAAATGCCCCAAGAACAAGCAGGAACTGAAGACTGTTGCAGTAGAGACCTGGCAGAGCATCTCCAGGGATGAAACCCAGCGTCTGGTAATGTCTATGCGTTCCAGACTTCAGGCTGTAATTGACTGCAAAGGATTTGCAACCAAGTATTAAAAAGTGAAAGTTTGATTTATGATTGTTAATCTGTCCCATTACTTTTGGTCCCTTAAAAAGTGTGAGGCACATATAGTAATTCCTACCCCGTTCGCCAGATTAGAGTTTGCCAAACAACATCTAAAAAAGCCTTCACAGTTCTGGAACAACATCCTATGGACAGATGAGACCAAGATCAACTTGTACCAGAGTGATGGGAAGAGAAGAGTATGGAGAAGGAAAGGAACTGCTCATGATCCAAAGAGCATACCACCTCATCAGTGAAGCATGGTGGTGGTAGTGTCATGGCATGGGCATATATGGCTGCCAATGGAACTGGTTCTCTTGTATTTATTGATGATGTGACTGTTGACAAAAGCAGCAGGATGAATTCTGAAGTGTTTCGGGCAATATTATCTGCTCATATTCAGCCAAATGCTTCATAACTCATTGGACGTCGCTTCACAGTGCAGATGGACAATGACCCGAAGCATGCTGCGAAAGCAACCAAAGAGTTTTTTAAGGGAAAGAAATGGAATGTTATGCAATGGTCAAAAGTCAATCACCTGATCTGAATCCGATTGAGCATGAATTTCCCTTGCTGAAGACAAAACTGAAGGGAAAATGCCCCAAGAACAAGCAGGAACTGAAGACAGTTGCAGTAGAGACCTGGCAGAGCATCTCCAGGGATGAAACCCAGCGTCTGGTAATGTCTATGCGTTCCAGACTTCAGGCTGTAATTGACTGCAAAGGATTTGCAACCAAGTATTAAAAAGTGAAAGTTTGATTTATGATTGTTAATCTGTCCCATTACTTTTGGTCCCTTAAAAAGTGTGAGGCACATATAGTAATTCCTACCCCGTTCACCTGATTTGGATGTAAATACCCTCAAATTAAAGCTGAAAGTCTGCAGTTAAATCACATCTTGTTCGTTTCATTTCAAATCCATTGTGGTGGTGTATAGATCCAAAAAGATTAGAATTGTGTCGATGTCCCAATATTTATGGACCTGACTGTATGTTGCACTATCATTCCTTAATAAAATCTATTGGGAAAATAGGGGATCTGGCTTTAAGTTGTGCCATTAAGTTATATATTCTTTGTCCAGAGCAGTTTGTTGGGAGAGGTAGAAAGGTAATGGGGGGTGTCAACCAAAAAGTGCTCATTCATACAAGGGCAACAACCAATACACATGTTTGTTTGATGCATTTACATTCTAATAGGTACCTTGACACACCTTGCTGATGGACATGCATCTCAGAACAGTGCAAGTTGCAGTGTGGTGCATTATCAGAAATGGTA
This sequence comes from Glandirana rugosa, assembly GCA_018402905.1. Lineage (NCBI taxonomy): Eukaryota > Metazoa > Chordata > Amphibia > Anura > Ranidae > Glandirana > Glandirana rugosa. Next base: position 25,793 of record BLSH010081910.1, read on the forward strand.
CATGCACTTTTTTGGTGCAATAGGCAGTCTATTTAAATGAATAGACTCATAAAGGAGGAAGAAGTGTGGGCAGGAGGGGGGAGTCTACTGATGGTAGAGGGAGTATATGGATAAAGGATGTGGCTTGTGGTTACAGGGGAACTGAAAACTCTTACAAATCTTGACACATACCAGTAGGGTGAAAACTCTATTAGGGGTAGTGTAAGGGGCAGTTTAAGGGTCCAGAGACCAATGCCCATAGTGCAAATTATCTATACAAAGTGGACCTATATAAGATATTATTTAATTGCCTCTTAAGGGACCAGGAAAGAATGTTTTTGCTGGAGCAAATTGGATCATGCTTTATTGTTTTTTTTTTTTTGGTTTTGCCTTCCTCTGGAGCCACTGCGGGTATAGGATAGTGTATAAGGAGGTTTTCCATTTGTGTGTGAATCAGGAATTTATGACAACGAGTGGTCATTGTGTGCATGTGACAACAATATCACAAATTCTCCACAAATGTGGCCTGTATAGGAGGGTTGCAAGAAAAAAGTCCACATGCAGGTGGTAATATCCTGTTATAGGGTGTTTCTCTGCAGCAGGAACTAGACCACTTGTCAAGGTAGAAGGAAGCATGCACAGAGATTTTCCAGTGCATGAGACCACAATCGAAGTGCCAGCAGACTGACAGACTCAGTCATTGACACTGGGGTTGGTTAACTACACAATTTACCCATTACTCACCAACAGCTACCACTACATGTTTTATCAGAAACGCGAACCATTCACAATATCTCGGATACAATTATGACTTTGAAGAAAGGTCAGTACTACACATTGTCATACCATACATTCTTTAAAGTGGAAGTAAAGGCTAATGTAAGTCTGGTTAAAAAATATAGCCTCTAGAGTTGATCGAACCCGGACTGTTTTTTCAAAAAAAGTCTGGGTTCGGGTCCGGGGTTCTGGTATTTTATTCCATGTGTTGAACAGCTGCCTAGGGCAGCCAATCAACAAGTGTTTCACTGGTTTTCCCTTAGAAGCCATCACAGCCATGCCTACTAATGGCATGGCTGTGATTGGCCAGTGCACCATGTGACCCAGCCTCTAGATGGGGCTGGAGTCACCGTGCTGCATGTCATATGCTCTCAGGATAGTTTAGGGAGAGGATGCTGTTGGCTCTGTGAGGGACAGATTGCAGCACATCTCATCCTGCATTACTGAACGATCTGATTGTGGACTAGGGAGACATACTAGTACTGCTGCTTTGAGGGACAGATTGCAGACCTCATCCTGCTGCACAGAACGATCTGACTGGACTAGGTAGAGTCTGTTGCTTTAAGGGAAAGATTATTCTTCTAAAATCATCATCAAGTTGTACAGGGAAAGGTTCCAGCTGTTGCTTTAAGGGAAAGATTATTGCTCTAAAATCATCTCCAAAGTGTATGGGAAAAGTCTACTGCAACCGCATAGATCCATATTACTGTTCTAAAATCATCTCCAAAGTGTATGGGAAAAGTCTATTGCAGCCTCATAGAGCCATATTACTGTTCTAAAATCATCTCCAAAGTGTATGGGAAAAGGTCTATTGCAGCCGCATAGAGCCATATTACTGTTCTAAAATCATCTCCAAAGTGTATGGGAAAAGTCTATTGCAGCCGCATAGAGCCATATTACTGTTCTAAAATCATCTCAAGAGTGTATGGGAAAATTCTTATTGCAGCCGCATAGAGCCATATTACTGTTTTAAAATCATCTCCCATACAATTTGGAGTTGATTTTAGAACAATAATCTTTCCCTTAAAGCAACAGCTGGAGGCTTTCCCTGTACAACTTGAGATGAGTTTAGAATCTAAAATCATCTCCAAGTTCTATAGGGATAGGTTCCTACTGCTTAAAGGGACAGATTATTGTTTCTTGCACAAAATTAAAAAGTGCATCTACATTGCTGGTTTAAAAAAAAACAAAAAAATTCCAAACATAAAAAAAACAGTGTTGGCTACCTCCTCCTCCTCCACCGCCACTTTCACCGCCTCCTTAACCTCCAACTCCACATCCACCTCCACTTTTGATTTTTTTTATGTGATTTTAGCTTAAAAATTATTTTAAGTTATTTCCCTATCCCCATTTCTTTGTAGGGCACTTGTCCAACCCTTACCCCCATTTTCCTTCCTTTTGCAGACCTCTAGGACTTGCCAGGACTTTGTTACAGCCATTTTTGTGCCTAAAAGTTCGGGTCCCCATTGACTTCCAGAGGTTCGATCAACTCTAATAGCCTCCCCCCCCCCCATCTATGCTGCATACCGTTTGCAAAAGAGAGCAGCATAAATGTCTGGGTGCGGTCACATAATCCAGTGGCAGCGGCTCCCTCAACAACAGGGCTAAAGTTACAGAGCCTTGACATCACCCTCCAGCTTTCATTGCCACTCTATTTTCAACACACCCTCCCATCTCCTGCAGCAGCCACAGTGTCACAGAGAGCCTGGATCATGTGACCGCACCCAAGCTGAATTAAAAAAATGAAGGCATTTACATTGCTTCCTTTTATAAATTAGATGATGCCTAGGTAGAAGGTAGTGGAGGCAACTCTCTTTTAAGCAGGAATATATTAGCCTATACTTCCACTTTACGTTCTGGCTTACATTACATTACAGATATGTTTAATGATTTTAAAATATTGTTTAATAAATGAAAAGGAAAAATGGCGTGAACAAAAAGTTTACAGAAAATGCATTTTACAAAAGTAGACATGAATAGCAACAGAAAAATAAATGTGAACAGCAAAGAAAAAATAGTTTAATCTCTGGAGTTTGGGTTCAGGCAGGATTCCAAGATTCAGAGTCTTTGGGCTTGCAGAAAGTAAGACTCTTGGTAGATGTTTTTTGCTTCAATGGCAGAGATTACCAAGTCCCAGATCCAGTTCCTCTTTAGACCTCTAGGAGGGTATTGACTTGACCATCCAGAAGTCTGAGAAGTGGTCGTAAGGATGTAAAAAAAATATATGATCACACAGCTGTCACTGTTTTCTAAATGTGTTTTCTAATATTTAGAGTATGCCACATACCACAACCTATTAACCCATATTTTCTCATGCAGCATAAAATTACCTTTTGAAAAATACCACTCATGACTTACTCTTGAATTGCACCTTCCTAAAAAGAAGTAATGCATCTCACTGACCTGCTACCTTTTATAAGATAAGGGTGTTAAATATTAACATTATGGCAGTTTATTTTAATAATCCGTATTAAACTAATTTAAAAATTCAGTTTGGCAGGAAGAAGCAATTTTAGTAATGCTTAAAGTGAAACTTTGATAACTTCCCTGGGGGATGTGCTTAAATTACCAGTAAAATTACAGCTCCCGGGCCGCTTTATTCTGTTTGTAAACAAATAGCCCAGGGATTCTTTTCACCTAAACCAAACCCTTATCCTAGATGAGGATCTGATATAGATGTTATGAGGGACACCCCCCCCCCCCCCACTAAAAAAAAAGGCATGGTCTTTCCCTTATTCATTTCAGGGGAAACCTCATGCAAAGGGAAAAAAAAAAGCATGAGGCGCCCCTAAAAAATCCAAACCAGATCCTTCATTTAGCATACAGCTTGGCAGGGGAGGGGTACAATTTCAAGTATGCACCCCACCCCACCCCACCCCACCCCACATGAACCATACCAGGCCCAATGTCCTCAACATGGGGGGTACTTTTCAGGGAAGATCCCCCTGGTAAAGGACATCTTCCCCACAACCATGCTCCGGTGGGGGTCTACAGGTGTGGGGGCTCATTGAAATCTGGAGGCCCCCTTTAACAATAGGGGAGCACCCAGATACCAGCCCCCCCGTGAATGAGTAAGGGGTACATAGTACCCCTAATCATTCACCAAAAAACAATCTAAAAATTTTAAATAAAGAGAGACAACATTTGTTAAATAATTTAAAAAAACAAAAATGACACACAATGTAAAAATCCATAATTAATCATGTCATCCAGCATGTAGATTTGGGTCAATCATGATGCTCGTTGAAAGAAAAACTCTCAGAGCACTGACACACTTCTGTACCCATTATTCCATTCCTGCCAATGACAGGTTCGGCACATAACAGCTGTTATAAGAAAAAGGGATGGGTCTCCCAGGTGATGTCATTGACAATATACAATATAGACATGACAATATATGGTCAATGACATTACTGGAATCCCATGATCATCTGTTCACTCATGTTTTTTAACAGATTTTTATAAAGTTTGGGGTTTTATATTAATTAATTTTACTGAGCTTGGCCCAGTTTGTTCCATTGCCTGTGAATGCACACTATCAAGCAGCACTTGTGCCAAGTTTCTTTATAACCCTCATTAGGATCTGGTGAGTCCTTTCTTATGAGTTACTCCCTGTTACAACAAGAACATACCCAAACCCATGGCTCAACTCCAGACTTGCTCCTTTCATCCCACCCGGACAACCAGGGTGCAGGCTACAACACCCGTCTCCACTTTCTGTCGAAAGTATAAATAAAGTCACACTCCTAACCTTAGCTCTTCTTTCAGTTTTTAATTTTTTCAAAAAAAGACTGCATACATTGATGTCTCCACCTGAAACCAACCTTCCTTGACATGTTTCACCACTGCTAGCTTGGTTACAAGGATAGAGACTTCCTCTATCCTTGTGAGCAAGCCAGCAGTGATTAAACTTGTCAAGGAAGGTTGGTTTCAGGTGGAGACATTAATGTATACAGTCTTTTTTTTGACAAGTTAAACACAGAAAGAAGAGCTAAGCTTTGGAATGCCACATGTATTTTTTATACTACTGTTTACAGTTACGTTTAAGCTGGCCATAAATGCATTGTTCTTTTTTGATCTTTGATCAACCAGAGGGTTGATCAAAAACAATGGATTTCCCGATCCACAGAAGCGAGGTGGATAGGAGAATCTCTGTCACGAATCTGCAGTAATGTTTTATGCTCTGACTATCTGCTTACCTCTCAGGTCTGTGTCTCAGCTTTAGAGAGTGTGCCTCCACACCTGGGCGTTTAAGTATGAGCTCTCAGATGGCTCCACCCCAGCCTCTCAACACGAAACACTATTTAACCCCGCGCACTGCAAGCCAGCCTTGCCAAACAAAATTGTGATTAGGCTTCTGGTGTGGTGTCCGGCTATATGTTTATCTCTGACCTCCTGACTATCCTGTGTTTAACCCTGAACTGCTGCTTATGCTCTGTCCACCAGAGCCAGTCCGTGAGCATGAGTTGAGAGACACCGGGGGCCACGACCTATAGCCAGCTGCAGCCAAATCCATCCCTACCATCAGAGGCTCTGGTGAAAACCTGCTGGCTCTTAGATTCCACGCCCTGAAGAATCTTATGCTCTAGCTTCCTGTTTGGTCCATATTGATGTTCAGGTGGAGCTGCTTTCCTGAACCACCTAGAGCTCCCTCCGCAGCAGTCAGCCAAAGGGTCCACAACCTTAGCAGTGTGCTCCTGACTCCAGCGGTGTGCATCTGTCACCTGGTCTCAGATGACCTGACAATCCTTCCCGCTGTTCAATTGTATTCTGACAGCGGGGACTCCTTAGCTATCAGAAATCACTGAATACACGAATTGGCGGCAGTGCTGATCATGTGAAACCTTTCCAACATTCCCATTCAGGAGAAGCTGATCATTGTATCGATTTCTTTCGGGTGGTAACAGTCATAGGTATTGGTCTTTGGGGAATCGGTGGATTTTCAATATACAGTATCTATGGCCAGGTTGATATGGTTTATCGTGACTGTACTGTGTAAATTGATACCCAAGTTTGTTTGCCAGAATACATACTATTATGTGTTCTCAACCACCTGAAAAGGAAAGCATTGTTACATTCTTAACCTGAATCCACTAATACTTTTAGAAGCGATTTTGGTTTTTTAGCTCTTTTCAGTATATATTCTCCTTGAGGTTTAACATTTAATTGCTTAAAAAGGAATAATTACATACAGGATTTTGGCATTAGATCTTTAGGTACTCCCAATTTGCAAAGGGTATTGGACTTTGGATTGTGCATTTAGCAGCGCAAGACATTAACCATTAAGCAAGACAGTAATGTCACGGCACCTGGGGTCAGGTGACAGATGCGCACTGTAAGAGTGTGAATCGCACCACTGAAGTGCAAAGCGCATGCTAAGGTTGAGAAGTGCACTGCAAGGTTGTGGACCTATGGCTGACTGCTGCTAAGTAGTGCCGGCTAATATGGGGAGAGGGCCCCCTAGAGCATGGACACTGGAACACAGGGGGCTAGTGCATCGGTTTCCCAGGGGCGGAATCTAAGAGCCAGTGGGTGTTCACCAGAGCCTCTAGTGACGAGGATGGATTTGGCTGCAACTGGATCCAGATCGCGGCCCCCAGGGTCCCCTAGCTCACGCTTGGGCTTGACCCGGGTGGTAGAGGGAAAGCAGCAGCACAGGAACAGCGAGAATAGTCAGAGGGATAGTGAAGGGTCAGGGCTACCAGCAGACAGGAGAAACCGAAGACAAGCCAAAGGTTGAGGTATTAGGCAGGAAGGGATAGTCAAACAAGCCAAGGATCAGTACACGGATAAGACACAGAGCAACCGAAGGGTATAATCACATACAAGCCAAACACGAACAAAAGTTGATCAGCAATGCGGCCTAGCACTGCCAGGTATAATATCCTGTTACCAATTAAGGCCTGGGGTGGAGACCAGCCGAGGAAGGCCTACTAAAGCACACAGGTGAGGGAGGCCCGGCCTTTAACTGGACACATGCAGCAAAGTTAGGCAACAGATAAGACATGAACGTTTGCTTAGGCTTCAAGACAGAATGTTTACTATGGTTTCATGACAAGTAAATTTTTTTAACAAAGTCCAGATGAATTACACTGTTCAGTTTCGTGCTACTTAAATTATTAGGGGTAGAGATAGGGGACAGACTATCTCCTCGCTCTTTCCTTTAGCGAGTCACCATTGGGGATAGTACCCCGCCAGGTCTGAAGTGGCTGTAGATTATAGGGATCAACCATTCTTATGGTTTAGTTGGAGTTAATATTTCTAATACCAGCACATCATCCCAGTAACTGTAAGTCTAAACACAACATGACTGCCACTGGCAATGTCCATAAGAGTATAGTCAGTCCTTGGTGGTTTTATAAGGTCAAGGCATGCCACTTGGTATCTGCATGCAGCTCATAGTTTATACTATTAGAAGGAATAACTACAAGAGGGAGAAGCAGCACAAGCATAGGTGTGCACACAGGGTGTGCCATGTGTGCCTGGGTGACCCTAATTACCCCATGTGGCATAGATTCCCCTTGTTCACACTCCTGATATTTCACCAAAGCCCCCTAATGGGGCTCCTAAAAAAATTGCAAACAAAATGATCAAAAAAATAAAATTGTCAAAAATAATAAAAAAGAAAATAATAAAAAAGAAAAAAATGCTGACACCGTCCACTGCCCTACTGACACCAATCTCTGCCCTACTGACACCATCCACTGTTCTACTGACACCTTCATTATTTATACACATGTGTTTGAGCTTTGGGGTGCACATCCTAATGCAATAGGCTGTGCACACCTATGAGCACAATGATCAGTTGTGTTGCAGTACTCCTGTGCTAACAAGGGACATGAGATGAGCTCACAAGTTTGCTGATTCTCCTTTCACTGTCCAGTCACAGGCTGAAATGGTGGATGGCAAGACCTGTAAGTGTTATTAACTGAAGTCGAGAAAACTCAGGTTTCCTGCCCTGCCTGACACAATGCTGTGCTGGGTGGCAGAGCTGTGTAAATATTAGAAGTGGATGGGCACAAATCATTTTGTAGCTAAGAGAGCACCCTATGTGCACTTCAATTGCATAATTTTTTTCTTAAGAAAAGGTTTATTGAAAAATAAGAATCACATAACAATATTACAAATTCCAGACAGTCTACAGCAAATGAAAAATAAGCATAGTTCCAAACTTCAGCACACTGAACTTTTCTTCGCCCAAAAGGATCCTCACACCTGCCCCCATATAACTACAAGCTATATACTATATATGTAATTGCCCACAGCTGGAATGTGCAATCTACATATTATTCACATTACCCCAACATTCTATCCAAAACCAAGTCCACTGTGGAAAGCCCCGGGCTGCCCTATCATGGATCTCAAAGTTTGTTATATTTATACGGACATCCCCTATGTTGGTAGATGTACTTCTCAAAATGTAGGGTGTCCCCCATCTGTGTGATCCACTCTTTTAGGGTAGGGGGGTCAGTTGCCTTCCAATGCCTGAAAATTATTATACGTGCCTGAAAGAGAACCTTAGCAATGGCTTGTTTTAAATGTTCCTCAAGTAGATGCTCATCCAGGATTGCCAGTAAACACAGTTTGGGGTGAGTAGGAATGTTGACCTGAAATAACTTATTAATTGTGCTGACCACCCCAGACCAATACAGATGTAATTTTGGGCATCTTCACATTAGATGAATTAAACCTCCATGGTCCCTCGAGTATCTTGTGTATAAAGGGTCGTCCCCATTTTACACAACCTAGTAGGCATAAGATGCATCCGAAGAACTATGTAAAGTTGGGACAGGCATTACGCAACATTAAGGGAGCAGGACTGCATGGCCTGCAGGACTTCCTCCAACTGTTCTTCTTCGAAAGCACCAACATTACTATCCCATTTGCTCACAACTCTAGTAGGAAAGCTGCAGGAATACGGAAGACAGCATAGGATAGCAGTTGATATAAAGCCTTTAAGCTGGGAGACCTTCACCATATAGTTGAAGATGGGGGTAGAGGACTGTGTCCACGGTTCCCCACCCATTTGTGTCCTAGCAGAATGCTGCAACTGTAGGTAGTAGAAGTACATTGATTGCGGTACATGAAACTTATCTTGTGAGTCAGTAAAAGGGGATAGTTTACCATTGAAAAAAATATGTTTCAGGCATGTGACCCCAAATTTTTTCCATCTGGCCCCACTACCCATACGCTGCAATTTCAGGTAGTATCTGTTATCCCAAATAGGACTGTAATTAGTGAACCTAGTGACGGCCTGTAATTGTCTGGTCTTGTTCCATACCTTCTGCATGAGAACATACGAGGGTGTCAGTACTGGGCTCAGCTCTCCCTTCTCAGAGCAAGCTGCTCAGCTGAGGGTTAATTGCCAGTCTCAGCTTGCACTCTGTCTCACCTGATGATCATATCCTGCCTCATTAAGCCAGCTCTGCTGCTATATAAACTGCCTGGATCAGATCGCAGATGCCTTCGCCTTGGTCAACATCTCTGGAAAAATCTCTGATGTGTCTTCCTGTGAAAGACTTTGCCTGTTTGACGTTCCCTTCTGATTCCTAGATTCAAGATCCTGCTCAGCTGACTCTCCTCCTGGCTCCTGACCCTGCATGCGGTTTGTTTGACCTCACTGATCTCTGGATTCCTGTTTCATTGGCTTGCTCTATTATCCACTCTGGTTAAAGGACCCTGGCTATGTTTTGACCACGTTTACTCTGTTTATATCATTTTACCTTTTTATTAAAAAGTGTGATATTACTGTACTTCTGTCTTGGTCTGATTCATGGTTCCTGACAGTAGATAAGGCTACATACAGCATGCAGAACTGTGTTCCGGGTTTGAGCCAAGACTTCCTGTCTCATTCCTGTAACACAATAGAGTCTATGTGATTGATGCTCAGCCATTCAGAGAAAGCAATGTATTCTAGCAATAAATACAAACCTTCCTCTGATTGGCTGAATTAGGGAGGCGAGCTGATGCTCTAACTCAGCCGATGCGTTCTGTTGGTGCCCTGCATATCTCCTAAACCTGTACAATTTAGGAGATATACAGTAGAGATGCATGTGCTGACGTAATCGGCACATGCGCAGTGAAGAAATGGCCAGACTGGGTCGTTTCTGCACTAAGTGAGCCAGAAGTGGCGTCAGCGCAGCTCAAGCCAATCACGGTGCTGGAGTCCGTGCTGTGATTGGCCGGAGCCCGCGATCCCAGAAGAAGACACACTCAACATGACGCCGGTTACAGCGGTGCAACAGTGTTGATCCAAGGTAAGTATTTCATAATGAGCTAGTATGCAATGCATACTAGCTCATTATGCCTTTGTTTTTTTTTGTTTTTGTTTTTACTCCCTTGACAACAACTTTAAGCATACAGTTCTTGTAGCAGGACTTACTGTTGCCTGTCAAGTTTATAGGATGCGGTAAGTTCATCAAAGAGTTTCCCATTCATTTCCATAAATGAAGCATTTGTTTGATTTGGCGAAGGCTAATGCCTCCAGTCCCATAGCTACATCCCTGATCCCAGTGACATGGCCTACCAAGGCAATAGTGGAATCCACACTCCCAACCAACCCCGATGCATCTACAGGCATGATTCGAGCAATGTGTTGCAGCTGGGCTGCAAATAATAAAGCAAAGGGTTGGGCAGTGCTAGTCCCCATCATCTTTATGTTTCTGAAGTTGCTCCAATTTAATTTGTGGGATCTATTCAACCACAAAAAAGACTGGAATATCAAATTAATAATGCAAAACCATTTTGGGGGAATCACCATTGAAGCATTGTGCAGAACGTAAAAGAGTTGTGGCATAATTACTCTCTTAATGAGGTTAACTGCCCCCATCACAGACAACTGGAGTTTGGAACACACCTTAACTTTGTCTCAAATGCGTCCCATTAGCGGTGCTAAATTAAAGGAGACATACTCTAGGGGATTAGGGGTAACATAGATGTCTGAGTATTTAAAGGAGGATGATAATAGAATATTTTGTAGTGTGGTCTCCCGGTTGTTCAGGGCAGCATCTAGCAACATGATAGATGTCTTAGTCCAATTAATAAGCAGTCCTGAGTATGTACCAAAAGTGGACATGACAGACATTACTTCGCACAAGGACTCCAATGTATCCCCCAGGAGAAGCATGGTATCATCATTTTCTCCTGTAACCTTCCATATTGGAATCCACGCATACTGGAGTTAGAATGAATCATAGCTGCCAGTTGCTCGATGGTGACTGCAAAGAGTAGGGGGGACAAAGGACACCCCTGCCGAGTGCCCCTATGCAAGGGGAAGGGTTATGACATTCGCCCCGACTCTCTGATCATCAGCAAGGGGGCACTATACAGCAACTGAACCCATGACAGGAATATGTGACCAAATCCAAACTTGGCCATAGTTGCCCAGAGGTACTGCCACTCTATGCTGTCGAAGGCCTTATGGGCATCCAACGACATCATAGCCCTTTCTCCAATGTTATCTGTCGGAGACTGTAAATTAAGAAACAACCTTCGTAGGTTAATCGCTGTTGATTTCTGAGGCATAAAACCAGCCTGGTCTGCATGGATAATAGTAGAAATAGTGTCACGTACCTGGAGGACGAGTCTGACTTCTGCAGGGGTAACCTCTCTTGCGGCCCTGGTTTGAGAACCCCTAATAGAACAAACAGGGAGTTCAGGAGCGCAGAGGGGCACGAGGGTTGGACAGGAACACTTGGTGGTGTGTGTAGGTCCACTGGGACTCGTGCAAGACAGCAGAGTGGTCGTACAGTCCGGGTCGGCAACAGGCAGGCTAGGAAGTACAAAAGGAGCAGGCAGGCGGATGGTCGGGTACAGGCAGAGTTTGTCAACAGGCTGACAGCAGAAGTACAGAAGGATCAGGCAATCGGATGGTCGTAGGCAAGCCAAGGGTCGGTACAGGCGGAGTTCAGACAAGGTCGGGCAAGCCGAGTCACAGGAACAGGAGACAGGAACAGATAACAGGCACAAGTTGCTCAGGAAGGACGGGTACACGTTGTAGACCAGACAGCACTTGCTACAGGAAGCAGGAAATTTAAATAGAGCTGCTCCTCTATGAACTAGAGGAAACCACAATCAAATGCGAGTAACCCTCCGCACAGTCTTCTAACAAATAGCCTTGTTTAATCTCAATACCAGTACTTTGGTTAAAATGTTTATATCTCCAATGAGAAAGACGTACCCTATGTGCCCTCAATCAATTGGTACATTAATCAGCACTCAGGATAAATGAAACCTTTTCTACATACGCCTTTTCATTCAGACAGGTCAGTGTAGCAGAGCGGCCGCTCAAACTATAAAATGACTTCAACCACAAAAATTGTCATTGGCCTCTCCAGACATAGACTCAATGTACAGCACTCTTTCTAGCTATTACTATACACCTAATAGTAATTAAACATGTATAAAATAGCCATGCAAGCATAAGCACAAGTAAAGTCCATAATTATGTTGCCATGTGATGAAAAAATAGAAGAGCTAGTGTGTAGTAGCTTCTATAAGGTGTCACTCATTCCAACCACCTTGACCCCGTTTAATCACCACGTGAGACCCGCTCCCTTATGGGTATGCACTCACCAGAGTTCAAAACTTATAGGCCTTTCTATTAGAGAAAGTGAAGACCCCCAGGCTCTCCTTTCATCCTCTGTAATCTCACTATATTAAAAAAAAGGCTCCACATAGCGTAGTAAAGTTTCAACCCTTTATTGAAGCCCCCATAAAATCCCACTTACAAGAACAAACGATTGTCACAGCACACAGCATAATATGGATCAAAAATCACTGTTCATGGATCACAGGATCGGTCTCACATAGCCAGCTTACTCCATGCCGGCAGCGTTCTCCCATCCTCTGTTCCTCGGACCGAACCTTGCCTCAACAACGTCACTTCCAGTCGCCGCGTGAGCACACCCTTACACGTTACGTCATTCCGACTTCTCCGGAGTGCATGCCCACATGGCGCGGCGTTCCGGAATTTGTAAACACAGTCATCCCAGCTTGTAACCCTTTTGGGTCCGTCCGCATCCCGAACCGTGTCTGCAACACGGGACGCGGCTTACAATTGAATCTAGCCTGGAATGAACCGTGTCACCAACCTCACATAGGCTGCTCGGCACAGCCACAATTGCCAGCAGCTGCACAGCCCGGAATATCATATAAACATATACATTTACCATACTATAGCAGTATACACACACTCCAGTGGCAACCTGTGAAGCTCTGGTGAACTCCATGCCCAAGAGGGTTAAGGCAGTGCTGAAAAATAATGGTGGCCACACAAAATATTGACACTTTGGGCTTAATTACACTGAGGGGTATACTCACTTTTGTTGCCAGCGGTTTAGACATTAATGGCTGTGTGTTGCGTTATTTTGAGGGGACAGCAAATTTACACTGTTATACAAGATGTACACTCACTATCAAAGTGTCATTTCTTTCAGTGTTGTCACATGAAAAGATATAATAAAGTATTTACAAAACTGTGAGGGGTGTATTCACTTATATGAGATACTGTATATACACAGTGTATTGAGTGTACACTACATGTCCAGTGCATTGAAGGATGTACGGTATATAGTTCACTTCAGGTGCTGTATTAAATAAATACAGTCTAATATATAATTATATATGCACAGTGTATTGAGGGTACACTATATATGCAGTGCATTCAGGGGTGTATGATATATAATACAGTGAAGTGCGGTGTAAAAAAAAATCCCCATCATGTCAGAAAGGCCACAAAGGAGAGGCAGAAGCCCACTTGCCAATAAAAGAGGGCAACCAGCCTCCGTGTCTACAGTGAAAAGTGGTGGTGATGGACATGGTGCATCCTCTGCAGGCGGGTCACGCTTGTCCTTTTTTTCTGCTGTTGGCATGCAGAAGAGATGGTGGAGTGGATAACTAAGCCGTCCTCATCCTCTGTCATGCAGTCTCATACTAATTTGCCTCCCAATGCAGCTGCCAAAGCGGCCTATTCCACGGGATCCTTGTCCACAGTTACTCCTTCCGTAGCCCCACCGTCATGCATTGAGGAGTCACCAGAATTATTAAACCATAGTGTCAGTTACATGCTGATGGAGGATGCGCAACAACTTGAAGGCTCCGATGTTGGTTCCCAGGTTGAGGAAGGGAGTAACATGAGCTTAGAGACAGGGGGTGCCACAGAAGGACAAGAAACTAGCAGTCATGTTCCCCCAGCTGCAGCATACTGCAAAGTTTGCTCCAGTAACGAGGAGAGGGGGGATGATGAGGACATGGACTGTACTTGGGTGCTTGAGAGAAAAGAGGAGGAAAGTGAGGAAGAGGAGGTACAACTTCAACGAGGCAGGATGTCCTCCAGGGGCCAGCTTAAGGGTAGCCACCATATTGCATCACACCACAGAGATCCAGAAGAGCAGGGCGCTGATGTCTCCACTCTGACTTCCAAAAGTTTGTTGGTGTGGGCTTTTTTCAACACATGTGCAGTAGATCGAATTATTGCTATTTGCAATCTATGTCTGAAGCAGATCAAGCGTGGTCAGAACAGCAGGTGCTTGAGCACCACTGTCTTGATAAGACATATGACGACCTGCCATGCAGTCCGTTGGCAATAGCACCTGAAAAACCCACATCAGTAAACAAGGCGTACTTCTCCTTGTTACTTATGTGGGATCTCAACCCCTACTATACCTCCAGTCCTCTCCAAAACCTGTACTGAGAGGAATGAAGGTATAGCCATGAGTGCCACAAGTACTTGCAGCCAATCTGCTAGCAGTACACCACCAACTGAATTCAGCAGGCAAATATCGCAACCCCAGTTGCTGAACCGTACAAAAAAAATACTGTCCCAGCCATCCACATGCTCAGTGTCTTAATGCTAGCTTGGCCAAATCGCTAGCACACCAACTGCTGCCTTTTCAACTGGTAGACTCTGCCCCCTTTCATGAATTTGTGGAATGTGCTGTCCCACAGTGGCAGTTTCCCAAAAGAAATGTATTTTCACGTAAGGCCATTCCAGCTCTCTAGTGTCATGTGGAAGGCAATGTTTTGGCCTCGTTGGGACAGGGCAGTCAGCAGCAGGGTTCATATCACCATTTTTTCACGGCGCATTGGGTAAATCTGCTGGCAGCTGGGAAGGATGCAGGACAGGGTTCAGTGCTGGAGTTAGTTCAGCCACCACGCCTCCAAAAAGCTGGCGGTGATTCTGCCACATCTGCCTCCTCCACCCCCTCCTCTTCTACTTCTGTGGCCTCTTCAGCAGAAATGTTCTATGAACCTGCAGTGCTCCCTACGCAAGCAGTCAGGCTAAACAATGCCATGTGGTGAGTCAGGAGCCACACTGGGGCAGAGATTTTGTCAGCTCTGCGGGGTCAGGTTCAGAGGTGGTTGACGCCATGGCCGCTTGAGCCAGTAATGGTTGTATGTGACAATGGCACCAACCCTCTCTCTGCCCTCTGACAGGGACACTTGACACATGTTCCATGCTTGGCACACGTCTTGAATTTGGTGGTGCAGCGTTTCTTGACCAGGTACCGAGGCTTGCCAGATATCCTGAGGCAGGCCAGAAAAGTCTGTGGTCATTTCTGGCATTAATTCAATGCCAGTGCCCGGCTGGCTGACATTCAGTGGGAATTCAACCTGCCCACATACCGTCTCATTTGTGACATATCCACCACGTGGAACTCAACATTGGCAATGCTGCAGTGGCTGGACGCACAGCAGAGGGACATCAATGAGTACCTCTGTGAGCATGGCACCAGGACAGGCTCAGGGGAGCTTGGCCTCTTTGTGCCGCGCCATTGGCTAATGATCAAGGATGCATGCACTGTCCTGTCACCATTTGAGGAGGCCACAAAGATGGTGAGCAGTGACAATGCATGCATCAGTGACACTGTCCCTCTAATCTTCTTGCTGGAGCACATGCTTCGTGGTATCATGTACAGGGCACTAGAGGCAGAACAGCGGAAGGAAGAGGAGGACTTTCTTTCCTCTCAAGGCCCCCTTTATGCAGATAGCATTCCTGCAGAGCCGCCAAACACACAGGAGGAGGAGTAGGAGGATTGTGTCGGCATGGATGTGGAGGATAACATGCAGCAGTCTTCAAGGAATGGTTTTCAGTCCCCAGAAACCCAAGGAGTTGTACGTGGCTGGGAGGAGGTAGTTCCTGATAATGTCATCCTCAGTGACCCAGAGGATTCTCATGCTTCCTCAAATTTACGCTGCATGGGCTTTCTGATTCTGAAAAGCCTGCAAAAATACCCTAGGATCTGTGGTATTAAGGAGAGGGATCATTATTGGCTGGCAACACTTCTTGATCCACGTTACAAGGGTAAAGTTGCAGAGCTCATCCTACCTGTGCAGAGGGGGCGGAGGATGAAACATCTTCAGGATACCTTGAAGAAAAATGTGTGCAACGTCTTTCCAGACCCTGGGAGTTTACCATGTCCTGGTGCCAGGCAACGTGTTTCTGAGGCTTCGGTTGCTTAGAGGCAGAGCGGTGGAGAAGGTGGCCCACTGACCGATGACTTTAAACAATTTTTCAGTCCTCAGCACCCAGGGCTGATAGGTTAAAGCAACCATCGTCAGTGTCTGCATTATATGGTGCAGGAATATCTAGGGGCAAAAGCAGACTTGGAGACCTTTCGAACTGAGCATCCGCTGAGTTACTGGGTCTTGAGGATGGACCACTGGCCGGAACTTGCTCAATATGCAATTGAGCTACTGGCTTGTCCTGCATCCAGCGTGCTTTCTGAATGGACATTCAGTACTGCTGGAAGGTTCGTAACTGATCAAAGAGTGCGCCTGTCCACAGACTCGGTTGATAGGCTCACATTTATAAAAATGAATCAGTCCTAGATCAGCAGCTATCAAGCCCCTGATGCTGATGCAACTGATTGAATTTGCTAGGGATCTGGGATCCATTGAAGACTGCCTATGCTGCCTATCCTATTCCTCCTGCCCTGAATCCTGATGATGCTAGCTTCCAACGATATTTTTTGTTTAGTGTGCCACCAACACCCAAGACCCAATTTTATTGCACCTGTTTTACAGGGGCATGCCATAACATTTTTTTTTAAAAAACTTAACAGCAGGGCCCGTTCCTGCGCTCAAGAAGAGTAACTGCGAGGGGTTACAGTGTTCAGGCACCACCAAAGTCCAAGGCCCAATTTTTCTGTACCAGTTTGCCTGGGGCATGTCATTACAATTTTTAAAATAATTTACAACAGCAGGGCCCATTCCTGCGTCCAACAAGAGTAATTGTGAGGGGTTACAATGTTCTGGCACCTCAAACACCCAAGGCCCATTTTTTTCTGCACCTGCTTGACTGGGGCATGCCTTTACAATATTTAAAATAATTTACAACAGCAGGGCCCGCGCCAAAATTAAAAAAAAAAATTGCATGGGGGCCCCCCCAAAATCCAAACCAGGCCCTTCGGGTCTGGCATGGATTTTAAGGGCAACCCCGCGCCAAAATTAAAAAAAAAATTTGCGTAGGGGACCCCCCCAAAGTCCGTACCAGGCCCTTCAGGTCTGGTATGGATTTTAAGGGGAACCTTGTGCCAAATGTAAAAAAAAATTGGGATGGGGTCCCCCCAAAATCCAAACCAGACCCCTATCCGAGCACGCAGCCCTGGCATGGCAGGAGAGGGTGGGCAGGAGGGGCATGGCTCTGAACCATACCAGGCCACATGCCCTCAAAATGGGGAGGATGCTTTGAGGTTCCCCCCCAAAGCACCTTGTGACCATGTTGATGGGGAGAAGAGCCTCACCTGGCCGGTGGTTGTGGGGGTCTGCAGGAAGGGGGCTTATTGGAATCTGGAAGCCCCATTTAATAAGGGGGCCCCCAGATCCTGACCCCCCCATGTGAATGGGTATGGGGTACATTTTACCCCTACCCATTCACCAAAAAAGGAGTGTAGTGGTACAAAAAAATTAGGCAGTTTTTGACAAGTCGTTTATTGTATAAAATAGCTCTTTTCTTCATTTCTTCTTTCTTCCTCTGGTCTTCCTCTATCTTCTCCTGCCCCGGTTCTTCTTCTGGTCTTCTGCTTCTCCTTTCGGTCTTCTTCCTTCCTCTCCTCATCTTCTTCTTCTTGTCCTTTCACCACCACCGCTCCCGTTGCCGCAGCCGTGACATCCAATGGCGACTTCCAGAATGGGCGGTCTTCAGTTTGACATTCTATTATAAGAAGGGGTGGGGCCACCCTGTGATGTAACTGAGTAACCCCGCCCCCTTCTAATGTCAAGTGATGTCAGAGGGGGTGGGTCATCCATTTACGTCACCAGGTGGCCCCACCCTATCTTATAAAAGAAATGTTGAACTGAAGTCTGCCCATTCTGGGAGTCGCCTCTTAACGGCATGGCTGAGGCAGCGGGAGCGGTGGTGGTGAAAGAAGAAGAAGAAGGCGACAAGATGAAGGTAGAAGAACGAAAGAAGAAGCAGAAGACCAGAAGAAAGAGCCAGGCAGGAGAAGATGGAGGAAGACCGGAGGAAGAAAGGAGAAGGAAGAAAGGAAGAAAAGAGCTGTTTTACACAATAAAGGACATGCCAAAAACTGCCTCATGTTTTTTGTACCACTGCACACCTTTTTTAGTGAATAGGTAGAGGTACAATGTACCCCATACCCATTCACATGGGGGGGTCGGGATCTGGGGCCCCCCTTATTAAAGGGGGCTTCCAGATTCCGATAAGCCCTCTGCCCGCAGACCCCCACAACCACCGGCCGGGGTTGTGGTGATGAGGCCCTTCTCCCCATCAACATGGGGACTAGGTGCTTTGGGGACCCCAAAACACCCTCCCCATGTTGAGGGCATGTGGCCTGGTGGGGTTCGGAGGGGGGGCGCTTGTCCCCAACCCCTCCTGCCCTGTCAGGGCTGCGTGCTCGGAAAAGGGTCTGGTTTGGATTTTGGGGGGATACCAACACCATTTCTTTAAAAATTTGGCACAGGATTCCCCTTAAAATCCATACCAGACCTGAAGGGCCTGGTACAGACTTTGGGGGGGGACACTGCACAATTTTTTTTTATTTTGGGGCGGGGTTTCCCTTAAAATCCATACCAGACCTCAAGGGCCTGGTACGGACTTTGGGGGGGACCCCAACGCAATTTTTTAATTTTGGCGCGGGGTTCCCCTTTAAATCCACACCAGACCCCCAACGCAATGCTTTTTCAGTGATTTTTATCCATATTGATGGGAACCGGCAATATATTACAGCCGCAAGCGATTTTAAATGACAATTTTCCCTTTAGAAATGTCATTTTGCGGGGGCACTGTTCTAAACATCACAGAGATGCACCCTTTTACAGGCATACTAAGGGGTCCCCCCAGGCATGATATTTAAACGAATATTTCATTTTTATTTTTTCACTTTAAGCATTATTAAAATCACTGCTCCTGAAAAAACAATTGATTTTAAAACTTTTTTGCATTGATACATGTCCCCTAGGGCAGGATTCCCCATACACCTTTTATGGCAATAACTTGCATATAAGCCTTTAAAATGAGCACTTTTGATTTTTCATGTTCGAGTCCCATTGATTTTAATGGCGTTCGCGTGTTCGCACAAATTTTTTTGTTCTGGTGTGAACCGAACTGGGGGGTGTTCGGCCCACCCCTAATGGAGATACGACATGTGTGAGACTTTTTGGGAGCCTAGCTCCGTACAGGACCCCGAAAACCAATCACCGCCTTCAGGCTTCCTAAAGGCGTAAATTGTTGATTTCACTTACCTCACTACCTATCACAGTTTCGGAGGCCCTGAAATGTCAAGATAGCACACAACCTCCCCCATCCCAATGACCCCTTTTCGTAAAGTAGACACCCCAAGGTATTTGCTAAGAGGCATGGTGAGTATTTTGCAGCTCGTTTGTTTTGGGAAAATGAAGAAAGGAAAATATTTTTTTTTCAATTATCAAAGCTTTGTGACAAAAAGCGAGATCTGAAAAATACTCAACATGCTTCTCAGCAAATTGCTTGGGATGTCTACTTTCTGTTAAGGGGTCATTTGGGGGGGAAGGGTTCTGCTATCGTGGCATTTCATGGCCTCCGAAACTGTGATAGTTTGTGAGGAGTGAAGTCAACGATTTACGCCCTTAGAAAGCCTGAGGGCGGTGATTGGTTTTCGGGGTCCTGTACGTGGCTAGACTGCCAAAAAGTCTCACATATGTGGTATCCCCATACTCAGGAGAAGCAACACAATGTATAGCGGGGTGTAATTCCACATATACCCATGGCATGTTAGAGTAATATATCATTTAAGTGACAACTTTGTGTAAACAAAAAATGTAATGTTCCCGAACCTTGTGGCAAAATATAAAATATTCCATGGACTCAACATGCCTCTCAACAAACAGCTTGGGATGTCTACTTTCCAAAATGGGGTCATTTGGGGGGGGGGGGGTTGTGCTATCTTGACCAGGGGTCCTCAAACTGTGGCCCTCCAGTTGTTCATGAACTACAATTCCCATCATGCCTAGTCATGTCTTTGAATGTCAGAGTTTTACAATGCCTCATGGGATGTGTAGTTCCACAACAGCTGGAGGGCCGTAGTTTGAGGATCCCTGATCTTGACATTTCAGGGCCTTCAAAACTGTGATCATAATTGTGAAATCAACAATTTACGCCTTTAGAAAGCCTGATGGCATTGATTGGTTTTTGGGGTCCTGTACGCAGCTAGGCTCCCAAAAAATCACACACGTGTGGTATGCCCATACTCAGGAGAAGCAGCAGGATATATTTTGGGGTGTAATTCCACATATACCCATGGCATGTGTGAGCAATATATCATTTAGTGACAACTTTGTGTAAAAAAAAAATTTAATTTTCCCGAAACTTGTGGCAAAATATAAAATATTCCATGGACTCAACATGCCTCTCATCAAATAGCTTGAGGTGTATATTTTCCAAAATGGGGTCATTTGGGGGAGTAGTGTGCTGTCTTGGCTTTTCATGGCCTCTGAAACTATGATAGGTAGTGAGGAGTGAAATCAAAAATATACGCCATTAGAAATCCCGAAGGTGGTGATTAGTTTTTGGGAGGGGTGGCCCGTCCATTAGGGGCACACAGGCGCTGCCCCCTGTATCCTTGCCACCCCCTCTATGCTAATGGATAGATTCATGCATGCGGCGTGACCACCCCCTATTCATGCGGTCAGCTCCTGCAGGACGCCGGCCGCATTAATTACCGCGGAAACAGAAGTGACTCGTGGGGCAAAGCATGGCGCCACGAGCCCACTCATGTGTGTTACAAAAGCAAATGAATATTTGCTTTTCTAGCACTGAATGGCCTCTACGCCAATCAGGAAGAGTGGGTATGTTACCGGTTTAATGATTAGCTGAGAAGTCAGGCAATCCTATTGGACGCCTTTCTCAGAGGAGGAGGAGAGGGATGCACAGACAGCACTCTCCCACTTGCTGGATACCTCTGCTTGTCTGCTTTGCTTCTTAGATAGGGTAAGTTTGGGACTTTGATGTCCCGACTGCCCTGGGGGAATCTGCTTTCACTGCCGCGAGCCCCGGGGCGGAGGGGGGTGCTGTATACAGTCTGGTGATGCTATATACCCCTTTCTGGTGATGCTATATACCCCTCTCTGGCAATGCTGTATATACCCTTATCTGGTGATGCTATATACCCCTTTCTGGTGATGCTATATACCCCTCTCTGGTGATGCTGTATACTCTATCTGGTGATGCTGTATTCCCCTATCTGGTGATGCTATATACCCCTCTCTGGTGATGCTGTATACTCTATCTGGTGATGCTGTTTACCCCTATCTGGTGATGATGTATACCCTATCTGGTGATGATGTATAGCCCTATCTGGTGATGCTGGATATACCCTATTTGGTGATGCTATATACCCCTATCTGGTGATGCTATATACTTTATCTGGTGATGCTATATACTCTATCTGGTGATACTGTATATACCCTATCTGATGATGATGTATAGCCTTATCTGGTAATGCTGTATATACCGTATCTGGTGATGCTGTATACCCAATCTGGTGATGCTGGGTTGTATACTCCTGACACAATGGGTGGAATCTATAAGGGGTGGGGCTTATGAGAAGTGGGAGTGGTCAAAAAGAAAGGGCAGGGTCTGACGCCCACTCATCCTAAAATTTCACCAGCCGCCACTGGTTTTTGGGGTCCTGTACGCAGCTAGGGGGATACCACATGTGGTATCCACCTATTCAGGAGAAGCAGCAGAATGTATTTTGGGGTGTAATTCCACATATACCCATAGCATGTGTGAGCAATATATAATTTCAGTGACAACTTTTGTCATTTTTCAATCACTTGTGACAAAAAAATAAAATATTCCATGGGCTCAACAGGCCTCTCAGCAAATTCCTTGGGGTGTCTACTTTCCAAAAAGGGATAATTTGGAGGTGTTTTGTACTGCCCTGCCATTTTAGCACCTCAAGAAAGGAGAGAGGCAGTCATAAACTAAAAGCTGCATTAATTCCAGTAAATGTACCATAGTTTGTAGACGCTATAACTTTTGCACAAACAAATAAATATATACTGATTGAATTTTTTTACCCAAGACATGTGGCTGAATACATTTTGGCATAAATGTATGACAAAAATTGAGTTTATTGGATTTTTTATAACAAACATTTGAAAATATAATTTTTTTTTCAAATGTTCGGTCTTTTTTAGTTTATATTGCAAAAAATAAAAATCCCAGAGGTGATCAGATACCACCAAAAGAAAGCTCTATTTGTGGGAAAAAAGGAAGCAAATTTGGTTTGGGTACAGCATTGCATGACCATGCAACTACAAGTCAAAGCAGCACAGTGCCAAATTGTAAAAAGTGCTCTGGTCTTTAAGGGGGTAAAGCTTTCCGGAGCTGAAGTGGTTAAATAAACAGAAAGTGAGGAAAATTCTCCAAATAGGGACACAGAGAACAAATAAAAGTTGTCAGAAGTTCTACCCTCCTCGATACTGCCAAAAAACTTTTGCCTAAAGCTGGGCTTTATCAAACATTTGCTTTTAGCAAGAGTTTAACAGAAAGGTCCTGAGTGTCACACTGCTAAATACTCTTTAAAAAGAAACTGAAGTCTGGAAGCTATGTCTAGTCATCAGTATTGCCTGTGGTCTCCCTGCAGCAATTTGTCCCCACTATTGACTTACCATGATTTGTTTCTGCACTGTCTCTATGTCTGTAGGGGTAACCGTTTTGGCAAAGGAATGGTCTTGTATGCTCATGCCAAAGCCTCCAGCAAAAATAGACTCTATGTTTACCTAACTTGTGACCTATGAACTTCTTTTTTTGGGGTGTTGATGTTAACCAGAATTTATATGTTACACATATCACAGTGTTGGGGACAGAATCCAGGAATGTTGCAACATTGATTGAGGACATTTCAAACACCTAAGAAACAATGTCACAGTGTGGGGGACAAAATGACCTGATCATTACTATACTGTATACCTTTTGTCTCTGTTGTTCTCAAGAGCTTTAAAAAGAAATAAAATAAATGAAAATGAAAGATAAGTAAAATTAAAATAAAATGCCCTAATCAGATCAGGAATGTCGTGATCTCATCAGTGATGTATAGCCCTCTTTGGGGGGCTTATAAGAAATGGCCCTCTCCAATCAGGATATTTACCTACCTGTAGGTAAATAAAAGAACCAGTGCCTTTGCTGAGTGGAAGAGTGAGTTTGATAATAAAGTTAGCAGTGCCTCCACCCAGGACAGGGCCTCTGTGAACAGAGGGGATTTCCTTCCTGGGAAATTACCCAGTATAGCCAGATGCTGGACTACAGAAGCATGGAGAAAGTGACAATGTCCTCTTTAAAATCAGTTTTACTTTCACTTTCTACTGTTATGCTGGATGTTGTGTTGTACTGTCCCCTCCAGTTAGCAGAGGGCAAACTTTAACCACTTCAATACTATGCACTTAGAACACTTTACTACCAGACCAATTTTCAGTTTTCAGTGCTGTTGCGCTTTGAATGAGAATTGCGCGGTCGTGCGACCCTGTACCCAAACACGTTTTTTATAATTTTGTTCCCACAAATAGAGCTTTCTTTTGGTGGTATTTGATCACCCCTGCGGTTTTTATTTTTTGCGTTACAAATAAAAAAAGACCGAAAATTTTGAAAAAAAAAAATTCATTTCACAAGATTCACGTATCATAACTTCACCAATTTCAAACGGGAGACGATTGACCTCCCCTGTCATGTTGTGTTGTAGGTCGTATTGTCATCTTTCACTTTCATTTTGACTAAAATTTCTCCTGTAACAGTGAAAGAGGTACGAAGACATCAGGTCGTAGACCGATATGACCCATTAAAGGGTCCTTCCTTTAGGGGAGACAAGTGTCTCCGGGACAGGACCCACCTCCGTGACGATTGAAATAATAGTTTGAGTGAGAAGGTGAGTCGTTTCCGTGACCAAGAAAATAAATGGATGTCCATCCATTTATAGGACTAACCTCTCCCGGTAAAGAATATTCGGGGG
>BLSH010081910.1:64619-83269 GCA_018402905.1 Glandirana rugosa
AGAGAGACTCCTGTCTATCGTCTTTAATCTCTAAAGTGTATGGCGACGAAACTCAACGTCTAGTTCGAGACGTATCATGCAGAGCTTGATCTGCAACTCAAAGCAGCGGTATGTGAAATCTCTAATTTCTGCTATCTGTCCTCAGAGCAACAGCACAGACAGCAGTAGTAAAGTAATCTATCTCAGGATGCAGGATCAGGTCTTAAAATGTCTCAAATCTGTCCCTCACGCAGTCAGCTACCTCTCCCTACACTAACCCAAGGAGCATGTGACTGCAGCACTGTGACTCCAGCTTATAAAGAGGCTGGGTCACATGATGCACCGGCCAATCACAGCCATGCCATTAGTAGGCATGGCTGTGATGGCTTCTAAGGGCAAACCAGTGAAACGCTTGTTGATTGGCTGCCCTGCAGCTTCTCAACACGTGGAGTAAAATAGCAGAACCCCGGACCGAACCCGAACGATTTTTGAAATGTCCGGGTCCGGGTCCGTGCCACGGACACCCTAAAGTTTGGTACGGACCCGAACGTTACAGTCCGGGTTCGCTCAACACTAGTAGCTAGAAAAGGCTCCTCCCTCCCCAGAAGACACACTGATGCATAATTAGCAAGAAGCAAGAGTGTGGACAGACAGAGAGACATGGGGTGGAATTACTAAAGACAAATAGATTGTGCACTTTGTAAGTGCAGTTGATCAAGAGCTTAGTAAAGGAGGATAAGCTCTGCTGTTTTTTTGTCATTTTCCTTGCCATTTGATTGAATATTCTTTGCAAAGTGAAGCTTCATCTCATTTACTAAGCTCCAGAGCAACTGCACTTGCAGAGTGCAAAGTCTATTTGCCTTTAGTAAATCCACCCCATAGAGTCCTTGAAGCTCTACCTTTGATGCTAAATCCTCACACTGCTTTAAGGTGACTTATCCTTTAATAGCTACACCTCATTTTTTCATTGTCAAATAAGAAACATGAAGTACATATCTGATTATTTGAATTTCCCATAAACATGATAAACTTTCAGTGTTATACTCCTAATTTATATGGCTATTCAGTTATATTTAAATATAATATTATGATTCTGGGCAGCTTTAAAAGTGGAGATTTAGGCCCCTTTCACACTGGAGCGTTATTACAGCGGTAAAGCGCTAAAATTACCGCTGTAATAACGCTCTAAATATTATTTTCATGCATCTCTATGGATGCTTTCAGACTGAGGCGTTGCGCTAGCGCAGCGCTGAAGAAAATCATGCAAGCATGATTTTTCAGGAATGTGGGGAGCGGTGTATTCACTGCTCCTCCACCGCTCCTGCCATTAAATTCAATGGGCAGCGCTCCCGTAGCGGCTGTACACCGCTCCGGGAGCGCCGAGCGCCGGCACTTTTAACCCCTGTTTAACCCGTTGTGGGGGGGTTAAAAGTGCCCCGCACCCGCCTGCATAGCGGCGCCGTAGTGCCTCTATAACAGCGCTAAATCCCCGCTGAGACTAGCGGGGATTTACCGCTACCGCCCGCCAGCCCCAGTGTGAAAGGGGCCTTACAAATCTAAATAAGCCTAAACCTACTGCAACCCTTATTGTAGACTATTCCATCTACCCTGTGAAAGAAAAGATGCTTATACTTACCTATTCTGAAGCTGCTCAGGTTTGTTCATGTGATCAAGCCCCAGCTCCGGCTCTGGTGTAGTGGAGGGGTAGGCTATAGGTGAAGTCACTGCACAGGCATTTGCAGCCACTGCTGGCGATCTCTTCACTGAAGCCGCTGCTGGAGAGATCATGTGACTGGACCAGATCAGCTTCAGAATAGGTAAGTATAAGCATCTTTTCTTTCACAGGGTAGATAGAAAAGCCTTAGAATGGGAGTGGTAGTAGATTTAAAGGCCTTCTAAACCCCAAAACACAATTTTGTAATGTTGCAGCTTAGTTCTCTTTTTTTAGACTTTTGGTCAGGAGCTACTGAAAACTAAAGATGTATATGCTTCTACATTTGACTGATTCCTTGCCTCTAAAAAAACACAGATGTCAATATGTCCTTAGCTTGAAAGATGAAATGGGCTACTCACCATTAGACAAAGAGCCGTTGACTTACTAATAGTAAATAGGCTGATTAATTTACAATGGAAGTTATACCTTGCAAGGGGATTTTCCCTAGAGCTTAGTAAATAAGGTGAAATGTAATTTGGCAAAGAATACCCAATCTTTTTACTTTTAGTAAATCAACCCCAGAATGTCAATATAACATAAAATCCATCACATTTAGGAAAATGTATAGGTTAAAGTGTAGCGCTTGATGTAGGTGCTAATACGTGAACCATACACAACTTAAAGTGCATACAGTGAACTAAATAATTACATAAAATACACCAATATCAAAATAAATAGATATTGATAAACAGGTGGATATAAATCAATAACAAAAAGAAAAAAAAAGAAATCAAGGGGGGAATATCTCAAAAGAACACTCCACAATGTTCTAAACAGGTGTCCATTTGGTACAATTCAGTTTGGTACAGTTAGGAAAACTGTCCCAATCCGCAGGCTTACTTAGTGTGTGGATTCGGCTTTTTGGGATTCCTTTGGGTTTATTTGTCCATTTGTCATGGTTGGTCTTTGTTTGATGTTTATCTATCCATAATTTAATATTTTATATATTTTTTTATCAATTTTTCATTTTTTGTATCCATATTACATATAGGGTGGTATTCGGTTCTCTAGAATCTCCATGGCACTTGTTCAAATTTGGCCATAGTTTACATTTAGCATCTTTTAATACGTTTTTAATATTAAGACGTGGGGCCTCTACTTTCAAGCATCACGTCACTAACAGGATGTATTTCCTGTGTTTTGTTGCTTCTTCCCGGTCACATGATAGATGGCATCACCGCCTTTTTCTCTATTCGAGCAGTGGCATCTCTTATGTCTGCTCGTGCATGCGCCATAGTGCCTCGGCGCATGCTTACTTGTTATTATCAGATCGAGGCTTGAAGGGCATGATGGATTACACCAAGTGCCAGTTTTATAGATGTGCGATTATTGAGCTCATGCCTGAGACTCCCTGATCTATTTATTATTTACATATCATCACTCAATATACTTGAAAATGAGGCTTGGAACACACGTGAGGTCACCACCTTTGATGGATACCGGAGCTACCATTGTAAGGGGATTACTAATGTACTATATAAGCGCAACAGCCTGGAGGGTCGGTAACCCCAGGTGATGTCCATGAGGATGAATCATGTCAGGTGACTGCTGACCCCAGGTTATTGCGCTGTGATTGATCTACATTCTGTTTTTGATGAGCTCGATGATTACAGATTTGCTGTAAGTGCAATACTTCTTTTCTAATAAGTTGCTTTATACGGTTTCACACTATGTGAGGCTTTTTATTTCACGTATCACTGGATATTATTGTGAGAACTGCTTGGAGGGAGATCTGTTGGTGATTGGCGCTCTGGTTATCCTCTCTGAGTTGTTCCCTGAGCTGGTCCGTCCATCAGTGGAGTCATTAAAAGAGTGATCCCACATACCCATTGTTGGAGCGGAGTTCATGAGAGGTTTATCTCAGGCTCAGTATATTTGTCACTCTGGTAAGCCTTTACTTATTCCAGTGGCAGTGTCTCACATCCATTTGGTGACTGATCGATTGCTTCTCCACATCTAATGATCGTCTACTATGAACTGTTGAATATCTATGTATTTTGAACATTGGTTTACAGATATTTGCACAATAACTTTTTTACACTTTTTTTGTAATTTTTGCACATTTTTGGACTATATGCACTTTATTGTTACTTATATAGAGGTGTATCCCCTTAGGGACATCGGGACACCTGTTTAGAACATTGTGGAGTGTCCTTTGGAGACATCCCCCCTACCCCTTTTTTTTCTTTTTTTTTTTTGTTGTTGATTTATATCCACGTGTTTATCAATATCTATTTATTATGATATTGGTGTATTTTATGTAATTATTTTGTTCACTGTATGCACTTTAAGTTGTGTATGGTTCACGTATTAGCATCTACAACAAGCGCTACACTTTAACCTATACATCTTATCTATACAATTCTGTTGATTGTGGTGTTAGCTGCTGTTCTAGATACAAATTACTTAGAGCAGTATTTATCAACATATATACATTTAGTAAAATATTGGAGAATTTGCAATATAGGTTTCTGTGTGTGTAGTTTGTATTTTTTTGTATGAGATAAAAGTAAAATTCTCAGGAGAAATGCCTGTGCTGCCTGTAACAACACATTATATAAAAAGCTATCATTTTTTTCTATTGAATATTAGAAATAAACACTGAGCCTGGTTTGTTGCCAGAAGTGACCATTTCATTTTTCCCTGTTCCAGTGATTTTTAAAGCTCTTGGCATAGTCCCCTCCACATTTGTAACATACCTGTTTAGTTTCTAGTAATGGTGTCACTACCAGTGCTGGCTTTTCCATATATGTAGATTCTCTCAGGCTGCAGATGCAAGTAGGCACCTTCCATGTGTGACATAAGAATAAGTATCTCAGTTTGCAGCATATGTTCTTGTAGTTAGAGACACCGATTAAACAATGCAGGGGTGCAAAATCTGTATCCACACACTTTTAGTTATTGTATATGCTGTCAGGAATAGCTGAGGCTTTGAGCAAACAGGGCTTAAAATGTGAGGACTATGTTTAATGGTATATATCCAGACCGCGCCAACTGTCTAATGCCATTAAGGGTACAGTGAGTAGGAACAGCCCTGGATGGGTTAAAATATTATTCAGAATAAGGGTGAGTTAGACATTAGGTCTGCAGTAGGACAGGTTTGAATATTTATGAGCGCATATATTAACCTTGATCACAAAATGGTTGCACTAAGAAAAAACATTTCAACAAAAGTGTTTTCATGGAGCCCCATAGGAAACCTTCAGCAAAACCATATTATTACTTTCACATAAAGCATCACTCAGACATGGAATTACCCTCATTTTACTTAGCAAGAAAAGTCATGCAAAACATACTGTAGTCAAAATAGCAGAAACTGAATGGTCAACCTTGGTGAACCTACATCTTTTTACAACCTAATAACTAAATGCCTGTATAAATATAGGTTGCCAGAAAGTTTAGACATAAAGACAGGACATATTTCTGAGACCCAGCATTTAATTCAGCAGTGAACAGGTTAAATATCATATTCACCCCACTCCTCCCCCTTCCCTCTGTGAGCTAAACAAATCCAATGCTGACCATATTAAATACGAAATAAATAATAATACCATAAATAATTGTTTAAAAAAATAAAAATTAAAATGAAAACATTGCACACAATATATTTATATTTATATATACTCTTTGAGAATAGGCTAATTTATACCGTTAATAAGAGGATCAGTGTTCCCCCCACACACACACATACGTAAAGAAGAGCAATACGATTTCATCTCCTGCCTGTATTGCAATGGAAAGCTGCAGTCTAAAAAAGCAGCATATTCTTCCTTATTCTTTCTTCTCTGTTGAAGTGTTTTGGAGTTATTTTAGGTATCATACTGTGGAAAGTCACTTGGAACCAAACTGGATTCTAATTAAAAGGTCTATCAAGACAATCAAGTTGTTTCATGATTTTAGTTGATTCAATTTTCCAAGAGTCCTTTGGCGAAATTTAGATCCTGAAATAAGTTGTCTTCAAGAGTTACTTGGTTGTGTTATCTATGTAAAATACTTTCTTTTTGCTTACCCTCATTATGAACATTCTCTGTTCTCTGATACTACGTGAAGGACTTTTTACATGACATTAAGAACAATTCTGAGTGCACTGCAGTTCTGCATAGTGAGCAAGTAAGACCTCTTTTTATAGAACCATATCCTGCAATGTTTTGGAAAGGTCTGGGAAACAAGGTTTTTGGCTTTTGGATCCTCTTCAACAAAATCAGAGTATGTCCCATTTCCCTCTTCTGTGATTAAACATTTGTTTCACAAACTACCTTTCAAAGACCCAGTTCTAGAGTACAACAGACTGATGATAAACTGGAATTTTATCTACAAGTATAGGTAGCACACAACTGCTAATTGGATGACTAAAAGGCATATCTTCAGCTTCAATGCTCAGTCCTTTCTTTCTTCAGATGGTTGCAATAATTCATTATAATTTTAGTTCTTTATCACCATTTAAACCTACCAAATTTTAATACAGGTCCTGCTGACTAAGGTACTTTCTATATATTGTTAGGAAACTAGAATCTGTTGCTCTCTCACATAGTAATTGAGCAAAAATGTTTGGTGTTTGTGAGAGCATTATCTAGAACATCAGACTTTAACAACGATCCTAGCTGTTAGTTGCCTCATTGGTATCTTTCATTTCAGTTTGTATTATTCCATTGATGGTTTTTTTCTGAAAAATTGTTTGCAGCTGCTGAGTAATGCAAATGTTTGCTAGATGCAAACTGGGAGCAAAACTGACTAAACACAAGCATTTGTCTTGAAATAAACAAAGATGTCTTGTTGAATTATTCCACAATGTGCCTTTAAAATGTCATTATCAGCCAAGAATTATATTTTATTAAGCGTCATGGCACCTTCAAATAGACAATGGAATGTATTTGATCTGAACTGTAATTAACTGTTGGGTAAAATTCTTTATCACAGTTTATATCTAAGAACCCCTAAGAAGTTCATTTTTCCTCATTTCCTGATAGTACACTTTATCTTCTCGTCAATCGCTGTCAACAAGCCCACTTACAGACCTGGAGCATTCATAGGATGAACATCGATGGGCAGTGGAGGACAGGTAAGGCTACCTAGAAGTCTATGCTCCCATGAATCCAGCATGGTGTTTTTCTGCATGTCCATTGTTCTTAAATCTTTTTCTTGTAAGAAAGTTGATCGTTTCCTACAACCAGGAGAGATGTGTGTGGATGGGGGGGCAGAGGTGGTTTCGGTTACAGGAGTGGTTCAGAACTGGCTTCCCAGAAGCCCAAACTCTTATTGACGGAATAAAGGTAACTGGTGGAGAGACTTTCCCAGAAGTCTCTGCTCTCATAGACAGAAATTGACAGACAGGAGACATAGGCCTTTCCAGAAGCCTCTGTTTTTACAAACAGAAAGTGACCATTGCTGAATATTAAGAAGGCTTTCCCAGAAGCCTTTACTTTCA
Organism: Glandirana rugosa; assembly: GCA_018402905.1. NCBI lineage: Eukaryota > Metazoa > Chordata > Amphibia > Anura > Ranidae > Glandirana > Glandirana rugosa. The sequence goes on from BLSH010081910.1 coordinate 71,738, forward strand.
TGGTCAAAATATGACTGAAGTGGATTCGTGACAGGCTTGCCCGGAAGCCTTTACTTTCACAAAGGGTTACAGATGCAGGGATCTTCCCAGAAGCCCCTACTTCCACTGGACAGAAAGTGACAGAACTTTTCTTTTTTTTCCCAGGAAGCCTTTGATGTTGTAGTAACCAGTCTTGATAACCTTTTTCATAGTACTCCATAATATGAATGGATAGAAAGTGGCATATACACATAATGGCTTTTACTAGAAGTCTTTGCTGTTGTTAAGTGGGGATGGCATATGGTGGTTTGCCGACAAGGCTTCAATATGTGTTGCTCTCCCAGGAAAAGAAAATATACTGCTAATACATGAAAAGGAGACATCCCTGGAATGTTTTAATCCCATATGTCATAAATGGTACTGGCATCACGGTGTGAGCTAGGGCTTTTCCCCCACTGAAGGAGGTACTTATGAATTCTAAATAAAGGGTGCAATGTGGGGAGGAGGGGGTGTGGACTGGCTGCAGTGGTCTTCTGTTAAATAGTGGAAGGTGATCGGGGGTCTCCTAACTTTTACTCGCTCGGCTGTGCTGTAAATTAAGCTGGTTCATCTGAGCTTCTTCTAGACCATTGAGCTTTTTAAGACGCAGCTCATCTAGTTTTCTCCAAAGATCCTGGCGTTCTTTTTCTCGCTTCATCTCCCTATGAGGAAAGAATTAACAAACATAAGCCAAGCAGAATACTCAGCTTTAAATAATACACTAAGAAACAAAAAGCTTATGCTCAAATTGGGTAGGTAAGCTTCACACACCGCATATGACCACAATGATCAGACAGTATAAAAAACAATAAGTGTGGCGCTAAAATCAAGAGTCAAACATAACAACATACACATAGGTGCACATATCATAGGTCAAAAATGTTCAAAAGTCTGTAATAAACTGAAAATATAAGTGAAGTGTCGAAAAAATGGTGACATATGAGTAAAAATAGTTCAAAATAAGGGAAGTCCCAGTTGACAGTGCAAATACAACAAACTCAATGGATTCTTCATATGAAGTGTAAATAGAAAATTCTTCAGGGGATAAAACCATATGCAGGAAGTGCTTCAAACTATGCTGTGCATACAGGAAAAGGGAAAATTTATCATGGCTTCTCACTAGAACTGTTGGACTCTCACGGCCATATGACCGGAGGGTCCGTAGCGCATTTGTGGTTTACCCTCCACTGGGATCTGTGGCACTTCTCCGCCTGTAGTTAGCATAGAGGTTGGCGTCTTCTTGCGCCCAGGCTAATGGGATAGACACCATGATCTGCTCACTGAGCACGCTTTCAAGTGCCTAATACATGGAGGCTCAGAAAGTGGGCATGTAAAAAGAAAGAAAAGAACTCCACTTGGTGCAATACAATTACCACTCTTTTACTGTGGATTAAAATACAGCCGGCAACATAAAATGAACATTTCAATAAAATTCAGTGCAAAAATAACTGTGATGGGAGCACGGCCTTCCCCCGACACATTTCGTCTTATTAGACATCATCTGGGGAGTGAGGAAATAATAAGACGAAACACGTCTGGTGAAGACCGTGCGCCCATCACAATTATTTTTATATTCCATTTTATTGGATTGTTCATTTTATGTTGCCGGCTGTATATTAATCCACAATAAAAGAGTGGTAATTTTATTGCACCAAGTGGAAGGCTTTTCTTTCTTTTTACATTCCCACTTTGTGAGCCTCCATGGATTAAGCACTTGGAAGCGTGCCCAGTGAGCGGATCGTGGTGTCTATCCCATTAGCCTGGGTACAAGAAGACACCAACCTCTATGCTAACTACAGGCGGAGAAGTGCCACAGATCCCAGTGGAGGGTAAACCACACAAGCGCTACTGACCCTCCGGTCATATGGCCGTGAGAGTCCAACAGTTCTAGTAAGAAGCCACGATAAATTTTCCCTTTTCCTGTATGCACAGCACAGTTTGAAGCACTTCCTGCATATGGTTTTATCCCTTGAAGAATTTTCTATTTACACTTCATATGAAGAATCCATTGAGTTTGTTGTATTTGCACTGTCAACTGGGACTTCCCTTATTTTGAACTATTTTGACTCATATGTCACCATTTTTTCGACACTTCACTTATATTTTCAGTTTATTACAGACTTTTGAACATTTTTGACCTATGATATGTGCACCTATGTGTATGTTCTTATGTTTGACTCTTGATTTTAGCACCACACTTATTGTTTTTTATATTTTTAAATAAAACACAACACACATTTAAAATAGCTATCTGCAATGCATTTGCAAGAATCCCAACTTCCCCTACAGTTTTTTTTCTTCAAAAGCCAAGGGCAAGGATGGTTGTAATATCTTGTTTAAAGTTTAGTATTCTCAGTATTGTCAATGCTGTCTCTCAAATGTATAATTCAATTAATCTAAATGAGAATCTAGTTTGATCAGAAAACTAACTATGAATACTTCCTGCATGTACAAACATTAAGAATGCTTAGATCTATAGTAATCAGTGTAATTGGCACATAAGATGTGGGCAGTGGGATTTGTTATTGGGCCTCCCTTAACTTGCTATCTCCATGAATAGTGTGATAAGACAATTAAGCCACCTTTCTAAGCAAGAATGGCAACCACCTCAGCTGGGAGGCAGTCCTAGGACACATTGGAAGATTTTAGCTTCTGGTGTGTCATTGCACCTTTAAAGAGGAATGGACTGCCTCCAGGCATACCTGTGCTTAATTTATCCATTGCTATACTGTATATGCTCCAACATGGAGGTTCTTGTAGTCTAGCGTTAGGACCACGGTTCTGTGATTTTCTCCCTCCGTCTACAATAAAAAGTGAATCTCTTACAGTGGGTGAACCAGGAAATACTCGAGCCTACTATTTAACCACTTACCAACCGGAAGGTTTTCCAGCTTTAGGACCAGAGCACTTTTTGAGATTCGGCACTGCGTCGCTTTAACTGACAATTGCGCAGTCGTGCGACGTTGCACCCAAACAAAATTTGCGTCCTTTTTTTCCCACAGATAGAGCTTTCTTTTGGTAGGATCGCCTCTGCGTCATTTCTAATCGCCGCTATAAACAAAAGAAGAGCGACCATTTTGCAAAAAAACCCACATTTCTTACTTTTTGCTAAAATTCAAATCCAAAAAAAAATATAAAAAAACATTTTTTTTCACCGGTTTTGGCCGATTTATATTCTTCCTCATATTTGTGATAAAAAAAATCGCAATCGGCGTTTATGGATTGGTTTGCACAAAAGTGGCCGCGTTTACGGATGATGAGAATTCATTTCTGGGTTTTTTTATTTTTTATTAGTAATGGCGGCGATCTGCGATTTTTAGCGGTACTGCGATATTGCAGCGGACATGTCAGACATTTTTGACACTTTTTTGGGACCAATGACATTTATTCAGCGATCAGAAATGTAAATGTCCGCTGATTACTGTATAAATGTCATTGGCAGTGAAAGGGTTAACCTGGGGGAGGAGAGCTAGGGGTTAACTGTGTTCCCTGGGTGTGTTCTTACTGTGGGGGGGTTGGGCTAACATGGGCATGAGAGATCTAACTGATCCCAGTGACAGGGATCAGTAGATCACCCATGCCCCTACTAACAGAGCGGGGAACCGCCGTGTTTACATCGGCGGTTCCCCGTTCTTTCTCTGTGGCCGCTCATCACGGCTCGCCAGCGGACATCGGGTTCGCCCGAGCTGCGGGCACACTCCTCAGGAGTGCGGCGGGTGCGCGCCCCCTAGTGGCTGATTGCAGATCACCGTCTTTTTACGGCGATTCGCGCTCATCATCCAGACTGCCGCCGTGAATACACGGCGCGCGGTCGGGAACCTGATAATAGGTCTCAAAAAACTGTGTTCTTCATTACCATCCATGGCCATTATTAGTGCCAAGCACCCAGGGCATGTACTCCACATATACAGCTGGATGGAGTTGGTCCCAGGGCCTCAGCTGCCTGATATTTTTGTTTTTGTTTTCTGTCTGCCTCTTCAGCACCACCTTCCACCTGTCATGTTGCCATAGTTCCAACCCCTAGCCATGCATTCCCCACTGGCAGGAAATGGAAGGACACTTCCTGTTCCGGCTCCACGTGTGACCTTGCCAACCTGTGGGTTGTTGTGAGCTACTGTGAATTGCTGTGAGGAAGGGGGTGGATTGCATTGGGAAATGAGTGAGCAGGGTAATTGTATTCTGTCTAAAGAGAGGGCAGGGGTTTGCATTGTGTGTGAGGATGGGGCTGTTGACTTTTTAACTTTGGAGTTTTGGTGTGCAGCACTGGATATGTTCCTAAGACTTGTTGGAAAAAGTACACCATGTCTTCATTCTATTTGCCACAACATACTTGTATGAATCTGGATTCAGTTCTATTTTGTCAATCAAGACAAAATCTAGGAGTCGCCTGAATCCAGAGGCAGACGTGCAGATTGCAATCAGCAAGAAAGTGCCATATTTTGATAAAATCTGGATGAGAAGTAAGAGTAAAAAAGTCACTGAATTTTATGTTCACATTGGGATCAATTTTACTTTTCAATGTTTTCTAAATAAATTAGAATCTAATTGCACTATTTATATTTTCATGTTGTGCATGAGTGATTTTTTAGTTCAATTTGTTCACCCTCAGTACTGTATGTGGTTCAATTTGTGGTTCAAAAATTAGAAATTAGACTTCTTCCTCCTGAAAAGTGACATTACTTTTGTAGAAAGTGCGAACATTAATCAAACATTTCCTAGGGGTTGGGAACCACTGCACTATAGCAATGCAAAAATGAAAAACAGAATGTGTGCATGAAGGCTATTCTCAGTATATTGATTTAAATGTGTTATTTAAAATTTTAAACAAAGTGTACCTTTTAGGATCCTACATGGCCTGTATTCTACCATTGCTTTTTGAAGCTGATTATCAATCTGCTTTCTCTAACCCCTAAAGGTCTTTAACTTTTATCACACTTTCTCTATCCTTTGTTGAGTTGGAACACCATTGATCCACTCAGCTCCTTTCCATAAAAGCTATTACACGGCTTAAACACTTCCGGACCGCACCTGGTATATTTACTGCTGCTGGGTGACAGCGTAACGCAAATCGGCATCTATAAACGGCAATTCACACAGGCATGGCTAGGGGGCGAGCGCACGCCGCCGGTGCGATCTCGTGACCACCACGTGCTCCCTCAGTCTTTCCACGGGTCAGGCGGACTTGATGTCCGCCGGCGACCCATGATCGCTTACTACACAGGAGGAACGGGGAACCGCCAATGTAAACACGGCGGTTCCCCGTTCCGTCTACTGATCCCTGTATTCGGGATCAGTTAGATCTCTCATACCCCTGCCAGCCCAGCCCCCATACAGTTAGAACACGCCTAGGGAACACAGTTAACCCCTTCCTTGACCCCTGCAGGTTAACCCTTTCCCTGCCAATGACATTTATACAGTAATCATTGGCTATTTTTAGCTCTGATCTCTGTATAAATGTCATTGGTCCCAAAAAAGTGTCAAAAATGTCCGACACGGCCGCCGCAATGTCGCAGTCCCGATAACAATCGCAGATAGCTGCCATTACTAGTAAAAAAAAAAAAGTAAAAACGCCATAAATTAATTCTCATGGTTTGTAAATTCAGCAACTTTTGCGCAAACCAATCAATACACGCTTGCAATTTTTTTTTACCACAAATATGAGGAAGTATATATATTGGCAAAAACTGATGAATAAATTCCTTTTTTATACATTTTTTGGGATATGTATCATAGCAAAAATTGACGCTCTTTTTTTGTTTATAGCAGTGATCAGAATTAACGCAGAGGTGATCAAATACCACCAAAAGAAAGCTGTATTTGTGGGAAAAAAGGACGTCAATTTTGATTGGGTACAACATCGCACAACCGCGCAATTGTCAGTTAAAGCGACACAGTGCCAAATCGCAAAAAGTGCTCTGGTCCTAAAGTGGGAAATCCTTCCGGGGCTGAACTGGTACATGCTGCCAGATTTATGGTCATGCATTGACATATAGTTATGTAATGGTTACCTCAAGGGCAATTTTTAATGTGGGCGGCACAGTGGTGTAGTGGATGGCACTTTCGCCTGGCAGCAAAAGGGTCACTGGTTTGAATCTCAACCATGACACTAACTGCCTGGAGTTTGCATGTTCTCCATGTGCCTGCGTGGGTTTCCTCCGCGTACTCCAGTTTCCTCCCACATTCCAAAGACATGCTGGTAGGAAAATTAGATCCTGTCTAAATTGTCCCTAGTATATGTATGAATGTGAGTTAGAGACCATAGATTGTAAGCTCCTTGAGGGTAAGCACTGATGTGAATGTACAATATATATGTAAAACGCTGCGGAAATTGACAGCGCTATATAAGTACCTGAAATAGATAAAAAGTAAAAATAAAACTGTGGGACAAAAGCCCAACTATGTCTGTTCAGAAAAATCTGGTCTCGTTACATGATCCCGCAGCTTTGACTCCCTTGTGTCAGTGAGCAGCTGCTGTAGAGGAGAGGAGGGAATGGCGACAACATAGCTGAGCCATTGGAGGCAATGGGTGACATCACGGCTCCCAGCTTTTGTTAAGCACTTCTATATACAAAGCTACAGTACCATGTGACCAAATCGTGAGGTCAGTATACAAATCTTTTTTTATATGGGTTAGGCAGGATAGGTAGGAGGAGGTTGGTGAAGAAATATTTTAAAAATTGATATAGTTAGGCTTTTCTTCCACTTTAAAGCTGAACTCCAGTTTTTGATACACTTTATATAGTTCATTTGGACTAGCTTGGTCCAATCAAACTAGGTCCCTCACTAACATGTGAGGCCGCTGGATATGCTGTATAAACTGTATGTAGCTGTCAGAGCTGGATTCAGCTCTCCCTTCTCAGAGCAAGGTGCTCAGCTGAGGGTTAATTGACAATCTCAGCTTCTACTCTGTCTCACCTGATGATCATATCCTGCCTCGTTAAGCCAGCTCTACTGCTATATAAACTGCCTGGATCAGATCGCAGATGCCTTTGCCTTGGTCAACATCTCTGGAGAAATCTCTGCTGTGTTTTCCTGTGAAAGACTTTGCCTGTTTGACGTTCCCTTCTGGTTCCTGAATTCAAGACCCTGCTCGGCTGACTCCCCTCCTGGCTCCTGACCCTGCATGCTATTTGTTTGACCTCGCTGATCTCTGGACTCCTGTTTCACTGGCTTGCTCTGACTATCCGCTCTGGTTAGCAAAACCTGGCTATGTTTTGAACACGTCTGTTTATATCAGTTTACTTTTTTATTAAAAACTGTGATTTTACTGCACTTCTGTCTTGGTCTGGTTCATGGTTCCTGACAGTAGATAAGGCTACATACAGCACGCAGAACTGTGTCCTGGGTTTGAGCCAAGACTTCCTATCTCATACCTGTAACACAATAGAGTCTATCTGATCAGTGCTCAGCCATTCAGAGAAAGCAATGTATTCTAGCAATAAATACAAACCTTCCTCTGATTGGCTGAATTAGGGAGGCGGGCTGATGCTCTGACTCAGCCGATGCGTTCTGTTGGTGCCCTGCATATCTCCTAAACCTGTACAATTTAGGAGATATACAGTATAGATGCATGTGCTGACGTGATCGGCACATGCGCAGTGAAGAAATGGCCAGACTGGGCTGTTTCTGCACTAAGTGAGCCGGGAGTGACATCAGCGCAGCTCCAGCAAATCACGGTGCTGGAGTCCGCACTGTGATTGGCCGGAGCCCGCGATCCCAGAAGAAGTCACACTCAACATGATGCCGGCCACAGCGGTGCAACAGTATTGATCCAAGGTAAGTATTTCATAATGAGCTAGTATGCAATGCATACTAGCTCATTATGCCTTTGTTTTTTTTTGTTTTTGTTTTTATACCCTTGACAACCACTTTAAGCATACAGTTTTTGTAGCAGGACTTACTGTTGCCTGTCAAGTTTATAGGATGCGGTGAGTTCATCAAAGAGTTTCCCATTCATTTCCATAAATGTCTTCAGGACATTATAAATCAAGGAGACAATTGTCCTAAAAAAGAAAGAGAAGGATTCATCAGCAGTTGAAAAGAACTTGCAAAGTACAGAGGATATGAAAGCATAAGCCTATGGTTTCTCAAACATCAGTTGCAAGAACATATTGTTGGATGATAAGTAAAGATTGTTTAAAGTATAGCTATAGGCAAAACTTTTTTCGGATAGAGTGATGTGGGATTAGAACACCTGTCATGTTTTTATTTGCATCTGTGTCCCTATTAGGAAAATTCACCCTTTCAATGTGTCCTGTTTACTGTCATCACTGAGAATAAAAGTGAAAGAAAACCCCAAATTTCTTGTTGTCATCAGAGCAGGATTAGAGGGGAAATCTTCCACTGAGCGAACCTGGTGACAACAATGAATTTTCTCACTTTGGAGGGATTTCCTCTCACTTTGTTTTGGCTCTGGGACAGGAAGCGAAGTAAAATCTCCCCAATGAAACAAAGATGGCATAACCCTCCCTTATTCTAGCCAATATGAAAAAAAATGCCTTTAGTTTTACTTTACGTGTACAGGTTATCTGTAGCCTCAATTAGTTTGGAAAGGAACTTCTAGGCATGCATTGTGGTCATCCTTTTTTTCAATTGAATTCAGATAAGTGAGAGATGATTGATGCATCCAGCATTGCATTATAGGAGGAAAGGAACAGGTAACCATAGGTGTGTGCAGCCTATTGCATTAGAGTGTGCACATTAAGCCAAAACTCAAACACATGTGCGTCTGTGTGCGTGTGTGTGTATATATATATATATATATATACACATACACACACACATATATATTTATATATATATATATATACACAGTATCTCACAAAAGTGAGTGCACCCCTTACATTTTTGTAAATATTTTATTCTATCTTTTCATGTGACAACACTGAAGAAATGACACTTTGCTATAATGTAAAGTAGTGCGTGTAAAGCTTGTATGGCAGTGTAAATTTGCTTTCCCCTTAAAATAACTCAACACACAGCCATTAATGTCCAAACTGCTGCCAACAAAAGTGAGTACACCCCTAAGTGAAAATGTCCAAATTGGGCCCAATTAGCCATCTTCCCTCCCCGGTGTCATGTGACTCATTAGTGTTACAAGGTCTCAGGTGTAAATGGGAAGCAGGTGTGTTAAATTTGGTGTTATCACTCTCACTCTCTCATACTGGTCACTGTAAGTTCAAAATGGTACCTCATGGCAAATAACTCTCTGAGGATCTGAAAAAAAGAATTGTTGCTCTACATAAAGATGGCCTAGCCTATAAGAAGATTGCCAAGACCCTGAAATTGAGTTGCAGCATGGTGGCCAAGATCATACAGTGGTTTAACAGGACAGGTTCAACTCAGAACAGGCCTTGCCATGGTCGACCAAAGAAGTTGAGTGCACATGCTCAGCATCATATCCAGAGATTGCCTTTGGGAAATAGATGTATGAGTGCTGCCAGCATTGCTACAGAGGTTGAAGGGGTGGGGAGTCAGACTGTCAGTGCTCAGACCATACACCATACACTGCATCAAATTGGTCTGCATGGCTGTCGTAACAGAAGGAAGGCTCTTCTAAAGATGATGCACAAGAAAGACAGGTTGCTGAAGACAAGCAGACTAAAGACATGGATTACTGGAACCATGTCCTGTGGTTTGATGATACCAAGATAAACTTATTTGGTTCAGATGGTGTCAAGGGTGTGTGGCAGCAACCAGGTGAGGAGTACAAAGACAAGTGTGTCTTGCCTACAGTCAAGCATGGAGGTGGAAGTGTCATGGTCTGGAGCTGCATGAGTGCTGCCAGCACTGGGGAGCTACAGTTCATTGAGGGAACCGTGAATGCCAACGTGTACTGTGACATACTGAAGCAGAGCATGATCCCCTCCCTTCGGAGATTGGGCCGCAGGACAGTATTCCAACATGCTAACGACCCCAAACACACCTCCAAGATGACCACCGCCTTGCTAAAGAAGCTGAGGGTAAAGGTGATGGACTGGCCAAGCATGTCTCCAGCCCTAAACCCTATTGAGCAGCTGTGGGGCATCCTCAAACGGAATGTGGAAGAGTGCAAGGTCTCTGACATCCACCAGCATCGTGATGTCATCATGGAGGAGTGGAAGAGAACTCCAGTGGCAACCTGTAAAGCACTGGTGAACTCCATGCCCAAGAGGGTTAAGGCAGTGCTGGAAAATAATGGTGGCCACACAAAATATTGATACTTTGGGCCCAATTTGGACATTTTCACTTAGGGATGTACTCACTTTTGCTGTCAGTGGTTTAGACATTAATGGCTGTGTGTTGAGTTATATTGAGGGGAAAGCAAATTTACACTGTTATACAAGCTGTACACTCACTACTTTACATTGTAGCAAAGTGTCATTTCTTCAGTGTTGTCACATGAAAAGATATAATAAAATCTTTAGAAAAATGTGAGGAGTGTACTCACTTTTGTGAGATACTGTGTGTGTGTGTATATATATATATATATATATATATATATATATATATATATATATATATGGCTGTTGGTATACAGGAAGTGGTTAATATACACTAATTGGGATTTTGGTATACCAAAGACATGTAACAGAATACATTTTTACCTAAATTTATGAAGAACACTGATTTTATTATATAGGTTTTGTAACAGAAAGTAGAAAATATGTTTTTTTTCTTTCAGTTTTTCGTTCTTTTTGTGTCCATTTAGCAAAAAATAAAAAACATACTGGAGATCAAATACGACCAAAAGAAAGCTCTATTTGCGTGGAAGAAAATGATATAAATTTAATTTGGGTAAAGTGTAGCATGACAGCGCAATTGTCAGTAATGCTGTTAAATAGCAAAAAATGGCCTGGTCACGAAGGGGAAAATCTTTCAGAAGTCAAGTGGTTAAGTTGATTTTTAAATGTCATTTTTTTAAATTGTTCTCACACAATAAAATAATGCTTTGATATACAATCATATATCAAAGCATTATTTTAACACGTGAGAACAATTTAAAAAAATTACATTTAAATATCTACTGCAATTTGAAAAGTGTATATATGGGCAAATATATATATATATCTCTCTCTAATGGTACCAAAAGTCAGAAGGTCATAAGACCCCAGATTAAATGATCCCAGCAGCGCTTATATATGACTAGTAATTAATCCAGTCTTTTAATTGATAAAAGGTTTCTTTCAATAATATATAAGATAGTCACCCCAGAATACTGGAAGACTGAAAACCATGGTAATCTCTCTCTATATATATATATAAACGGGTATATATGTGAAAAGTTTAACGTCATCTATAAATTTACATTAAAAAAATTTAACAAGAGTGCACAATTTTATTACGAAACTATATACTAACATATAGTTTCGTAATAAAATAACACACTCTTGTTAAATTTTTTTACTGTAAATTTTTAGTTGAATTGGTGAACTGAAGACTTTCTAAAAGGGGAAGCACTGGTCCGGTAAAAAACGATAAATTGTCGTAATGACTGTTAACGCGACAGTACGATGTGAAATGGGTTTAATTTAA
>BLSH010081910.1:132911-143860 GCA_018402905.1 Glandirana rugosa
TGAAGCACCCAACAAGGTAAACAGTTCATTTTAGGTTAAAGCAGGGGGTCCTCAAACTATGGCCCTCCAGCTGTTCAGGAACTACAATTCCCATCATGCCTAGTCATGTCTGTGAATGTCAGAGTTTTACAATGCCTCATGGGATGTGTAGTTCCACAACAGCTGGAGGGCCGTAGTTTGAGAATCCCTGGTATAGAGCATCTTGAGGGCGCTTCTTAGAGGGGGTACTGTCAGGAAAAGGCTCACCAGCTGGTGGTGCTGTGGCTCCCTAAACCATGGGCAGCAGTTACAGTTTCCACCAGCGGGTGTCTCCCAACTGTCAGAAGCTCACTTAGTGATCACCTAATGCTCGTTGCAGAAAGGATATTTAAATCCTGTCTGTCCTAATCTGATTGCCTTGGTGTTTTAGTCTCCATGTGCCCCTGACCTGTGATCCTGTATCTGTTCCTGGACCCCTGTCTTGCAGCCTGATCCCTTCCCACCTGCTCTGTCTGTCAACTGTTCCCTGTTCCTGCCCTGTCTTGCCCCCAGCTCCCTCTGACTGATCTTCTGTGTATGACCCTGGCTCGGCTATGTTTATGGTTTGGCATTTCCCTATCAGCTGTATATACTTTGTTTAGGCAGTTGTTCTTTGTGTGTCACTATTTTGTCATTTGGCTTGTTTTACACTGTTTGCTATGTTGGAGGTGTGTTTACATCTTTATCCACTTATCTTTTAAATAAATTATATTATTTTACAATACTTGTGCCTGGAATTCTCTGTTGCAGTTCACACATCTCTGGTCACACCAGTTGCTGACACAGTTCCATTTATGTCAATTGGGGTGCAACGGCTGCACAGGCATAGCTGCTGTTCCCAATCTGACATCCATGTGGGTGTGGGTACATGACCGTGAATGCAGACAGTGTGAGTTCACAGATATGCATGCGGACCTACATGCATATAACATTGGGGGCAACGGTTCTGTTCATGCAGGTGCTACATCCCAAATGATATCAATGGGACTGTCTGCACAGAGATGCACGGAACACCTGTGCATCCCCGTAAAGGTACGCTGTGTATGCCCAGTGTGAAAAAGGCCTTAGGCCCCTTTCTCACAAGCAGACCGATCAGGTCTGCCTGTCCGTTTTTCAGACGGGCCCAATCGGACCACCCATTGTTCTCTATGGAGAGGCTGATGTAAATGGACATGTGTCTGTTTACACCCGTCTGCATCCAATCCAGTCCAGTCCGCTAAAAACAGACGGATGGGGATTCCATTCCCCATCCATCTAGAAGATCAGATGGTATGGAATGGATGGAAATGGATAGGTGGTCCGTTTCCATACAACCACCATATAGAGAACAGCGGGACTGTTTCCGTCTCCGCTTTGCATCAGCGGATCGGACACAGACCTGCTCAGTGGGAATCTGCAGATAGATCCTCTGCTGAGCAGGTGGAGCTGCTTGACAGAGTCCGCTCTATGTGAAAGGGGTCATGCCAGGAGCGGCCGATCCATTAGGGGCACAGGGGTGCCGGGACTCATGTGTTTAGACAGGAGCCAGTTAAACAGCCAGCATGTCTGGGAGCAGTGGCGGCTGATGTGTTTTTTGGAGGGGGGTGGCAAACAATAAGCAACCCCCTTGACACTTACTCATCTGGGGGTGCTCTGTTGCAGCACTGACAGAACACACCACCCCCGTGCATGCGGCGGCGCAGCTCTCAGTCATGGGGGGGTGCTCTCTGTCGCAGCACTAACAGAACACAATACCGACCCCCCCCAGTCCACAGGAGGTCCAGCACTTACCTCCGGGCTGTGCTCCTCCGTCCTCCTCCTCCTTCTCCATGTCGGGCTGTGGAGCATCGAGCGCTGGCGGAGGTGTCCTTCTCCTCCCCTGTCCTTCGCACCAGGCATCCAATAGGATCACCTGGCACTTTGGCCAATCGGGAAACAGGTCTCACAAACCTGTCTGCTGATTGCCCTGAGCCCACCCTATTTTGAAGCTTCTGGCTCTAATCACGTGCTTCAACCAGCACCCCCCCCCCACGCCTATCCCCACCATTGTATTTTATGCACCAGGTGTCCTGAAAGAGGCTGGGCACATGAATAGGGGGCAGGGGAGGTGTTGGAAGGGCGATGCAGGTGCACCCTCAATACACGGGTCGCCCCTGTCTGGGAGGAAACTGGAATATTGAACCAATTCGAACCGACGTCCCTAGTGCTACTAAGAGGTAGTGCTACCCACTTATTTTATTATTTTTCTTCAGTTTAATACTATCACAATACCCCTATGTTATAATATAGTGCAGTGAGAAGTTCTCTTTAAGCAAATATCAGTGGTCCATTAGACCCCGTATATCAATTCTGCACTGTGCCCAAGCAGATTGGTACAAAGAACCCCCAATGTGCTTTCTACCTGGCCATTACTGGCTAGATATGTCAGCTGTCCAGATCACTTCTAGTTTACAGAGCAAAGTCAGCAGAAAGACTTAAAAGAAGTTAATGAAAAGCCGCAAGCTTGTTTTAACCCCTTGACTGCAAGGACGTATAGGACACATCAAAGGTGGTGAAGAGTTTAAAGACTACCTGATCAATTCTTTACTGGGTTTAGTTTTGATTTGGAATTTAAAACGTTTCCTTTCTATCAGACTGTATTATTACCTTAATCCCTCAGGTGTTTGACATACCTTTCTCTACTTTTATTTCTGCAAAGCATTTGATTTCTTTTTAGACTTCTGTCAGTTAAAACAAAAACTTTCCCTGCTTATGTAAGCCATATTGCTGTGCCATATGGTAACACAGAGATAAATGTACAATAGACAGAGTCTAGTTAATTATCTTACCTTCTCACTAATATGGTGTGTCCTCTTTGGTGTTGCTTTCTAAATCTAAAGTTAACTGTCACTTGTAAATGAGAAACACAATGATACAGCAACTAATAATGGGTCACAAGACTACATTGGTGTACTACAGAATAATTAAGACATTGAAATGACATTTCAGATAATGTGGAGGATAAACAGCTATGTAAACATTTCACTGCAAAGATTTGATGTATCCCTGACAGTTCTATTTTAAGAATTGCATCACATTTTTTCTCATAAACTGACAAATCCAAGTATGCTGTGCAGCTGAAAAAATAGTATCATCTGTGCCCAAGTCTCCAACTGAATGCAAATTGTGAGACTGTGGCATAAGTGAAAATGTAATTAGCAGCTGTTATATACAGTATATTTGCCAATTATTATACATTTTCAAGGACTTACATTTCTCTTCTTGGAAATGTTGCTATATCTCTAATAATATACCATGAGAACTGCAAATGGTGTTAAATAAACCAATAATTAAGTAAAAATATTAAAGTAAAAACAAGAGTGGATACTACATCTACTGTTTAATTGGTTATGGTTTAAGTGCCAATATCCCTTTTAAATAACTATATTGTATACAGAAATGTGTCATCTCATAAATGTCATAGAAATTTATTGATAACACATGTATGTTAAAAAACATAAACAAACATCCCTATTATAAAGGATGTATATTCTATTATTATACAGATTTTATTTAGAGCCAACAGTGTTCACAGTACTTTAAAAATTCAAGTTCCCTTTCTGTCATATACCTGTTGTCATCCTTCCCCATGTGTTCAATATATCTTCCTCTATGTTTATTTTTGCAAAGCAAGCTCAGACAGTTAAAACAAAGCTTTCCTTGCTTATGTAAGCCATATTGCTGTGCCATATAGTAGCACAGAGAAAGAAAGTCCAATATACTCAATAGAATGAATATCTTGGTACATTTAGTATGCAATCATATAGTATGCAATATACCTTCACTAACCATATCAACACATTTATTAGATTGCTTTTACACAATTCTGGAATTTGTGCAAACTCATATAGGCATGTGCCGCTAATGATGTCCATTCCTTCAGAACTGGAGTAAGCTGTGGTTGTCAGATAGTAGTAGTATGTGATCTTTAAACATGTATAAAGCAGGTATACACGATGAACAGGTTAAATGAAAAAATAAAATAACAGATCCCTGCATTAACACAAGTGAAATGGATGCAGTGATCTATCTCGCTGCTCTGAGCTATATTCTGACAGCGGATCTTAAATAACTAGGGCAGTGCCACCTGGTGATTAGACATGTGCGTTTCGTTCCGAATTAAAATTCAGACAAATTTTCATTTTTCGTTTTTCGGAAATTCGCATATATGCGAATTTCCAAATAACAATAGTACCAAATTTAACCACCTCAATACTTTCACCCCCTTCCTGCCCAGGCCGTTTTTCATCTTTCAGCGCTGTCACATTATGAATGACAATTGCGTGGTCATGCTACACTGTAACCACGTGAAATTTTTATCATTTTCTGCACACAAATAGAGCTTTCTTTTTGTGGTATTTAATCACTGCTGGGTTTTTTATTTTTCACAAAAAAAAGGCCGACAAATTTTGAAAAAAAAAAAAAAGTTTTTCTTAGTTTCTGGCAGTAAATTTTGTAAATAAGTAATTTTTCTCCTTTGCTGGTGTGTGCTGATGAGGTGGCACTGATGAGGCAGCACTTATGGGCACTGATTAGGTGGCACTGATGGGAAGGCACTAATAGGCCGCACTTATGGTCACTGATAGGTTGCACTCATGGGTGGCACTGGTGGGCACTGATAGGTGGCACTGGTGGGCACTGATGGGTGGCACTGGTGGGTACTGATAGGTGGCACTGAGGGGCACTGATAGGCAGCACTGGTGGGCATAGATAGGCAGCACTAATGGGCATTGATGGGCGGCATTGATGTGGCCTGGTATGGTTTAGGAGAGGGGGTGCTCGCTTGCCCCCCCTTTCCTGACCTGCTGGGCTGCATGCTAAGATAATGGTCTGGTAAATATTTTGTATGGGACCCTACATAATTTTTTTTTTAAATGTTGGCGTTGAGGCTCACCTCAAAATCTAACCAGACCTGAAGGGCCTGGTATGGACTGTGGGTGGGTACCCCACACCATTATTTTAATCAATTTTTTATTGCTGGCAATTTTTTTTTTACATTCAGCTGTCAGCAGGGAACCCCAATGACAGCTGATGACTCATTGATTGTTAAGGACGTGGCGGCCGCCCGCTCCTTAACAACCAGCACACATTTTCTAAATACTGCATGCTTTGATCACTACTTACTTACCACATGCAGGACCAGGACAAGGGGTGGGCAGGAGGGGCGGCAGTGGTATCATGTGAGGTGGGGGGGCACTGCATGGAGAGTTCCTACCTACAGGCTGGCAGGACTAGTGACAGCAGCTTCAGAGTAACAAACATGTATGTTAAGGTTGAGAGTATTTGTGCTAGGAGGGGGAGGGAGAAGAGTATAAGTGCTAGGAGGGGGGTTGAGGAGGAGAGGAATTGTACTGAGAAGAGGAAATTTGAGGCTGGCAGTGGCATACGATTTATTTTATGAGGCTAAATTTTTTTTTGGGGGGGGGAGATGTGGGGAGGATTTGTACTAGAAAAGGTGATTTAATGGGGCTATTTGTGCTAATAGGAATGATTGGGGGAATTTGTGCTAGGAGGGGGTGAAAGGCTTTATGCTTAGAAGGGTAATTTGAGTGGTAGAGGATTTGTGCTCGGTTGGGGATTTCTATGGGGAAGAGGGGAGAAGGTGTATTGGAAGAGGGTGGGTTTTTATTTGGAGAGAATATTGGCTTGCAAACGGAATTTATGCTTGGGGTTATACATGCAGATTAGTGCTCAATTTTTTGGGGGGCAGAGGGAGAGGATTTTTGCTGACACATAGTGCTCATACATTTTTTTTTGGGGGGGGCGCCATTTGGCATCTTTGCCCTGAGCGCTAGATGATCTTGGACTGACCACATGCATTTAATTATTTATTTCCTTCTGTGAATTTAACGCCTGTTCATGCGGTATTTGCCAAGAGTTTTCAGTGTTTTGCGGTAACTACCGCAGAACAGTATAGTGAATTGACAGTTTCAGGATCACACATGGTATTTAGGAAAAATATGTCTGGACACCAAAATACTGCATGCGATCTGGTTCTGTGAATGGAGCCCAGTGTGTTTAAATTTGGATTAATAAGCAAAATGCACACTACTGTTTCTGGGCCCTACCATGGGTAAAAACAACAAATAACATACACATATGGTATCACTGCAAACATCAGGAGCAGGATAATTTATTTTGGGGTTTTTTGGTGGTCGATTATGGTAATAGCAAGAAATATACAGCTACATTTAAAAAATAATGATATGGGAGTGCGCATGTGCGGGAGCTCCGGGACAGACGCGTGAGCCGCGAGCTCCGCACCACCCCAGTGCAACGGAGCCGACCCAGCCTCATACAGCCGAGCAGGAGCTGTAAGGAACAGCGGACAAGCAGTCCGAGAGGGGCCTGCCACCCCCCGGATGACTGATTCGGGCGCCAGAAGGGACTTAAGGCCCCAATTTGAGACAAAAGAAGGAGAAGGGTGTACCAAGATGGCCGCCGCGGCCTACGCAGCACGGGAGGGAAGCGGAGAAACACTCCACAATCACAAGCCGGTACTCTCCCCGGCCAGTCTGCATTACACCCCCTCGATCCAGGGGAACTGCCTAACCCAATCATCAATCCTCACTCTCCAGCATCCACAGAATCACTGCTGGGCCAGTTTATGGAGGACAAAGGCTTCCCTTCTCCCGGACCAGGCCCAGTTCGCCACATGGAGAACAATACACCTGATCACACATCCAAGACCTCTTTATAAAGTTCTCTACACTCCTTGAAAGGGGCCTAGAAAACACTGCAGCCAAGATCACAGGAGACATCAGGGCAGATTTCCAGAATTTGGGAGCAAGGATGGAAGCTATTGAAAATAAGCTGTACTTAACGGTGGGGAGAACAAACCAAAATTCTGACCACATCCAGGTTCTGCAGAACCAATTGGACACAGCACTTATGAGAATAGATGACCTGGAGAACAGATCCCGCAGGTACAATTTCAGGGTCAGGGGTCTTCCGGAGTCAATAACAGACACCCATACAGTTATACAAGAACTCATCAAAGACCTGATCCAAAACACACCACCTCATAGACTGGAGCTGGACAGGGCCCACAGAGCTCTGGGCCCCACAAGGAAGGATGGTTTACCAAGAGACATCATCGTTAAGCCCCATTTTTTTGCAGTAAAAGAGGAAGTGATGAGACAGGCGAGACTAAACAATCAGCTGAAGTGTAGAGGACACCCAATACAAATTTTTGCTGATCTCTCGCCCTCCACAATTCAAAGAAGAAGATCCCTCAAACCACTACTTCAAGTTTTATCCCAAAAAGACATAAAATATTGGTGGGCCTTCCCTTTTGCAGTAAAATTCACCTGGAAAGACCTGACCCACTCATTCATTAACTTTCCTGACGGGGAAAAACTTCTCCTAAAGCTACACCTGATTGCCCAAGAAACGTCCATGGACACATCGAACCTGGCCTCAAGCTCATCCAAACGTCCGCCTCCAGCAAGTCCTTTGACTACAACCTGGACCAATGTGAGGTCCAAGAAAGCAAAAGAACAACGTCCCCCCTGATGGCGCCCCCAAGGGACCTATTACCTTTAAAATTCCAAGCCCTTTCCTTCTTTTGTGAAGATGAACACTCTTTTGACAGCACTTTTGACAGGAGATTTTTTCTTCTCCCTTTTTTTTTTTTTCCAGTTATTACACCCAATTTATGGTACTCATCTGACTCTACTCCCCTAGTTAAATGTCACAACTAATAACGGTTGCAGGGGGAATCAGGGGTTTAATTATCCTCCCTGTCATCTGAATAGTGATGGGGTAGGAAGATTCTATGCCAGCTTCACTTTGGCTAGGATTGTCAATTTTTTGGGTGTACCAGTTGAACCTCTTGGTTACCTGAGGTTAGTTAAGGGGCCATAGGAGCCGCTCTACCTACCCTAACAGGTAGACAGGGCAAACAGCCTCTGAGCTTCAGCCTCCTGGCCTTATAGTTTAGTTAATAGGTACATGAATGTATTAGTTTATGTGTGCATCTCCTGCTTTTACAATTTTGACTTTTCGATGGTCGGTGACGGAGCATGGGGTGGTAGCTCTGCGCCTCCTCCTATCACATAGTCGCATATTTTTGCCACTATGGGATGGGAAGACGCCTCCCTGAGGGGAAGGCGTGGTTTTTGTCGGGTTAGGGTGGGGGATTTACCCACCATAACCCTATGTCTTTTTCAAGACAAACATTATACTTTTTTGTTATGTTTATTGTTCTCTAATCTTATTTCTCTTCTCTTCCTTTTTTCCACCTCTCAGACCTACCAAGCCAAACCTCACTTTCTCAAGATCTCCTGGAACAGAGGAATGCCCCAGTCACTTCCCTATCCTCATCGGGTTCAGAAGACTCAAGTATACCTCGGGGTAAGTGATGATGGGAGGGAGAGCACCTCCCCAAATTGATCCATGGCCTCGCAAATTGATACACATAACCACTTAAAAATTGCTTCCCATAATGTCCAGGGGCTGAACTCCCCGGTTAAGAGGAGAAAAGTTCTGGACAACTACCGGTCCCTAAAGCTAGACATACTCTTTTTACAAGAAACCCACTTCCCTTTGCGGTACAGTCCCAAGTTCTTACACTCTCATTACCCCAACTTTCGCCTGGTGAGCGCAGGAGATAAGGGAGTAGCCATACTATTCTCTAAACACAGTAACTTTTCGATTCTCTCTGAACTAAAAGACCTAGAAGGCAGGTACTTAATGGTGAAAGGTACGATTGAGGGAAAACTGTACAAATTAATATCTTACTACGCCCCCAACAAGGGACAAGTCAAGTTCTTTCAAGACCTACTTGTGACCCTATCCCCTCACTTAGAAGGGGAAATAATTTTGGGAGGGGATTCCAACATGGCTTTCGATCAGATCCTAGACAAATCTAGACCCACATCAGATAGATTTCTTAGGCCGTCCAAGGTAAGCTGTAAAATAGCCAGACTCTTTCACAATCGGGGTCTTATAGATATCTGGAGAGAGTTACATCCAAATAAACGAGACTACACTCACTATTCAAGCCCCCATAATACATACGTTAGAATAGACCATATCTTGATCCCCACTAGGCAAATTCCGAATGCCATGAAGTCCCAAATCTTAGACAACGTGTGGTCGGACCACTCCATAGTGGTCTTAACATACATTAACCCTTCCACCAGACGTCCCATAACGAACTGGAAACTAAACGAATCCCTGCTTAACGACCAGGTTAGAGTAGCTGAAATCACAAAAGCCTTGAGGGAATACTTCCAATGCAATGCCACTACGGATATATCACCAGAAACACTTTGGGCGGCTCATAAACCAACTATAAGAGGAAAGATTATTCAAATTACCTCCCAAATTAAAAAAGATAGAATAGCAGCTGTGGCACGGTTGGAGGAGTCCTTCAAGGCCCTAAAAGCGGCGCACAAAAAGGCCCCATCGGAATCATCACTTTCCCTTTTAAATGTAGCCAAACTGGAGCTGAACCTGGCACTCACTACAAAGGCAGAAAAGTATCTTCTCTGGTCAAGTGCCAAGTTCTACTCTAATAGGGATAAAATTAGGACTATTCTAGCTCATAAACTATCCCCCAGAGCCAGGTCATTCAACATTCCGAGAATTAAAATAAGCCCATCCCAATCTTCGGCGAACCCCAAAAAGATTCTAGAGACTTTTCAAGGCTTCTACGCGAAATTATACAGCTCTGACTTAAACATTAAGCCCCTTGAAATTTCCCAATACCTAGATAACATACCTTTGCCCAAACTCTCTGGGGAACATAGTAACCAGATGGAAGCGCTGTTTTTGGAGGAAGAAATTGAGGAGGCTATAGACAATCTTAAAATTAGATCTTCCCCGGGTCCAGATGGCTTCCCGAATATATACTACAAAACATTTAAAGAAACATTGACCCCTTACCTGGCCAAATTTTTTAACTTCTTGAGATCAGGTACCCCTCTTGGCCCACAATTGAACACGGCATTTATATCGGTCATACCTAAGCCAGACAAAAATCCGGAGGAAGTGGGAAACTATAGACCCATTTCCCTCATTAACAATGATATTAAAATCATAACAAAAATCCTCAGCAAAAGGTTAGCCAACTTCATAAACCAGTACATAAACAGAGACCAGGTAGGGTTCATCCCTGGAAGGCAAGGACCGGATCAAATCAGACGTGCGATAGACCTCATTTCTCTTCTACAATATAATTGGGATGGGGGACCTAAACAAAACGGGATGCTGCTCTCCTTGGACTTACACAAAGCCTTTGATTCAGTGACATGGCCCTACATCTTCACCCTCCTTGATAAGTGGGGCTTTGGAGAAAAGTTTTCCAACTTAATTAAATCCCTTTACTCTTTTCCCTCGGCTAAAATTCGGCTTCAGGGGTATCTCTCAGAAAAGGTGGATATAGCGAGGGGTACCAGACAGGGTTGCCCCCTGTCCCCCTTGATTTTCGCTATATCAATTGAAACCCTTGCGATAGCCATTAGACACAATGTGAACATCAAGGGAGTCAAGTGTGGGTCAAGGGTCCATAAATGTGGCCTCTACGCGGATGACATCCTACTCTTCCTTACATCTCCAATCACATCCCTGCCTAATCTTTGTTCAACCCTAGAGGATTTTTCAAAATATTCAGGCCTTAAGGTACAAGTGTAACACAGATTACCGATAGCGTTCCCAAAGTTAACTATATCGCTTTTAGTTCCCCCTGTCCCCCGTTGGGACAGACCATGGGGAGCGATATAGGTGGAAAAGACTCTCTATGGGGACTTCGGCTTAAAATCGGCTCCCTTTTCTCATTTCCCTAAATTAATTCAACCTTTTGAAAAGAGGTTTCGGGGTGAATAGTTCCTCCCACTTCTACATCCCGGTACAGTGACTTAGTTTCCGAAACACATTCAGGTTCCTCTCGTCGTAGGGCAAAACAAATC
>BLSH010081910.1:150998-167041 GCA_018402905.1 Glandirana rugosa
GTTTGGCAGTTAGTAAGGTGTAGAAAATAAGTGTGAAGTAAAAAGAAGTGTGAATAAAAGATGTGGAATGATTGACGGTTTGATTTAAAGTGACACACACACTTGAAATAATTGTGCAGAAGAGATGTGCAATGTTTGACGGTTTCAATTAAAGTGATACACACATTTTAAAAAGAAGTGTGAATAAAAGATGTGCAATGATTGACAGTTTGATTTAAAGTGACACACAGACTTGAAATACTTGTGCAGAAGAGATGTGCACTGATTTCCGGTTTGATTTAAAGTGATACACACATTTTGCAGAACAGTGATATGGGTACTCCCGGCTTATTTATACTTTTTTGACACAGTTTGAAGATGATTTTAGAACAGTTCTATGGCCTCTAATGTTAATTAATACTTTTCAGACCCATTTTGAAGATGATCTCCATTTTTGCATTTTTTATGTTTTTATTTTTTTTTAAAATATTTAAAGTTATTTCCCTGTCACCATTTCTTTGTAGGTCACTTGTCCCACCCTTACCCACATTTCCTTCCTTTTGCAGACCTCTAGGACCTTCCAGGACTATTTTACAGCACTTTTTGTACCTAAAAGTCTGGGTCTCCATTGATTTCAATGGGGTTCGGGGTCCGGGACAAAGTTCGGGTTCTGTCCGGACCCGAACCCGGACTTTGTCCCGAAGTTCTGCCGAACCAGCAGAATCCGGACTTCTAGAAGTTCGCGCAACTCTACTCCTCACTACTCACTCAAATACACTTAGATTACAGTGGATGGCTTTAAAAAATGTTCAAACATAAGAGAACAGGTTGCACCACTTCTTTATTATTAAAACAAATTAATGAAAATTATTATTATGCATAACATTACAAAACGTCTACCTGATTCTCCCAGGTTATTCACCACCCTTCTTCTAATATAATCTTGTTAATCTCTTTCTAGATAACTTTATAGTTATCTACCAAGACTAAAGAATAGTGATTAGCCAATTTGCCCTGGTTTGCGTCAATGAGGATTCTGCAAATCCTGTTTAAAATTCGTCAGACCGGAACTTAGCAGTGAATTTCATTGAAGTCTGTTGGGAATAAATCCTGTTAGTAAAGTTAATTTTTAGGACAAATAGGCAATCTGTTGTCAAAAGGCGTGGAAAGATGAATACTGCCATTAAGAATATGCATCATTGCATAAAAATTTTCTTGAAATATATCATATATCAGGGAGAGGGTCCCTTTCATGCAACTTTTTTTTTTTTTTTCATAAAATTTTTATTTGAGTTTTCCATATTACACCAATTTGACAGAAATGTACCAAAGCAAAAAGAAATATAATCAAAACCAAATAAAACCAAATAGCATAGAAAAGTACAGACTTCTGTCATAGATTGGGAATCATCAATTTTAACTGTTTGATGCATAATATTAGGCAATTTCAACATGTACACTGGATGCACAGTATGTCACAAAAGTGAGTGCACCCCTCACATTTTTGTAAATATTTTATCATATCTTTTCATGTGACAACACTGACGAAATTACACTTTGCTACAATGTAAAGTAGTGAGTGTACAGCTTGTATAACAGTGTAAACACGTAGCCATTAATGTTTAAACTGCTGGCAACAAAAGTGAGTACACCCCTAAGTGATAATGTCCAAATTGGGCCCATTTAGCCATTTTCCCTCACTGGTGTCATGTGACTCGTTAGTGTTACAAGGTCTCAGGTGTGAATGGGGAGCAGGTGTGTTAAATTTGGTGTTATCGATAGACAGTAGGGGCGTGACCGGAAGGTGTGAGCAGGTGAAAGTGCGTGCGGCGTGTCTCGCACTAGCTCCAACAGATCCTGCGAGTGAACCCCCGCTGAGACGCTGAGGTGACATGCCGGGTAGGAGACAAAGAAACCGGTGGCTGGACTTGACACTGTGGCTGCAACAGACGGCCCGTATGAGCACTGTTTGGGCACCCGGGCGGGGTGCGAAGGTACAGGGACTGGTGGGCGGCATTGCAGGGGTCGGGAGAAGATCTGGTGGCCAGCCTGTCCCCCCCTCCATAGACGAGGGGAGGAGGTGAAGGGGCTAGGCGGCTTCCTACCAGACCCGCTCCCGTGGCGGTGACTGACGGCTCCTGCCTGGGAGGTTGGAACGCCCGAGGCGGCACCGTACAAGGGTGCAGACTTGTGGAAACTCTGAGAGTGGTGTGCCAGCTTAGTTTCCCAGCCATCAGAGAAGGAGAACACCAGTCCCTCAGCTAGCTGCAGTAATACACCGAGCATCACAGGACATGATACACTATAATTGTCAGCAGACATAGATCTGTGAGCAAAATGAGTGGTAACCCGAACTGTTTACACCATAACACATGCTTTTCTTTTTCTTTTTTTTTTCTCTCTGAACTTCCTGAACCATTTGAACAGTTGACGTCTGGTATAATTCGCATGGCGTTCTTTTTTACCTGGGAACGCATAAACAAAATACACAGATAGCGGGATGTCAGATGAACTCTTGGATTATCTGTAACTGTACACTAACTGCCTCTTCATTTCAAGTATCACATATACAGGGCCTGAATCTGTTCAGATTAGCAAGGCCGGGGGCCATAGGAGATAGGATACTATGCAGGTTTCAAGCCAACTGAATCTCTATCTTCACTGAATTTTTGACACTTTGATAATACATTTCTATAGGAACTCAATTGGGCCAGTTGAGTATTTCTTTAATCCCTGTGTATTTGTGGTGGATTAACCCCGAGGGGAAGTCTATAAATAGTGGATACAGGTAAAACTAGCCTCATAGAGAGGATATAGGCCATCACGGTAAAAAAGAAGGGAGAGGATGTGGGCCCATCAGATTTGAACTGCACACAGAAATCCGTCAAGGACAAACCCAAAGTGGCCCAGGCTGCTGTGGCCAAATTGGAGAAATTTGCTCATACCCCTGCTGGGTCTGTGGCCAAGGGGGGGCAGCAACCCCAGGCCAAGACGCAGCAAGAAAGTAATCCCAGCAGGAAAAGTCAAGGTCAGCCTGCAAAAGATAAGGGTTTGGATACCAGTATGGCCACTACCCCTGGGAAGGCGGATCCTGAATCTTCCACTAACCTGTCGTCCCCGGCATCTCCAGTAGGGCCCTCGCTAATGGAGGTCTTGCAGGCAGTGAATACCTGCAAGTCTACCCTATGTGAGCTCTTCGAACAAATGAGGGGCATTAGAGAGAAGGTTTCCCATGTTCATCTCGATATCCAACAGATTCAGGAGTGAACCGTGGCAGTGTAGGAAAGGGTCAGTACTTTGGAGGATGAATATAATCCAATCAAGAATACACTCCAGGAACTGAAAGAGAAAGTGAATATGTACACCTCCAAAATCGATGACATGGAAAACAGGCTCCGGAGGGACAATATCAGAATTGTGGGCATGCCCGAGCGGAGCGAAGGCCCAAATCCTGTGATATTTTTGGAGAAGTGGCTCAGGGACTCTTTGGGGGAGAACACTCTGACCCCTCATTTCTTTATAGAGAGGGCTCATAGGATGCCCTCCCGCCCACCCCAGGCGGGGGGCTATCCCAGACCCTTAGTGGCTAAGGTATGCAACTATAGGGACAATCTATTATCCTTCATGAGGCTAGAGAAAAGGGTAGTATGTTTGTAAAGGAAGCAAGAGTTTCCATATACCCAGATTTCTCTCAAGATCTTCAAAAGCGCAGAGCAAAGTATATAGAAGTAAAGCGGTCTCTGCAACAATTACAGATTAAATATGCTCTATTATATCCTGTCCGTTTAAGGATTACTACAGCTGAAGGAATACAGTTCTTTGACTCCCCAGAGGGGGTGAAGAGATGGTTGGAAAAAAATAAAGCAAGGCAACAGAAGGACTAATGGAGTCCAGAGGTACCTTGGAGGGGGAACAACTTAACCACTTAAGGACCGGAAGGATTTCCAGCTTTAGGACCGGAGCCCGTTTTGCGATTCGGCGCTGCGTCGCTTTAACTGACAATTGCGCGGTCGTGCGACATTGTACCCAAACGAACTTTGCGTCCTTTTTTCCCACAAATAGAGCTTTCTTTTGGTGGTATTTGATCCCCTCTGCGTCATTTCTGATCGCCGCTATAAACAAAAGAAGAGCGACAATTTTGCAAAAAAAAAAACAAATTTCTTACTTTTTGCTAAAATACAAATCCAAAAAAAAAATATAAAAAAACATTTTTTTTCACCGTTTTTGGCCGATTTATATTCTTCCTCATATTTGCGATTAAAAAAAAATCGCAATCGGCATTTATTGATTGGTTTGCGCAAAAGTGGTTGCGTTTACGGATGATGAGAATTCATTTTTGGGGTTTTTAGTTTTTTTTAAATTTTTTACTAATAATGGCGGCGATCTGCGATTTTTAGCGGTACTGCGATATTTCAGCGGACATGTTGGACCATTTTGACACTTTTTTGGGACCATTGGCATTTATACAGCGATCAGTGCTATAAAAATGCACTGATTACTGTGTAAATGCCATTGGCAGTGAAGGGGTTAACCTGCAGGGGGCGCTCTAAGGGTTAATTATGTTCCCTGGGCGTGTTCTTACTGTATGGGGACTGCCCTAGCAGGGGAAGGGAAGTGGTCACAGCCTTCGTATACAGGAAGGCTGTGATCACAGCCCTTCCCCCTTCACAGAACGGAGGTCCGTGTTTACATACACGGACCTCCGTTCCTTCGCTCCGGGGGGGCCATCGCGGGTAGCCGGCGGCAATCGAAGCTCACTAGGCGCGATCACGCGGCTGCCGTCATATGACGGCGATCCGCGTTACAGAGCCACTTTGCCGCCGTCAATTGCCGATTGGCGGTCGGCAAGTGGTTAAGAAGGAATCAAACTCCCATAAAGGATGGGAAAATGACTATTTGTGGGCACATATAATCGTTTAGTAGTTGAGGGGTTTTCTCCCTTTTTCCTCCTTTTTTTTTTTTTTTTTTCTTCTTCCTTTCGAGACAGGGAGGGCACTCTGCACAATGGAAGGGAAAGCGTGAGTATGAATAGAATGAAAGAACAGATGGGAGTGGGGGGGGGGAGGGTGGAAAAGATGATAAGATTGGGCTCACATAGGGTAGGTTCGGTTGAAGGCCTCTAGAGGCAACCTGATTCGGTTAGGGAGGGAGGGTAGGGAGGAAGGGGGGGGGGGAGTGACGCTGGGATGTATGTATGGATGTGTGAAGTCAGAATTGTGTGTTGTCGGTAGCAGGGAGAAATTAACACAGAAAAAAAAAGGGTTGGTAAGGAAGGTCGGTTTAGTAAAATACATATTTTTTTAGAAATGTTTAGCACACTTTGGATTATTAGAAGGGGAAATGTTATTACCCTTCCTGAAATATGTTTTTTCTTAGATAGTATTAAGCACAAAATAAAGGAAACACTGGATACGCACTTAGGTTGTGATACGCGGGGTGCACATAATTATTATTATTATGAGGAGACTCTGGCCCTTACTTTATTATTTTTTTTTTTTTTTTTGGAATTATTTTAGAACTACTTCCTCTACTTTCTTTTTGGATGCAGGTTAAAAGGGTAAAAATTGCATCTTGGAACGTCAGGGGCCTGGGCTGCCCGGCAAAGAGATCTGCCGTGTTCTCCTATGCAGAAATGCACCATGTGGATGTGCTGTGCCTGCAAGAGACGCATTTTATGAGGGAAACTATCCCCTCACAGGGGATAAGAAGATTTAAAACCCATTTCCATTCAACTTTCTCCTCCTATTCAAGGGGGGTGAGCATAATGGTGAGAAATTGGGTGCTTTTCTCCTGCAGGCGCAGAAAAATTGACGAACATGGTTGGTATGTCCTATTGCATTATCTGATAGAAAACACGGAAATTATCCTTGCAAATATATATATTCCCCCGCCATTTAATGTGGATGTCTTAAATGAGGTCTTAGAATTTACACTGGACTGGGGACATATCCCAATTATTATAGTTGGGGATTTTAGTGCAGTAATAGATGAGGGCAAGGACAGATTTCCCTTAGGCTGGGTTCACACCTATGCGTATTGGATGCGGCTTAAACCGCATCCAATTCGCAGGACACTTGAAAACACAATGTTTTCAATGTGTCCGGTTCACATATGTGCGGTGCATTTGCACTCCGCATTGCACAAAAAACGCACACGTTTTTTGTGCAATGCGGTGCGAATTCCCAGCCCATTGAGTCCAGTGGGAGCGCATCTAACACGGAGATGCACTCCGCACTGAACGGGGATATTTTCCCTGCTCGTAGCCCCTCCCCCATTTCTCCCCCCGCAGCTGCTGTGGGAATGGACAGGAGCCGCAGAATGGCGGCTCCGCCCCTTCCCGGCAGCAGACACACTGGAATTCCGGACAGGTGTGAATCCAGCCTTAAAGACTAACAAAGCTGGTCAGTCAAGAGGTAAACTTCCCTGGTTTTTGGAGGAAGTGGGGTGGATGGACAGTTGGAGGTCTCGATGCCCCGAATCCCGACAATTTTCCTGTCAATCATCTACGTACGCCTCCCTTTCTAGGATAGATTTAGCCTTGGGAAATGTGAAGGCTTCATACATAATTAACCACTTCAGCCCCGGAAGGATTTCCAGCTTTAGGACCGGAGCCCTTTTTGCGATTCGGCGATGCGTCGCTTTAACTGACAATTGCGCGGTCCTGCGACGTTGTACCCAAACGAAATTTGCGTCCTTTTTTTCCCACAAATAGAGCTTTCTTTTGGTGGTATTTGATCACCTCTGCGTCATTTCTGATCGCCGCTATAAACAAAAGAAGAGCGACAATTTTGCAAAAAAAAACAAATTTCTTACTTTTTGCTAAAATACAAATCCAAAAAAAAAAATATAAAAAAACATTTTTTTTCACCGTTTTTGGCCAATTTATATTCTTCCTCATATTTGCGATAAAAAAAATCGTAATCGGCGTTTATTAATTGGTTTGCGCAAAAGTGGTCGCGTTTACGGATGATGAGAATTCATTTTTGGGGTTTTTATTTTTTTTTAATTTTTTTCTAGTAATGGCGGCGATCTGCGATTTTTAGCAGTACTGCGATATTGGGGCGGACATGTCGGAACGTTTTGACACTTTTTTGGGACCATTGGCATTTATACAGCGATCAGTGCTATAAAAATGCACTGATTACTGTGTAAATGCCATTGGCAGTGAAGGGGTTAACCTGCAGGGGGCGCACTAAGGGTTCAGTATGTTCCCTGGGCGTGTTCTAACTGTGTGGGGGCTTGCCTAGCTGGGGAAGGGAAGTGGTCACAGCCTTCACGTACAGGAAGGCTGTGATCACAGCCCTTCCCCCTCACACAGAGCGGAGGTCCGTGTTTACTTACACGGATCTCCGCTCCTTCACTCCGGGGGGGCATCGCGGGTGGCCGGCGGCAATCGAAGCCGCCGCACCCGCTCCCTGGCCCCCCCCCCGAACACAGTGAGCAGTGGCTCTGTATCGCGGCCGCCGTCGTATGACGGCGATTCGCGTTACAGAGCCACTCTGTCGCCGTCAATTGCCGATCAGCCGTCGGCAAGCGGTTAATGACATTGCTTATATGCCCAGGGGCCTGTCAGATCACTCTCCCGTAGTGCTTATTATGGATTCGGAGCGTCAGAAGGTTAATAAGAACTGGAAATTAGCCCCATATTGGTTGGAATTGATAGATGAACCCGATATAATATCGAAGGCAATAAAGGAGTTTATAGTGATTAACAGGGGTACCGCATCGGCGGAGACGGTATGGGACGCGCTGAAAGCGTATCTCCGTGGTCTATTCATACAGCAGATAGCCAGAATTAAACTCGAGTCCAAAAGATGGGAAAAGTCGGTGAGGGAGGAGGTGAAAAGAGCCGAGGACAAGTATATTATAGATCCAACCAAAGAAAACTACAAGATATTAATAGATCGACAACAGACATACAGGTCTGCATTATTAAAGAAAGAGGAGAACAAGAAGTTGTCTGCAAGACAACAGTCATATGTGGAGGGGGAGAGTGTGGGTAGAGCCTTGGTCTCCTTGATTAGGTCCAATTCACCTCCCAACACTGTGCCATTAATACGGGTGGCTGGAGGTGAGATCACCTCGCACCCATCGGAGATTACGGAGGAATTTAGAAAGTACTATGAAAACCTCTATAAGGCCCAGGATATGGACCAGGCTGGTGGGATGGAGGACTTTTTGGAGGGGTTGAGGCTCCCCACTCTCTCAGATGGGGAGAGGGAGGAGCTGGAGGCACCCATAACTCAGATAGCAGAGGTACAAATGGCAGTGGGAGAGATGGCTAGTCAAAAATCCCCTGGCCCAGATGGACTATCAATCGAGATCTATAAGCGAAACGGAAGCATTTTGCTTCCGTAACTCTTGAAGGTGGCACAATGGGCTGTTGATAATGGGAGAAATCCACCTTCAATGAGGGAGGCTACAATCATAGTCCTGCATAAGGAAGGAAAGGATCCGAAGGAGACATCTTCGTATAGGCCGATATCATTATTGTGCTCTGATATTAAAATCCTGGCAAAAGTTTTGGCCAGCAGGCTAAATAAAGTCATCCAGAGACTCATACATCCGGATCAGTCTGGATTTATCCCCAATATATCCACCAGCATTAATATTAGACGAGTATATCTGAATCTGCAGGTTAAAGCAAAAAAATATGGGCTCTAGGGCTATTATTTCCCTAGACGCTGTCAAGGCTTTTGATAGCTTGGACTGGGGATACCTTGGGAGAGTCCTGGAGGAATTTAAGTTTGGCCCTGTTTTCATAGGATGGATCAGAGCATTATATAGTGACCCCAGTGCTAGTGTCCAGGTCAATTGGGTGCGCTCGGGGAGATTCTGGCTGGCGAGGGGGACGAGACAAGGATGCCCATTGTCGCCCCTGCTCTTCGCCCTTGCGGTTGAGCCCCTGGCGGCAGCAATAAGAGCATCTGGGGATTTAAGAGGATTCCAGAGATCTTTTGGAGAAGAGAAAGTCGCATTGTATGCGGATGATGTCCTATTGTTCCTGGGGACACCCAGGCTTCACTCACATCAGCAATTCGACTGATTGAGGACTTTGGGTCCTTTTCTGGGCTGTGGATAAATTGGGAGAAGTCTGTAATGATGCCTGTTGACCCCTTAAGTGCCCCGCTCCCAAGTAGTGCTGCAAAAATAGTGGTAGCAGATAAACTAAAATACTTAGGTATCGTATTTACAAAGGATCCAAAAGATTTTATGGAAGACAACATAAACCCCCTGTTAAACAAGTTTAATAATAAAGGAGAGATTTGGAAACATTTACCCCTTTCTTTGGGGGGGGGGGGTGCAATCTGATTAGAATGATATGGCTTCCACAGTTGTTATATGCTCTCCATAATTCTCCAATCTGGATCTATAGGTACTGGTTTCAGAGAATAGATGCCTTGTTTAGAACATTGATCTGGAAAGGGCGAACACCCAGGCTACGCCTGAGTACCCTTCAATTACAGCTAAAGGAAGATGGATTGGCCCTCCCACACCCTGGGAATTATTTTCTGGCGGCTCAATTACAGCACCTGGCGGGATGTGGGAGGAACGGAGTGCCAGAGGGGAACAGCCGGTTGATGCTGGAATGCACTCCACATGGGAAGATTGTGGAAGCATTAGAGGCACAGTCCTTCGTCCCTGGAGTTCCAACTTTAAAATTGGCCATGAAGACTTGGTCTCAGGCCAAGAAACAAATGGGATATAAGGGCATCCTGGAAAATACCCCCCTCTGGGATAATAGCCAGCTACAGGAAATGAGAGAAATAGGTACGATAGGGGAATGGAAAAATCGGGGTATCATTTATGTTGCTCAATTATACACAGAGGGCCATATGAAAACATTTGGGCAGTTGAGCGAGGAATATAAGATACCAAAACACTCTTTTTATAGATACCTGCAAGTCAGACATGCTATGGACAAACAGTTTGCAAATACAGAAGTAGAATTGGGCATTATATTATATTATATAAAGGTCTAATATCCAAGTTGTACGCGAGCCTAGGAAAGGGGATGGGAGAGAATAGGGAAATCCTCACCTTGAAAGCAAGGTGGGAGAGAGACATAGGCCCTATGACCGAAGAGCAATGGAGTGATGTTCTGGGGTCTTGTTTACAGGCATCGATGGCTCCATCACAGAGGGCCTCACAACTATTTGCCTGCTGCACAGGGTGTACTACACCCCTCTAAGACTTTATAACTTTGGAAAAAGACAAGATGACAAGTGCCCCAGATGTAGGAACACAGGGGACCTCCTGCACATGTTGTGGAGGTGCCCAAAATTGCATAGATACTGGGAGGGGATAGTAAACGCTATTAATTAAATTTTTGGAACCAGTATGGAATTAGAGGCCAGACAATGTATTCTGAGTGGTGCAGGGGGACCTGTACTGCCCATGGTACAGAGCTGCCTCTTTCAGGCAAGGAGGTTGATAGCCCAAAAATGGCAGACAAAGGTTCCACCTTCGCTTGAAGAATGGAATAAGTCTATGGACAAAACACTATGGAAGGAAAGGGGAGTATATATTAAGAGAGGTAATTTTGCTAAATTTAAAGAAAGATGGGGTCCCTGGTTAGCAAGCAGGGAGTGCCCCCCACAAGATAAAATATAACCCGAAAGTTAGCCCCAAAAGCTATATAAATGGCATACATTCGGACAAAATGAGAAGTGAGGGTGAGGAAGTAGACCTGGTTTTCCGACACTAGAAGCGTGAGTGTGTTGGTGTGTATGTAGGGTTCCAGCGTGGGGGGAGGGGGAGGAGGGTGAAGAAGTGAGGGTGGGAGGGAATACAATGAAGTTTATTTCACAATTTTTCTTTCTTCCTCCTTTATGGGATTCTGTGTAAACTTTTCACTCCGCATAATTATGCATAGAATTAAATATTTATATAAAGTTTCAAATATAATTAATATAAAATGCAAGAAACACCACAATGATGTGACTAAGGAGGGATTTTACATCAAGTGAAAACCCTGAAAATGGGAGAATGAGAGTTAACTGAGTGGGTTAAAAAAAAAGAAAAAAAAATTTGGTGTTATCGCTCTCACTCTCTCATACTGATCACTGGAAGTTCAACATGGCACAGAACTCTCTGAGGATCTGAAAAAAAGAATTGTGGCTCTACATAAAGATGACCTAGGCTATAAGAAGATTGCCAAGACCCTAAAACTGAGCTTCAGCACAGTAGCCAAGACCATACAGTGGTTTAACAGGACACGTCCCACTCAGAACAGGCCTCGCCATGGTTGATCAAAGAAGTTGAGTGCATATGCTCAGTGTCATATCCAGAGGTTGTCTTTGGGAAATAGACATATGAGTGCTGCCAGCATTGCTGCAGAGGTCAAAGGGGTGGGGGGTCGGCCTGTCAGTTCTCAGACCATACGTCGCACACTGCATCAAATTGGTCTGCATGGTTGTCGTCCCAGAAGGAAGCCTCTTCTAAAGATGATGCACAAGAAAGCCCGCAAACAGTTTGCTGAAGGCAATTTGACTAAGGACATTACTGGAACCATGTCCTGTGGTCTAATGAGACCAAGATAAACGTATTTGGTTGAGAAGGTGTCAAGCGTGTGTGGCGACAACCAGGTGAGGAGTACAAAGACAAGTGTGTCTTGCCCACAGTCAAGTATGGTGGTGGAAGTGTCATGGTCTAGGGCTGCATGAGTGCTGTCAGCACTGGGGAGCTCCAGTTCATTGAGGGAATCATGAATGCCAACATGTACTGTGACATACTGAAGCAGAGCATGATCCCCTCCCTTCAGATACTGGGCCGCAGGGCAGTATTACAACATGATAACAACCCCAAACACACCTCCAAGACAACCACTGCCTTGCTAAAGAAGCTGATGGTAAAAGTGATGGACTGGCCAAGCATGTCTCCAGAGCTACACCCTATTGAACATCTGTGGGGCATCCTCAAAAGGAAGGTGGAGAAGTGCAAGGTCTCTAACATCCACCAGCTTCATGATGTCTTCATGGAGAAGTGGAAGAGGACTCCAGTGACAACCTATGAAGCTCTGGTGAACTCCATGCCCAAGAGGGTTATGGCAGTGCTGGAAAATAATGGTGGCCACACAAAATATTGACACGTTGGGCCCAATTTGGACATTTTCACTTTGGGGTGTACTCGCTTTTGTTGCCAACGGTTTAGACATTAATGGCTGTGTGTTGAGTTATTTTGAGGGGACAGCAAATTTACACTGTTATACAAGCTGTTCACTCACTACTTTACATTGTAGCATAGTGTCATTTCTTGTGTTGTCACATGAAAAGATATAATAAAATATTTACAAAAAAGTGAGGGCTGTACTCACTTTTGTGAAATACTGTATATATGTCTAGCATTGAATCCCATGTCCCACCCACCAGCATATGTAAACAGAATAATAAAAGTAATTGCTAAGCGTGGATGACAGGGGGAACCTCAACTGCTACCGCTAGTGCGGTAGTGAGGAAGAAATCAATATTGACTTTATAAGAACTAATTACTAGTGGGTATAATATTAAAGTTTCAGGAATAAGTCAAATATGAAGACTTCTTTACTCAGCGGGTGAAGAATCACTTGATGGTCCAAAAGTTCTGCAACATAGTATCCAGGTAAAGGAGTGTTTTCAGCTCTTTCTTGACCGTGGAGAGTGATGGGCTGTTGGTGGAGGACCCTCCTGGCTGTTAGCAGACAGAGATGCATACAAGGAGTCAGGGATAGCAGTTTCTCATTGTTCAAAGAGTTAGAGGTGGTTGAGGGAGAACAACCAAACAGACATACTATAGGCTCTTTCGGCAGCTTTGTGGATGTAATGCCAATTTGGACAATTTGTAATGAACAATTTGGTCCCAATAGTCCTGAATTGTTTTACAAGTCCATAAATGGTGCAGTAGTGTCGGCCTACTAGCACTGCACCAGGGACAAATTGCCAGGAGGGGATTGGAGGAGTCCATCAGGGCTGGTACGAACGACCTATGCATAATCTTGAATTGGGTCTCCCTCCATTGCTCATTGATTGCGATCTTGTATATTGCCCTGTAGCCTTCCAGTATTGGTGTTGTGTCTTCTAGTCCTGGAAGATCTTTGGACCAGGCTTACAATATGCAATGCAGTTTTACACTATGGAGACTTCATTTTCTTTTATGGCTTGATCTATGTTCTGGAAATCCTTACTGCTTCGAGTTCCTTGGTCATTGTGTTTTTTTGGTGGAATTGTATACACCTTTGCTGGAATGCTACTTGGGATGGTGGAGAAGTATACAAGGATTTATTAGACCATTGGATGCCAATTAATGTTTCCTCTATGCATGAATTTTCTGCCTTCTGGTAAGCGCTTAGTGTATCTGGTGGTGGATTGTCACTTGGTGGCGGTTGCCGGACAATATTTTATATATGATGCTATGTACTGTGGACAGTAATATGTACTTGTTTACAATCAAGACTTTATGTTCATGATTCAGGCCTCAATATTATATCACATATAGCACGGACACTTCTATGTGGACATTTGGCACTAATTACATTAAGTGGTTTACATTTATCATTTGAGAACAAAGTTGGACTTTAATTATCTTCATTGTTTACAAAGAACACTTGTGCACTTTAATCATGTGGCACCTTATTCACGTTCTCATTTGCATATTTTTTTTTACACTTTTCTTTATATATTTTTTATATATTTATCTATAATAAGGTTGCATATATTTATACTGTTTTAAGCACTGCACTATATATTTTATTTTAGGCTTACAATAGTGTTTGCCCTAAAGATGCGTAGTGCATTGCAAGATTTGAGAGTATAGCGTCCAGATGGAGTAACCTTTTTGTTTCACCGCTGTGTCCACTATTGGATGCGCCAATTTATTACGAGTCCGACCCGATTGAGACTTGACAAAAGCTGCCAGTTGGTTGTAGTAGAAGAAATGGTGTGTGTGTAGGTGATATTGCTAAGAGATCTCCTGAAAGGTTTGAATGTTGGAAGTGCCTGGATAAAGTATAGAAGCAACACGAGTTAGGCCTAAGGAATTCCAAGTGATAAATGCTTCATGTTCCAGTCCTGCGGGAAACAAAGGATTACCTTGTATGGGAAGATGGTTAGAAATAGTGTAGGGTATCCCCATGAGCTTGCATATCTCCCTCCAAGCTATCATGGTATCTCCAATCAGAGAGTTACTTCTCAAATAGTATGGTAAAACCCTGAGTGGAGAATGAAGAAATGCAGACAGATTGAGAGGAGACTGGAGAGACCAAGACCGCCTCCAGTGTATAATTAGAGTATGTGGACCTATGTAACAACCAGTCCATGCCCTGTCTAGGTTGTATAGGTGGAGGTTAGGTAGCCCCACTCCTTCCTCGTGTTTCGGAAGATGCAGTTTATGTCTAGTAATACGGGGTCTTTTAGTATTCCACAAAAAAGCCGACAAGGCCCTGTTGAGATTTTGGACATCTTTGTGCTTAAGAATTAAGGGAAGCATTTGTAAAGGATATAGCAATCTGGCAAATGAGATCATCTTGTATAGATAGTATCTTCAGAAAAACGAAATGGGAAGGGTCATCCATCCTGCTAGTTCATGCTGGATCCTATCAAAAATTGGAGTATAGTTGAGGTGGTGGAGAGAAGACAGATCTCGCCCTATTCTAATGCACAGGTATATATTGTTTTGCTACCTGTAGTGGGGAGGACGGAGTCTAATGTCGGGAGTGGGTTGGGTGCAGTGGTAGGACTTTACTCTTGGCGAAATTAATACGTAGAACCGAGCATTGTCGAAAGGTAGTGAAGAGATCTTGGATGATGGGAAAGTCTGCAGACATTGCCGAGGAGAAAATTAGAATATCGTCTGCAAAGAGCGCGTTTCGCAGCTTAACGTCACCGATCTGGATATCCGAAAGGAGACGATGTTCGTTGAGCAGTCTTGACAGAGGTTCTATGGACAGATGGAAAAGTAAGCGGGAAAGGGGACACCTCTGGCATGTTCCCTTTGTCAAGTGGATGGTAGCCGAAATGTTACCTTAGGTAACTAATCAGCCTGTGGGGGCAGAGTACATTGCATGTATGAAATTTGCTACAGGGCCCAATATACCAAATTTCTTCATCACCAGAAATAACCACTAAAAGCTAATATTGTCGAAAGCTTTCTCTGCATCGAGGGAAAGAATCACCATGTCTTTTTCCAGGTGAAATTTAGCGTGTTCCAGAGCATGTATAACTTTGCAGATGCTCATAACAGCTGACCTTACTGTAACAAACCCCGCCTGCACTGGTTGGAGCAGTGTTGGGAGTATAGAGTCTAGTCAGGATGCAATCATTTTGGATAGAATTTTGGAGTCAACATTGATTAAGGATATGGGGTGATATGACCCTGGGAGAGTCGGGTCCTTTCCCTTTTTTGCCAGAAGCTTTATGAATGTCATAGATCCCCTTGGGAGGTATGGCCCGCCCTTCCAAATACCAGCAAATACCTGTAATAGTGTGTGTGGTATATAGTCCCGGGTCAGCTTATGAAATTCTGCAGAGTACCTATCTTGTTCAGGTGCTTTGTTGTATGATAGTTGTTGAATGGTGGAGAGAATTTCATTCAGTGAGATAGGAGCATTTAGAGAGTTCAATTGGGCATCTGATAGTGTAGGTAGGTTAATGGAGGCGAGCAGAGAATTTGCTTTTTCCAAGTCAACATGGTCTTCAGAGTATAATTGTTGACAGAATTCAGTTAATAATGAGGTTATTTCTGGCTGCAAAGTTGTAAGGGTTCCCTTGTTGTCCCTCAATGCCAAGATATGAGTGGGTGTATGGGGCCCTCGGCAGAGGTTGGCAAGAAGTTTGCCAGCCTTGTTGCCATATTTTGAAAATGGAGGGAGCGGAAGGAGGTCTTAATCCATTCCCTTTGATCAACCCATAGGTCAAAGCCGCGTTTACCAGCTAACCAAGCCTGTCTAGTCTCTGTGGAGCGATGTTGGTTTAAATCAGATTGAGCTTTGTGGAGAACATTAATTGCTTGACAATATTGATCTAATGAATGTTTTTTAAATTGGGTAGTGTAAGAGATGATTTTGCCCCACAAGACTGCCTTGCTTGCCT
>BLSH010081917.1:22162-35500 GCA_018402905.1 Glandirana rugosa
AAAATGGATGGTCAGAAAACTAAAGTCTTTTACATAAAAAACCCTCCGTACAATATTTTGAGACTTTCGACGTTCACTTTTTACTATTGGAGTTTTTTTTTTACAGAAACTTAGGCAATAAGAACGTTTATAGACAGAGTTTATTGTTTTTGGATGTAGAAGGAACAAGTAGTGAAAGCGTTTGTGAAAATAGTCAAACTCAAAATATACTTTCTTATAGAAAGAGTCCGGTACACGGTGGAAAAAGACAGGATCTTGGTTTAAGAAAACCTCGTCGTTAAAGAGAAATTTCATTCACTGAGAGACCGTGTCGACAGGGTAAGTGTCAAGTTTTTACATTTGTGAATGGGACAGCTGTGCCAGAGAGTCACTTACTTTAAAGAGAAATTGCTGCTCCAAAAGAATTTGGTTCTAGGACAGAAAAAGGTGGCACATGGCCTGAGAAAGATATTCTTTCATATAAAACTCAAACTGATAAAAGTGTTTGCGAAAGTGATGAACAAGGAAGATGTAGGTTTTTGTTATTTGAGACAGATATTTGCAAGAATAACGGATTCAAAGACATTTTTTTTTTGAGGTTATCATTTTTCACTTGCAGCTTTCAGAGTTTTATAACATGCCTCCCAAAAAATACATTTTCTGAAATCAAAAGACTGGTAGGTAAAAAGGTGCCAATAATTTTTTAGACTGTGCCATGTTTTCTTATCAAATTAAACTAAAATCTTAATAAGCAGACACAAACACAATATAACTTACAAACTTCCAACTAAATTCCTACATTTACAGTGGGGAAAATAATTATTTGATCCCCTGCAGATTTTGTAAGTTTGCCCATTTACAAATGCTTGAGGTGATTGTAGCCGTATTACTGCAATCGTGCCAGAGAAAATTGAGTACTGTCCGTGATACTTTTTTATTTGCACTAACATACAATTTTTCAGGACAAGCTTTCGGGGTGTTTCCCCTTCTTCACGGTCTAAGCAGTACTACTTAGACCTTGAAGAAGGGGACATACTACACTTACAAAGAAATGAAGGGTCTATAATTTTTATCATAGGTGTATTTTAAATGATTGAGACAGAATATCAACCAAAAATCCAGAAAACACACACGATACAAATGTTATAAATTGAGTTGCAGTTCAGTGAGTAAAATAAGTATTTGATCCCCAAGCAAAACATGACTTAGTACTTGAAGGAGAACCCCTTGTTGGCAAGCCACGAGGTAAGACGTTTCTTGTAGTTAGTGACCAGCTTTGCACACATCTCAAGAGATCTTCTCTAAATCCTTAAGGTTTCTTGGCTGTCACTTGGCAACTTGAAGTTTCAGCTCTCTCCATAAATGTTCTATAGGATTAAGGTCTGGAGACTGACTAGGCCACTCCATGACCTTAATGTGCTGCTTCTTGAGTCACTCTTTTGTTGCCATGGCAGTATGTTTCGGGTCATTGTCATGCTGAAAGACCCATCCATGACCCATCTTCAGTGTTCTGGCTGAGGGAAGAAGGTTCTCATTCAAGATTTTATAATACATGGCCCCACCCCATGGCGTAGTCTCTTTAACAGCAAACTTCACATACACTACATTAACTGTATTTCCACTCCTCTTCTCACCCACCGTCTCCAAATGCAGCATAACACAGTCCTCTAATAGCAAGGGTGTGATCCCTGCTGGGATCTCTGGAAACTAGCTGATATCTGTGCCTGGCTGCTTCTATCCCCTCTTCTGGCTACAGGGGTTAAAAAATGAACAGATGCCCCACTTTCACTGATCCTTGTTTCTAAGGGAATAGTTACTCACAGCACAGCTCGCTGGGGTGTCTGCTCATCACCAGCCTTAGGAATGCCAACAGCCAGTCCTGACTGTGGTGCAGTAACAGTGGTGGTCACTTCAACCACACATCCAGTCAGAGGCAACACCCCCCTCCTCCCCGGGGCCCCCTCATGGCTCAGCGCTCCATCACTCCTTCTCTCCACATGACTCCTAGCTCATGGCATGGCATGGCATTGTAGCATATTAAGTGGTGCCTGCCCCATCAAGCTCTCAGCTTGGGATTGGCCAGGGCTTCCCCAATACTGCCAAGCAGTGGCTCACTTCCCTGTTAGATTTCTACCCAGGCTGCGGAAGGGGAACCAGCAAAGCCAGCCCACCAGGGTCTGCCCTGCCTAACAAAAAGATCTCATTATTTACAGACACTAGTAACTGCAGGGTGCTACACTAGAGACTTGCTGCGCAAATTTGCTACAAATTGGAAAGCGTCAACTAAAACTTGTGCTTCAAGTGCTCTGCAAGTGTACAACTTGCCAGTGAAAATGTGCAGCAAGTTAACAGGCTTTCAATTCAACACTGCCACAAATTTGTGGCGAGTTATCCTTGCTATCTGGGAGACACATTCCAGGAAGTAAATATTACATAAATTGTCTGCCCTTACTCAAGATGGTCACAACCAAAAGTGCTGGGGGGGGGGGGGTGTTTGGGTGTTTATGTTTTCTTTCAAAGTAACTTTTCTGCAAAATAAAGTATGATAAAATGAATGGATGGATGTGTTTGCTTTTATTGTTAACCACTTGCTGACCAGCCACCGTCGTTTTATGGCGGCAGGTTGGCTCAGCTGTGCAAACCGGCGTCATGGTACGTCGGTCGCGCATGCGCTATTTGCGGGCAAGCCTGTGCCCGCTACACCCTCCATGAACATGCCCACGGGCCGGGTGACCTCGCTGTCCGCTGGCAACCCGCGATCACCTGCTACAGAGGCAGAATGGCGATCTGCCGTTGTAAACACGGTGGATCCCCATTCTGTCAGGGGACATGAAAATGATCTACTGTTCCCAGTGATCAGGAGCAGTTAGATCTGTCATGTCCTTGCCAGCCCAGCCCCCACACAGTTAGAACACACACAGGGAAAACATTTGACCCCTTGATCGCCCCCTAGAGATTAACCCCTTCCCTGCCAGTGACATTTATACAGTATTCAGGGGCTATTTTTAGCTCTGATCGCTGTATAAATATCATTGACCCCAAAAAGTGTCAAACGTGTCCGATCTGTCTGCTGCAATGTTGCTGTCCCGATATAAATTGCAGATTGCCACCATTACTAGTAAAAAAATAAAAATGCCATAAATATATCCCCTGTTTTGTAGACGCTATAACTTTAGCGCAAATCAATCAATGTACGCTTATTGGGATTTTTTACCAAAAATATGTAGAAGAATACATATCGGCCTAAACTGATCAAGAAACTCGTTTTGTTTAATTTTTTTTTGGGATATTTATTATAGCAAAATGTAAAACATATTGAGTTTTTTTAAAATTGCCGCTTTTTTGTTTATAAACAGATCAAATACCACCAAAAGAAATCTCTATTTGTGGGAAAAAAATGAAGTCAATTTTGTTTGGGTACAACATCGCACAACCGCAAAATTGTCAGTTAAAGCGACTCAGTGCCATATTGCAAAAAGTGCTCTGTTCAGGGAGGGGGTAAATACTTCCGGGGCTGAAGTGGTTAAAAATGAATTAAATAGAGATTTTTGCTTGCGGCTTTCAGATGCAATTTAGTTCCACTTTACTGACCAAGTACTAGCCACTCCGTTGTTCTGGCAGGCTTGAGAAAGGAGGACCTGTCCCTGAAATGCGTCATCCTGGCAACCTGTCACAACTATCAGAGGCAGTGAGCGCACACAAGATGACAGTCGTCCACGCTGACTGTCAGATATGAGCTGCAAAGTGGACTCCAACACCAGGCATGGGAGTGAGTCATCCTTCCTCAAGCTGTCAGTGCTTTAAGTGAGAAGGATGGAGCTGTCATCTACACTGCACCAATTGCCTCAGTGCCGGTGTTTTTCCTCCAGCTCTCAGGCTGTGTACTGTACATAACATTTGCTTTCCTTTGGTACACATGAGTGTAAACTTGCTTTATTTTATCCCAATAAAAGTGCTTTCTTGTGCTAGATTGTGTGCATTTCCCATTGCATCGTTCAAGTTTTATGCATCACCTTGTGCGTGGTGTTTTGGGACAGCGCCATAGGAAACTGTTCTCACAAGAGAAGACATAAATCATGGATTGAAGTTTTTGACAACTGGCGCGTATCGTGGAAGTGATAAGTGTATCTTTATTTTTTTTTCATTGTGTTCAAAATTTCATATTTCCTGACTAGTAAGAACTAAATCTTGTTCATAATAGTATATTTTTAGTCCTAAACATAACCAGCAATGAAACTTCGTACAAAACACATGCTGCACATGCCACTCGGTACTTTAAGAAAATCTAAATGCCAGGAAGTGAAGATGGGCATTATAACCATGCGAGTGCTGTAAGTGGCTGTCACATCGGTCACGATTCAAAGCTCCCAATAGCAAGTATGCATCAGGAGCTTTCAGTGACATCTCAGTTTCTGTGCTAGAAGGATGCAGTGAGCGTGATCAGCACAGAATACCATTTCCCATGGATATATATATTTGTGGCTGCTCAGCATTTACAACCGACCCGCTGAGAGGCTGCATATACAGTATCTCACAAACGTGTGTACACCCCTCACATTTTTGTTAATATTTTATTATATCTTTCCATCTGACAACATTGAAGAAATGCCACTTTGCTACAATGTAAAGTACTGAGTGTACAGCTTGTATAGCAGTGTAAATTTGCTGTCCCCTTAAAATAACTCAACACCCAGACATTAATGTCTAAACCACTGGCAACAAAAATGAGTACACCCCTAAGTGAAAATGTCCAAATTGGGCCCAATTAGCCATTTTCACTCCCCAGTGTCATGTGACTCGTTAGTGTTACAAGGTCTCAGGTGCGAATGGGGAGCAGGTGTGTTAAATTTGGTTTTATCACTCTCACTCTCTCATACTGGTCACTGGAAGTTCAACAGGGCACCTCATGGCAAATAACTCTCTGAGGATCTGAAAGAAAAGAATTGTTGCTCTACATAAGATGGCCTAGGCTATAAGAAGATTGCCAAGACTGCCAAGGTTGAAGGGGTGGGGGGTCAGCCTGTCAGTGCTCAGACCATATGCCACACACTGATTAAATTGGTCTGCATGGCTGTCGTCCCAGAAGGAATGCACAAGAAAGCCTGCAAACAGTTTGCTGAAGACAAGAAGACTAAGGACATGGATTGCTGGAACCATGCCCTGTGGTTTGATGAGACCAAGGTAAACTTATTTGGTTCAGAGGGTGTCAAGCGTGTGTGGTGGCAACCAGATGAGGAGTACAAAGACAAGTGTGTCTTGCCTACAGTCAAGTATGGTGGTGGGAGTGTCATGGTCTTTGGCTGCATGAGTGCTGCCTGCACTGCGGGTTCATTGAGGGAACCATGAATGCCAACATGTACTGTGACATACTGAACAGAGCATGATACCCTCCATTCAGAGACTGGGCCACAGGGCAGTATTCCAACATGATAACGACCCCAAACATGCCTCCAAGATGACCACTGCCTTGCTAAAGAAGCTGAGGGTAGAGGTTGTGGACTGGCCAAGCATGTCTCTAGACCTAAACCCTATTGAGTATCTGTGGGGCATCCTCAAATGGAAGGTGGAAGAGCACAAGGTCTCTAACATCCACCAGATCCGTGATGTTGTCATGGAGTGGAAGAGGACTCCAGTACCAACCTGTGAAGCTCCGGTGAACTCCATGAAAATAATGGTGGCCACACAAAATATTGACACTTTGGGCCCAATTTGGACATTTTCACTATGGGGTGTACTCACGTTTGTTGCCAGCGGTTTAGACATTAATGGCTGTGTGTTGAGTTATTTTGAGGGGACAGCAAATTTACACTGTTATACAAGCTGTGCCCTCACTACTTTACATTGTAGCAAAGTGTAATTTCTTCAGTGTTGTCACATGAAAAGATAGAATAAAATATTTACAAAAATGTGAGGGGTGTGCTCACATTTGTGAGATACCAAATGCGTATAGTTGACGGGAACAACTTAAAGGAAAACATTCATAGTGAAGTCTGTGTACCTTTTCTGGGTTATTCACTCACACTGAGGTGGGACCACTG
Source organism: Glandirana rugosa (assembly GCA_018402905.1). Lineage (NCBI taxonomy): Eukaryota > Metazoa > Chordata > Amphibia > Anura > Ranidae > Glandirana > Glandirana rugosa. The sequence goes on from BLSH010081917.1 coordinate 28,180, forward strand.
CCATCATATACAGGTTCCGATGATGTCACTTCTAGGGAACGAGTTCTGGTCCTTGGAACGCACGCTTACTCTGCGGTTGTGAGCAGCGGTTTGCAGTTACCTTTGAGTTGAAGGCTGTGTGTGTTGGTGACTCTCCGGCGCAATTAAATGTAAGTGTACACTTTTTATACATTATTTTAATAAAACTACTACACAATGAGATTATTCTTTTCTAGCTTTTGTTACCTATTGTCCATGGGAGATATATATTGTTAAAGCCTATGGTGAGATTAGAAGTCAAGCCGTGAATCCTTTTCTTCTCTGACTTGGTGTATTTATAAAAATGTTTGATGGGCCTTCATTGACCAAGAAGGTCTGGTGAATTAGAATTTTTTCTACATGTAGTGGAGCACATTGTTTGGAATATACGAAGAATCTTCTATTCACTGTTTTTGAGCACGGTGTTGGTATGCTAAATATATAAAGATGGATACAACTTTAGTTTTTTTTTGTCTTTTTGGATAATTTTCACAACTTGTTTGCTTACATTTATATATTGATATGTGATATGATTCTTAGATTTTTTTTTTACATGCATACTTACCTTTAGGGTCCTTTCGCACGGGCGTTCAGTTTCTTAGTTCAGTTCAGTCACTTTTTTTTTAAAAACGGTTCTAAAATGGATACAGATGTAAATTTTTACATACATTTTCATATCCGCTGACATCCAGTTTTTACAAAGAAAAAGTGTCTGAACTTAAAACACTGTATGTAGCCGGTTGCTAAGGAGGTGGCCGGGAAGCCGGCTGCCACGTTCTTAACAACCGATGAGTCATCACTCTCAGCAGGGTTCCCTGTTGACAGCTGAATGTAAAAAAAAAAAAAATTGCCAGCAAAAAAAATTGCCAGAAAAAAATTGAGAAAAAAATGGCTTGGGGTCCCCCCAGGTAAATACCAGGCCCTTATCCGAAAATGCAGCCCGGAAGCTCAGGAAAGGGAGGCTACGAGCGAGCACCCTCCTACTGAACCATACCAGGCCGCATGCCGAGGGCCGCATGCCCTCAACATGGGGGGGTGGGGGCTTTGCACCCCCACCCCAAAGCAAATTGCCCCCATGTTGATGTGGAGGGCCTCTTGCCGACAACCCTGGCTGGTGGTTGTTGGGGTCTGCGGGTGGAGGGCTTATAGGAATCTTTAAGCTCCCTTTTACCCTCTCAATGTGAATGGGTATCGAGTACATCTTACCCCTACCCATTCACCAAAAAAGCAATGAAATGTAAAAAAAAAAACAAAAGCCAGTTTTCAACAAGCCCTTCTTTATTAATAGCTTTGAGCTGTCTTCTCTTTGTGCCGTCCTCTCCGTCGCTGTCTCTCCCCGAGCCGCCTTCTCCCGCCGCCATCTCTCCCGGTGCTGTCTCTTCCCACCGTCGCCTCTCCCGGTGCCGTCTTCTCCCGCTGCTGTCTCTCCCGCATCCATCTTCTCCGGCTGCCATCTCTCCCAGTGCCTTCTCTCCCACTGCCGTCTCTCCTGGCGTCTTCTCTCCCACGATGCCTTCTTCCTTGCCGCTGGTTACTTGCTAAAAAAATGGTGCTTTTCTTTTGTGGCTGTCTTCCTCCGTTGTGTTATCGTCCGCTGTCTGACCTCTGCTATATAGCCAATTGGGCATGGTCATCAGATGACATCACCCAGAGAGTCCGTCCCCTATGATGTCACAAGGGCGGGCTCTCCGGGTGACATCATCAGATAGCCACGCCCCATGGCTATATGACAGATACCAGACAGCGGACAACAAAACAATGGAGCAAGAAGACAGCAGCGGGAGAGTAGGCCCCAGGAGAGACGGCGGTGGGAGAGAAAGCACCGGAAGAGACAGCGGCGGGAGAAGACGGCACCGGGAGAGACGGCGGCGGGGAAGACAGCACCAGGGGAGACGGCGGTGGGAAGAGACGGCACTGGCGGTGGGAGAAGAAGACAGCTCAGAGCTATTAATAAAGGACTTGTTGAAAACTGGCACATTCAAATGGGGGGGCCTGGGATCTGGATTCCGATAAGCCCCCCCACCTACAAACCCCAACAACCACTGGCCAGGGTTTTTGGAAAGGGGCCCTTGTCCCCATCAACATGGGGGGCAAGGTGCTTTGGGGTGCATTTTGAGGGCATGCGGCCTGGTATGGTTCAGGAGGGGATCTGGTATGGATTTTGGGGGGGACCTCACACCATTTTTTAAAAAAATCTTGGTATGGGGGGTCCCCTCCGAATCCATACTAGACCCAAAGGGCCTGGTAGGGACCTGGGGGGACCCCACGCCGCTTTTTTTGCGTTTTTTTTTTGCTGGCAATTTTTTCAAATTCAGTTGTCAGCGGGGAACCCCACTGAGAGCTGATGACTTATCGGTTGCCCCTCCTTAGCAGCCAGCTATATACAGTATATTTAATGAGGGGAAAAAAGGGATTAAAAACGGATGTCAGCAGATCGGATGTAAGCGGTTTGTAAGGGTTTTCTTAAAATATGTAGCTTAGCGGAGACGAATGGCAGCAGATGTCAGCTAATGATCATCTGCTAACGTCCGCTAGCCCATAGAGATACATGTATGTCTGTTTTTCATCTGCCAATGGATGGAGGAAAATGGAAACACGGAATGCCCGTGTGAAAGGACTCTTAAAGGAGTAGTGCTTACTTACTCACTGTTTCATATTTGTAAGTGTTGTTCACTCATAAAGGGCCTGCTGCACCTAATCACTAATATTTTTAAATAATAATTTCATAATTAGTGGTGTTTGGTTATACTTTTTTTGTGGTTGGCACCCTCTTATTTTTTGTTTTATTTACATAAAAGATCATAATGGGAGGTGAAAAGTAGAGACACTGGGCCAGCAAACAAAGTAATTTCTGGCACTCCCAGAAGAGTAGGGGGCTATAACGTGCATGAGGTAGGGGGCTGTGTAAAGGAATTCACTCTTGCTGGAGCAGCCAAATTTTCTAGCAAGAGCTTTAAGGCTGGCTCACCCCAGAATGTGTTGCAGTTAAGGCAAGGTCTGTGCGCATTTCCTACACTGCGTTTAAGCGCACTGCTCTTGCAATGTGTGTGCAGGTGCCAATGTAATGTTAACGGCACTGTTTGCAGGCACCGGATTTTATGGTATGACAGTATCATGCTATTTAGTGCAGTGCATTTTTAAAAGTAGTGCAATCGCTACTTTTTGAGTGGTTCGGTGTGTTTTGCAGCCCATTCAAATGAATGGGGTCAAAACTCAGGACACAGCAGTGCTATGCAGTTCCAGCCCGAGAACTAGTGCCCTGAATCTGTGCCTTATATTACTGTGAGCTTACATCTATGCATTTATGCTTTATAAACACATTGCATTTTTTCAATGAAATATTAGAGTTGTTGATCCCTTTAATCAACCAGAGGTGTGTTTGATGTAACAATAATACAAATACAGTTATTTCATTGTTTGAGCACTTTTACCTTGATACTTTCCCTGGCGGATTTTTGCTTAGCCATCTGGCACTCTTTTGTAGTTTAAATCAAAACAAGCAGACTGAAAATGTTTAAACGCTTTATTATCTCTCCTCTATTACAAGAGTGTCTTTTAAGTAGCGTCTCTATGTGTTATCCAGTCACAGCGAGGCCTGTCAAAGTGCAAACAATTCTTTCAACCTTGAAAATGGAAATGAAAAATGGAAACAAACACACATCAGAGTATGAGTAATAGCTAAATTGAATGTTTAAAAGTTCCTGCTAGACATGCAGAGGATTGTGACTGCAGTAATCTGTATCTTGAGCACATCATGCAAATATATAAACAGACAGGGAGAAAATTTGTACCAGCTCAGTAGTTTGTGCTGGATAAAAATTATATTAGATAAAAGCCCTTCAATGTCCCCTTCTGTGTTTTTCCTATTTTCTTATATATCATTTTTGCTTCTAGTATTAAAGTGCATGTTATCATGTTTGTATTAAACAATTTAAAAAAATAACTGCATTTTGCCAGTTAAATTGGCAAAATGAGACGGCATCTTCAAGACCCTCCCCTAATTATATTTTGTCCGTTGGAAATAAAGAACGCTGTCTGGTTTAGAGCAGTGTACATTCTCAAAACTGTCCTTGAAAAAAGTCCTATTACATTGGCATAATCTATATTCAAATTGATTTAATGAAATTATTTGAATTGCTATGCATACACAGTACTTTAGAAATGATTATGAATACCATGAATATTGGTAAAAAAAACCCCATCCATTTTAACTTCTAAAACAGAGTCTGTGGATTTTGCTCATCACAGCCACACAGAGGTGCCTTTGGTGCCTTCAACTAGCAAAGTAACTCAGGCAATATAGTGGGTGGGCTGGAGAGCATGCAGAAATGCAGAATGGTAGCATGATCTCAGGTACAGTTCCTACCTCACTGGACATTTCATTCCATTTTACATATTCTGATCAACAAGATTTGGTGGCTTTCCCAACTCCACTCAGGACACCAGCACAATATCATAGATAAATCAAATTTCATTACAGTTGAATATGCCTTTATACATACAACTACTGAACAGTAATTACTAATTGCAATACTCTATATACAGCGCTTATGTGTCAAACAAATTCAAACGTTTATATACATATGGCAAGTGATGGTGCGCAAAGGGGTAGATGCGTGCAATAAGGAAGATGCGGGCATATGGTATATAAAAAAACAAAAAAAAAAAACAAAAAAGGAGTGAATGGGTAAAAACAAAGTAATGCTAAAAACAAGGAAAAATTTGTCTATGCACCATATAAAAACAAGCATATAAAAAACGAACAAAAGATAGGTATATATTAACCAGTCCAAAGGAGTGCACTGAGGGCAGCCTGAAAGTAAGGACCCAGATCACATAGTCCAATAACTGCAAAGACAAAACACAAAGAAAGGCGCCTCTAAGTGCAATATGCTAAAACTGTTTAATTAGAAAGCAGAATAAAAACACTCACAAGGGTAGAGCAATACTATGCATGTCGGCTGATCCTATGTCATGTGGATCGCTGTCACTCTGGGGAGATCCGGGATGTAATGAGCTGGGGCCAAATCCTCTATTCATCCGCGCCGTACCTAGATGTAGAAGCCGACTGGTAGGAAGCGGGAACGAGGCTTGGGATGCAGCTGGGCGGAAGTCCTAACGTGACGGCGTCATCAAAGGGCTACATACATAAACACTAACCACAACATACAAAGCCATTCACAACTCTGCCCCATACTACATCACCAAATCTTGCCTCCAAATATCACCCTAACCGTCCTATCCGCTCCTCTCAAGACCTCCTGCTCTCAAGCTCCCTTGTCTCCTCCTCCCATGCTTGTCTCCCAGATTTCTCAAGAGCCTCTACCATCCTCTGGAGCTCTCTACCTCAATCTGTCTGGTTATCTCCTACTCTAGCTGCTTTCAGGCGATCCTTGAAAACTCATTTCTTCAGGGAAGTCTATCATGCCTTCAACTAATCTTTTACCATTTCCATTGGCTCATTCTCCACAGTTACAATTTTTGTACCACTTGCCGCACCCTATTAGATTGTAAGCTCTTCTGAGCACGGCCCTCTTAATCCTCTTGTATTTTATTGTATTGTAACTGTACTGTCTCCCTTTTATATTCTAAAGGGCTGCGTAAACTGTTGGCGCTATATAAATCCTGTATAATAATAATATTAAAAATAAATAAATAAGGTGTTCACATATACCAGTGATGGCGAACCTTGGCCCCCCAGATGTTTTGAAACTACATTTCTCATGATGCTCATGCACTCTGCAGTGTAGTTGAGCATCATGGACAATGTAGTTCCAAAATATCTGGGGTGCCAAGGTTTGCCATCACTGATATATACAGGGATCAAGTTTGAATAAAGTGTCCATACAGTTCTCTCACACTGGTGTCTCTGTGTGTTCTTTCTTTCAAACACCAAACAATACACCATACCTCCCAACTTTTTGAGATGGAAACGAGGGACACCTATTAGCAAATGTATGTAGGCGTAGGACACACCCCCCTGTCACACCCCCTTAAAGGAGAATTATACAAAAAAAAGATTAGTTAAACCCACAAGTTCTTTTTTACCACTACTATTCCTTTATACTGGCTTTTGAAACTTACAAATGTAGCAATTTAGAAATTGGATGAAATTTTTAGCACTGTGAAATACTTTTTGAAATATAAACGGTATATTTTATATACAACTATATAGATCAAACCAAAATGAGGGACAAATGAGGAGGAACGAGGGACAGAGGGAAATTGTTCCAAGTCAGGCACAGTCCCTTGAAATCAGGGACAGTTATTAGCTATGAATACACTAGTGATATTGTGTTTTAATTAGAGTTGAGCGAACCCGAACTGTAAAGTTTGACTTGAACATCAGGGTAAATCCCTACTGAGGAGCAGTAGAGAAGGGTCTAACAAGAATAGGAGTCATTCCTTTGCCCTCCTGTTACCCGTTCACATAGACATTACTCGCACCTAGTGGCGTATTGGTATTAGAGTTTTTGCTGTTTGATAGTACCATATTGATAAGTGTTTGCTATAGTTATCAATACTGTTTCTACTAGAGATATCTTTCTACACTGTAAACTTACAGTATATTAAACAGCAACTGCTTTCTATCTTGCTAAAGTAAACAAGCTTATTAGTTCAATTGACTTTGGTGTATTTATTTTTTTATAACCATAGATTTTTATTGAAAGTTTACTAGCATAGTACATCCATACATGAAGAAAATAGAAAATGACAATAATAGTTACAAGTGTTCATAACTAGAGTTGAGCGAACACCTGGAAGTTCGGGTTCTGCTGGTCCGTCCGAACTTCGGGACAAAGTCCGGGTCCGGGTCCGGACGGAACCCGAACGATCCCCATTGAAATCATGAAATCAATGGGGACCCGAACTTTTAGGCACAAAAATGGCTGTAGGAAAGTCCTGGAAAGCCCCAGAGGGCTGCAAAAGGAAGTAAAATGGGGGTAAGGGTAGGGCAAGTGCCCTACAAAAAAATGGGGACAGGGAAATAACTGTAAATATTTTTAAAAAAATAAAAACATAAAAAAAGCAAAAATGGAGGTGAATGTGGATCATCTTCAAACTGTGTCTGAAAAGTATTAATTAACGGTAGAAGCCATATAACTGTTCTAAAATCATCTTCAAACTAGGGCAAGTGCCCTACAAATAAATGGGGATAGGGAAAATAAATTAAAATCAAGTAAAATAACAGGAAGGGGGGTGGATGTGGAGTAGGAGCCTAGAGGTTGACTAGGCCGTGACCGTGGCAGTGTAGGTGGAAGTGGCGGTGGTAGAGGAGTAGGAGGAGGTAGCCAACATGGTT
>BLSH010081917.1:46481-58165 GCA_018402905.1 Glandirana rugosa
CTTCTGGTCATCTTTATTCGGTTGCGCAAAACCCCCAGGTTGACGTGAAGCCTGAATTTGGTGAAGATTACACTTATGCCTTGATAGAGGGGCAAGACAGTGTCCCCGCTGGATTCAGGAAGTATACCATGAGTCTAGCTGAAGGACTAGAGGCTCAAGTGATACCTTTGCTGACCGCTGGTACTCCATAGGAAGAGCACTCCAGACAGGGTTCTGAGAGCCCTAAAGGAGGATGCCTTTTTGGAAATACATCAGATCCTTACTCCAAAAGGGCAAGCATCCGAAGTTTTAATCATCAATTTTTAATCATCAATCAGCAGCCCTGAGAAAGGGGGATTGTGTTGGACCCCCAAAACGCGTTGGCTTATTTCTACTGGTCTTCAAACCAAATAAAATTCAAAGTTGTAGCTTTTACATTCTTGTCTTGGGTGCTCCTTTCCATCCATATATGATCACACGTGTGAATCGATGCACCCAGTCGCTTCCAGGGGTAGCAGTCCAGGCCCTACAAGAAGGGCCCATCACTAGTATCTCCCGATCTTGCTCCATAGAGGTATTGGGAGCTGGGGATCAACCCAGATTTCCCCACGCACAACATCCCTACACAAGTGATTTGGTTCCAGCGCGGTCCATTCTCCACCTTCTGAGAGCCCTAAATCAGAAGAGGACATAGATGCTACTGCGATAGGAATGCCCTCTGTTTCCTTTTATATGGACATGAGCCGGCTGGTTGAGAGTCTGATAAAACCACTATTATCTCAGCAAATCAGGGGTACCGGAAGCTACAGTTCTTCTCAAGTCATATACCAATCCCAGACGGAGAAGAGGGGTTGAAAAACTGGATAGATTAAGCTATCTAAACAGTTGAAGAATGGAGTGTGTGGCAGAGGCAGTGAAGAGACAAAGCAGATGTCTTTCGGAGTCTGAAAAGGGGAAAGCCAGACTGTATAGCCATGGCTTACATTGAAGTGTTATGTGCAGTGTATGGAAGAGTGGAAAAAATACCTGATCTGATTTACAAGTTTGAACACACTCATCAATACAGAGGAGAAAAATTGTCGGCATATGTCATCAGAGTGGATCGAGTTCTGCATTTGATTATATTGAAGAAATGGATTGACCCAAAAGAGGCTGATAAAGTCCAAATGGAAAGAATTATACAATGGGGCTCGACCCAATCATTCAATTGTGCTTCATCTATTGTTGAAAGGTACACAAATGGCCCCCACTTACGCAGAGTTAAGGAAGCTGGTAAGGGAGGAATAAACTTTGCTGGATGAAAAGAATCAAAGGTTGCGTGAAAGGGCAAAGGTTCCCATAAAGCCAGGAAAGGTGTCGGCACAGCCGGTGCAGGTGGACAAGGGGGCCCAAGAAGTGGACAGTGATGATGCTCCAAAACCCCCTTTGCACCTCCATTTCCTGAGAATACCCCTGTTAAATTGCTTACCTAAGTGGCTCAAGCTCAAGAGCAAATGCAACAGGCATTGATGGTGATAGAAGCTCAAACTACAGCTCAGTTGGACAAGTCTGATCCCAGAAGATGCTTTCAGTGTGGGGAGTCTGGGCATTTTCAGAGGCAGTGTCCCCAAAGGAAAGGGGAGCAGAACGTTCTTGCAGAATTGTTGAAAGCACTGCAAGTTTTGTTGACAGGTAAGAAGGCAGAAAACTTCAGGGGGCCTCAGTGAAGGAGCCAACTGAGAGCCCCAAGAAGGAACCGAGCTCCAAGAGTCAAAAGAAGAAGAGGAAGGAGGAGAAATGCCGGTGGAAGAGTTCAGCATTTCCCAAGTCAAGTAACCTGTCACCGGGGTCTAGGAATCGGGCACAGGGAGTCAATGTCTCATCACCACCCAGGGTCATAGTTAGATCCTCTCAAAGTGAAAGTAGGAAAGACCTAAGAAAGACTGTAGCGTTACTAGAAAAGCTAGTGGGACCGTCCCCAGTTGTGTCCATACAAGTAGAAGGTGTTTATACCAAGGCACTGCTTGATACGGGGGCACAGGTCACGCTACTATACCGGGGCTTCTATAATAAATATCTGAAGCACATTCCCCTGAGTAATCTTGAAGAATTATACATTTGGGGAATTGGGACTGACAAGTTCCCGTATGACGGATAAATTCCCATCAAAATTTTGTTTGGGTCAGCAGCCACAGGAAAAATGAAAACATTTGATACATTGGCTGTGGTTTGCCTCAGGCCTCCTGGAACTGAACAGAATTTCATGTTAATAGGGACTAACCCTAACCTAGTGAGAAGGCTGCTAGCAACCATGGTTGGAGAAGATGGTTCGGTACCCAGCGGGATCCACCCATGATTATATCAGGCGTGCCAGCGAGTAATTAAGGAGCAAAATGCCCCTGTTGAAGGAGTGGGACGTTTGTAGAAACTAGACACAAGAGAAAGAGTGCTACAGCCTGGAGAGATTGCTTGCCTGAAGGCCACTGTCAAGCTCACTTAGGAGCACCCTTTTTTGTGCTGGAGACTGATGCACAAGCAGAAGCTGCAGGGATAGTGATGGTCACAAGACCAAAAAAACAACTTATTCCTGCACTTAAAGAGAGGGGGCTTCTCTCCAATGATGATCCAAGCTAAATGCTTGTAGTCTTCGGATAGTATGCCGCTTGCTGCCCTTGATGGACTGGGAAAGTCCAAACACACTAAACAAAGAGACAAAAAAACAAGGGCGCACTGGCCTAGCGCACTATCCTCAGTAGACTATTTATTATAAAATCATAAAAACATACTCACAAACGATTTTTAAAAGCATATAAATGCACAGCGGCTTCACAACCATTTCTCGTGTGCCTCACATCAATGTATGGATACATACACAGGCTGACTGACGCGTTTCGAGGTCCTAGCCTCTTCCTCAGAGCCAAGTGTACCATGTCCAGACTACAAACCTATATGCCCAAGAATGACATAGTGGGGAGGGTGTAGTCAAACTCCCCCCGTCCAAGATCAGCTGGTATGGGCGGTGGGGGAGGAGTGCAGACAGGGCAGATATAGCAGTTATATATGAATATACACACTAATATATTGCTCCATCATTTGTTCTTATTTATACATGGGGGATAGCATTCATGACACCTGGCAGGACTATGCTTGCTTAGGTGTGAGAGTGTTTTCCAGTGGACCCATCCCCCATTCTGTTTTGGTATGGATATTGTAGGGCTGGTGCATGAGTATCCGGTTGATCGGTGCATGATTGGAATGTGCAAACCAGTCACAATGGAGTCCACACCCCTAATTTGGACGGGGCAAAGTGTGACTACACCCTCCTCACTATGTCATTCTTGGGCATATAAGTTTGTGGTCTGGACATGGTACACTTGGCTCTGAGGAAGAGGCTAGGACCTCGAAACGCGTCAGCCAGCCTGTGTGGGTATCCATACATTGGTGTGAGCACATAAGAAATGCTTGTGAAGCCGCTGTGCAGTTACAGTATATGCTTTTAACAAGAAATCGTTTGTGAGTATGTTTTTATGATTTTATAATAAATTGTCTACTGAGGATAGTGTGCTAGACCAGTGCACCCTTGTTATTTGTCTCCTTGGGATAGCGATGGTTCCTGAGTTAGTTCCCACTAAGGCTCTGTTCCGAAGTGGAATGTCACTGACCACCCTGTGGTATTAGGGGCTCGGATACTGATGGGACAAGTGAGTGCAGCTACCCCAGTACCTCCAGCTGAAGTTGTTAAAGGAGGAAAGTACCAAGGGTTGCAGAAGGAGATGGAAGAATGGGCTGAGGATGAAATTACAGTTATCCAGATGGGAGAAGATCTTTTTGGACGATGATTTTGATGTAGGATGTGCCAAAAGTGCGCAGAATAGGATCCGGTTTTCGGGAGAGGATGCCCCTCAGTGATCTGGAGGATTTAAGGGAGCAGTTGGCCGAGTTGAAGAGGTCAGGAGTGATACAAGAGTCCAGAAGTCCCTATGCTTCTCCTATTGTAGTGGTGGGGAAGAAAAATGGAACCTTGCGCTTGTACTTTGAATTGGTGGACTGTTCCTGATCAGTATACAACTCCCTGGATTGAGTATGCACTTCAATGTCTTGCAGGTGAGAAGTGGTTTAGTATGCTGGATTTGAAGAGTGGGTATTATCAAATATGGATGCACCCTGAGGATAGTGAGAAGACTGCTTCCATCTTCCCTCTTGTGCTTTTTTAAATTCAATCGAATGCCCCAAGGACTATCAGGAGTACCAGCAACATTCTAATGGATGGCGAAAACTGTGGGAGACATGAACTTGGTCGAAGTCCTAGTGTATCTGGATGACATCATTGTGTTTGGGAAGACGCTGGAAGAATATGAGGTGAGAACGTTTTTGAAAGGCTGCATGAGGAAGGACTTAAAGTATCATTGGAAAAGTGTCAGTTTTACAGAACTTCAGTCACTTATTTAGGACATGTCTCCGCCAAAGGAGTGGCTACAGATCCACAGAAGTTAGAAGCAGTCACTGCCTGGCCTAGACCTGAGACTATAACAGAATTAAGGTCCTTTTTGGGGTTTTTCTCCTATTACCGAAGGTTTGTAGCTAACTTTGCAAAGACTGCTAGACCCCTTAACGAATTTTTGAAAGTGGTTTCCGGTGAGGAAGAAGACAAAGTGAAGGTGAAGAAGCCTGGACTAAGAGGGAGAAGAGAATCCATTAGAGGACAATAGGCTCGGCAATGTGACGAGGCTTATCAGCAATTAACCACTTCACCCCGAGAAGGATTACCCACTGTAGGTCCAGAGCACTTTTTGCGATTCGGCACTGCGTCGTTTTAAATGACAATTGCGCGGTCGTGTGACATTGTACCCAAACAAAATTTGCGTCCTTTTTTTGCACAAATAGAGCTTAATTTTGGTGGTATTTGATCACCTCTGCGCCATTTCTGATCACTGCTATAAACTAAATAAGAGCGACAATTTTGCAAAAAAAAAAAAAAACAATATTTCTTACTTTTTGCTAAAGTACCAATCCAAAAAAAAATAAAGAAACAAATTTATTAATCGGTTTTGACCGATTTATATTTTTCCTCATATTGTAGGTAAAAAAAATTGAAATTGGCGTTTATTGATTGGTTTGCGCAAAAGCTGACGCGTTTACAAACCATGAAAATTCATTTCTGGCATTTTTACTTTTTTTTTTTTTACTGGTAATGGAGGTGATCTGCGATTTTTATTGGGACTTTGATATTGGCGCAGACATGTCGGACATTTTTGACACTTTTTTGGGACCAATAACATTTATACAGGGATCAAAAATTTAAATATCCATTGATTACTGTATAAATGTAATTGGCAATGAAGGGGTTAACCTGCAGGGCACAGGGAAGGGGTTGACTGTGTTCCCTAGGCGTGTTCTAACTGTGAGGGGGCTAGGCTACCATGGGCATAAGAGATCTAACTGATCCCAGTGACAGGGATCAGTAGATTTCTTACATGCCCACTGACAGAGTGGGGAACCGCCATGTTTACATTGGTGGTTCCCCGTTCTTTCTCTCTGGCAGGTCATCGCAGCTCGACGGCGGGCATGAGCTCACGCGCAGATCGACGCTTATATGTGGCGATTCATGAGACAAGTGCCACACTGCCGCGGTACATATACAGTACGCAGTCATCAAGTGGTTAAAGAGGAGTCTTACTGAAGCCCCGATCTTAGCTTATGCAGATCCAGCCAAGTCCTATGAGCTTAATTTGGATGCTAGTCAAGATGGGCTGGGAGGAGTCCTCTACCAGGAGCAAGATGGTGGGCTCAGGCCAGTGGCTTATGTGAGTCGCAGTCTCATCCCCCCCGAAAATAATTATCTGGTTCACAAATTGGAATTCTTGGCTTTTAAGTGAGCGGTAGTTGACAAGCTGAAGGATTATCTATATGGGGGCCAAGTTTGTAGTGAAGATTGACAATAATCCCCTGACCTAATTATTGACTGCTGCCAAATTGGACGCTACTGGACATCGATGGTTGGCTGCAGTGGCTGGGTTTCAGTTCAGTCTGAAGTATCGACCTGGAGCTGGCAATAGGGATGCATTAGGCCTCATCTGCCCTTGGAAGAATCCTGAGAATGGACCTTTGTGACCACAGAAAGAGTGCAAGTTTTGTGTAGAAGCCTGGCCCACTGGTTGAAGGGAACTGTAGAGGCTGAATCTGTAGGAGTTTCACCTGCTGGAATGCCTCAGTTTTATTGTGACACAAGTGAGAGTTGAAGGCCTTCCTTGGCTATCAAAAAAGGATTTGAAGATTGATCAAGCTCAGGACCCTCAAGGTCACTTAGTCATTGAAGCTCTGGCTAAGCAAGATCCAGTGTTGCTGTTAAAGAGTCCTGTGGTTGGCACAAAGATATTACTCAGAGAGTGGAATAGACTGCTACTGAGAGACGGCTTGCTGTACAGGAGGGGGCCTGCAGAAGATTTAGGGGAGACATGGGGAGACATGGCAACTCTTTTTTCCTGAAAAGCATTGTACATCAGTGTTGGTAGCCCTGCATGACGAACATGGACATTTAGGCATAGAAAGGACTTTTTGATTAGTCAGAGATAAATTCTATTGGCCTGATATGAGAAGGGAGGTAGATAATTATTGTCACCTTGTATTCAGTGAAAGACTCTGCCAGTGCAAATCCCCCATGGGACATCTACAAAGTCAGGGGCCTATGGACTTGATGTGTATTGACTTCCTGTGCCTGAAGCCTAATACAGGTGGAAAAAGTAACATTCTTGTGGTGACTGACCATTTCACCCGATATGCCCAGGCTTACCCTACCAAAGATCAACAAGCCATTACAGTACAGCAGGGAGATCGAGTGTTACCAAAGAAATTAGGTGTGCCTGGAAAACATAAATTGGCTGACCGTTGGAGGCCTCAATCCTATGTCATCTGTAAACAACTTCCAGGGTTACCGGTTTACCAGATCAAACCTGAAGGAAAGCCAGGGCCTCTTAAAATGTGGCAAATGGTGATCTACTCCCCTTATCGGATGCTGTTCAAGTTCCTCAAGTTTCTTCTTCACCTTTCTTGGAGCCAACTCCACTCAGAACCTGTGCTTGTAGACGACTTCCTGCTCGCCCTGTGGTGACAGCACCGGAGGAAAGTGAGGATGAGGAGATTGTGCCTTGTTGGCTGTGGTCCTCAACTATTGATGTCGACCCAGGGGCCAATAATTGGAGCAGAGAAAGAAGACCATCAAAAGAGGTGGGGAAAGCACATCATCTGGAAGTGAGTACCTTGTCAACACCTAGAAAACAAAATGCTGTTGAGATTATGAAAACTGGTCAGATTTTGAATCAAGCTGAGGAAGGTTTGATTAGCTTTACTGATGGAGATTTACCTAGATTGGAACCGTAAAGCCACATGGAGAAGGAATTGCCATTAATAGAAGGAGAAGAAGCTGAGAGCAATGTGCTAAACCATTATTAAGTTGGGTCCTACAACTCCATGTACAGACTTGCTACCAATGACTCATGATCTTGTTAATATGAAAAGTCCTCAGAAGAACTCTACACTAGTAAAAGGTCCTGAGAGGAACTTTATATTTAATCTGTTTTTAATTAGGCAATTTTGTAAATTATGCATGCGTTTAACATATACACATTGTACTTGAACATATGTATTTGGATTTGGGTTTCCAGTTTAGCATGAACAACACACATTATAAATAATAACCTTTACTGGTAGATGTGCTACAGAGCATTTAGTCTAATCAGCTTGTTCATCCAAAATCATATCAGATATTATTTTACGTATATTATCAATCAATATATCGATGCCTTCTTTTTGGTTCATGAAAAAGAAAAGTAATAGTAATGAACGGTAAAAAAAAGAAACGGAGAAGAAGAAAGGAGAGAAAAGCAGGGGGGAGAGAAAGAAGAGGAGAAAAAAAGAGATGGGGGGGAAACATGTTGGGGTCCCGGACCGTTGAGAGAACTCACACGCTATTAGAAATGAAGGAGTCAAAGCCCGAGGAATATCTAAAGTAGGGTTTCTCAACCAGGGTTCCGTGGAACCTTGGGGTTCCTCCAGATGTTGCTAGGGGTTCCTTGAGCAATGAGCACTTTTTGCCTCTCAGATAAGTTTCCACTGACACCACTGATCTTTTTAGCTATCTGTAAGGGGGTAATTCTTCCCAATGTCCACAAGCATAAGGAGCATTCTTCCCACTGACCATCACACTAATATATCATGAGTTGTAGATATAGTCATTTTTAGCTGGGGTTCCCTGAGACAGTAAAGCTATTTTAAGGGTTCCTCTTTGTTTAAAAGGTTGAGAAAGGCCGATCAAAAGTTTGACCATACTGTCCACATAAGTTTATGTGATTCCGACTTCTCTGTGTCCCATGCGATCATGAGTTCTGTAAGCTCAATTTTGTCCACCTCACAAGCCCATTCCGCCCTTGATGGAGTATCAACATGGCGCCAACGTCTAGCTATAACAGACCAAGCCGCCATATTAAAGTGCCTAACTAGGTTCTTTTTGATCTGCCTGTAAGAGCCCAGCAACATGGACAACTCTGTAACCTGAGGTGTATTAGGTATCTTGTCTCCTACCAGTCTGTCATACAAGTGTAGAATGTCATCCCAAAACGGGATAATCTTCAGACAGGTGCCCCAGATATGGATCATAGTGCCGGGCTCCTGCAAACAATGCCAACACACTTCTGGTATAGATGGATCCATTTTATGTAACAGTGTAGGGCAACGGTACCATCTAGATAATATCCAATAATTGCGCTCTTGTGCTAGAGATGATGTGGATAGCTTATGTTATAGCCAGTGTTTTGTCCCACTCTATACCATCTGTCGAACTTTGCAATTCTTGCTCCCATCTCGCAAGAAATGGCAGAGGACTAGGGTAGAATTCCCTCAATAAGATTTGGTATATCTGCGAAAGCGTGTGGTCCGGTCTAGAGGATTCGGATAACAATGATTCAAAATCAGTATAAGGACGCGTTAAGGGGATTGTAGAGAGTTGGGCCCCTATATAATGTTTCATTTGTATGTATTCCAGCCATGCCTGGGTTGAGCTATGGCAGGAGGGGAGTATTTGTGCTAGGAGAGCCAAAGCCCAGCCAGTCAAGGTATGGCACATAAGAGGACTGTCTATGCGACACCAGTGGAGAAATTTAGAACTAATCACTGTTGGGGGAAAGAAGCTAAACCAAGCAGAGGAGTTAAAGGACTCGATCTGGAGGAAAGTAAGCCTTTATGTATGTAAGTATCCCACAATTGCAGGGTGGTGACCACTGTAAGGGATAGTAAGCCTTTAAAAGGACTCTGACCTGGTTCTAGCCAGAATAAGAAACAAAATGGAGGATAGTACTGGTGGCTAATTATCCTACTGACTCCTGCTGCACCTGTTGGCCATGTCACTCTGACCTATACAACGGCATACACCAAAAAATTTTCCCACATCAACTGTGAAGACTAAAAGATGGTCAAATGAGTAGCACTAAGCGGAGTCAATGGATACATAGGTTTATTGATTATAAAACATATATTGTAATTTCCACCATGCTAGGGCCCTCTAAAAACTCTTGGGGACAACACCCCTATTGTTCAACCACATGAAGACAGACTATGACGTGTCACAACACATAACAAACAATAAAATGAATCACACACCCTGAGTGTCCTATGGGGAATTCCCCATGTAGTGCTGTTATCAATTCAATATATAAGGACATTCATGATGTGCATCAATCCCTGGTGACTCGAGTCTTGATGATTGGGGAGAGGGAGGGTGGAGAGGGGAGGATGTATGGGTGGATATACCCGCTTTTCCCCCAATGTTCTTATGGATCCAGATAGCAGGGAGCGGATAGAGATCCAATAACTGTATGGTGTCCCATTCCACGTAAATCTTCCTATGGATGATATATAGTGGTCATAGTGATGGAAGTGCACAAAATGCTGGCCGATTCCTTCCCGTATATAGTGCAGCCACTCTAAATGTATGGGGATAGCTATTCGCTGAGTGTGTGTATAAATGTGGGAATATACCGGACAGTTGGCTGTATATTGCCTTAAGTGCACAAATTGTCTCATATGTGGTACCTCTATCTCCAACGACGAGCAGACTCCGTTTTGCAAGCCGCAGTGACTGCGATCGTATCTCTGCAGTATCTCGTTGCACTCCTTGCTCCGTTCGTTTCACCTCCATGCGAATGAATGGCAACAGACAAACGAACAGCAGCTCCTTACTCCCGTGCGTGATCATTAGAGAGGCACTTCCGGGATTTCCTGGAGCGGCTTCACTTGACGGTGATGACGTCAACGAGTTAAAGGACTCGATTTGGAGGAAAGTAAGCCTTTATGTATGTAAGTATCCCACAATTGCAGGGTGGTGACCACTGTAAGGGGTAGTAAGACTTTAAAAGGTCTCTGACCTGGTTCTAGCCAAAATAAGGAGGTAAGGTCTGGGGAGATAAGGTCATTGTCCAGTCTAGTCAACAGCTTAGTGGATTGGCCATGATACCAGTCCACCACTCTGAGCAAAGAGGCCGCATGAGAGTATAGGGCCATATGGGGGAGAGCTACCCCATCCCTGCACTTAGGCAAGGAGAGGATGGTGTGTCGGATTCTGGGTCTTTTATGTCGCCATATGAAATTAGATAGAGCTTTGTTGAGAGATAAAAAAAAACTCAGGTGAAGGGGAAACTGGAATGGCCAGAAAGGTATACAACAGCTTTGTTAAAATGTCCATTTTGATGAAATTGATGCGGCCAAACCATGAGATATGTGGTTTATAATAGGATTTGAGGCAATTACATACTAGTTGAAGAAGTGGTGTAAAATTAAGGTCCATTGTGGACAATACAGATGGAATTTTGATAGCCAGATATCTGATTACCGTACATTGCCATCTGAAGGCAAAGTTCTGTTGAAGGTGAGTTACAGAAGATTGAGGCAATGAGATATTCAGGGCTTCCGTCTAATCATAGTTCACCTTGAAATTGCTCACCTCGCCAATTCCGCAAATGCCCCATTCAGAGATGGAATAGAGACAAGGGGATTAGTGATGTAGATCAATAGGTCATCTGTGTACAAAGAAAGTTTATAGTGGTGCTGACCTACAAAAATACCTTGAATATCTATGTGTTGACGTATGGCGACTGCTAGGTGTTCCATAGTAAGGATATATAACAACAGGGAGAGGGGGCATCCCTGACGTGTACCATTGCAGATCTGTATAGGATCTGAAAGGAGGCCATTCGAGCGGATCCTCGCCAGGGGGTTTGTATATAAGGACAAAATTTTAGCTAGAAAATTGGGGCCAATACCTACAGTCCTGCTCACCATTATTGGCACCCATGAAGTTTATGTACATATTGTGGAATATCTACTGAAGGAAATGTATCAAATTAACCAACATATTACTACAGATAGCTTGTGTTTGACAAAAAACTGTAAATGATAAATAACATTTAAAAAGATAAACATTATGAGGAAAACAGAGAAAACCATAATGCTTGCCTTGTCAGTGGTATTGACACCCTTTGCTGCAAATCAGTATGGAAACCCAATTTGGCTCACCTGTTGCAGATCTCAAATGAGGATCACCTGTGATGAATTGCCTCCACCCATGTGACCCAAATTAGCCAATAAATGAACATTTTGGTTTTATAAAAAGCCACCTGTTATTCCCTCTTCATGTGTGACAATGGTAAAGACAAAGGAGCTGTCTGACGACACCAGAA